>OY288268.1:82707455-83307455 GCA_958450335.1 Hibiscus tridactylites | reverse complement strand
AATTACACCAGAATTTTTATAAATAAAATTTTTGTTTATTTTTTACAATTACAATTATTAATTGGTATTGCTTATTTTAAGTCTGAAAAATATTTTAAAACAAACTAATATTTTTCAAGACAAAAGACTGAAGTCCTTGTTTATTTTTTACAATTACAATTTAAATTTTTCTTGATTAATTGGTGTTGTTAAAAACAAAATAAGTAGAGATGAAAATTACAAGTATTAACCAAACCAATAGAAATTGTAATTGGATATGGCATAATTCGATTAAAATACGAAAAATGTATAACTTTTTTTATAAGAAAAGGGTCTCATTAAAGCCCCTCTAAACTTAAGTAGGGGAAAAGAGTATCCATAATATTATTAATGAAGCGAAATAAAAGTTGAACAGTGTATAAGTTAATAAACATTAAGGTACAACCTTCTAACACAAGTTTGTTGGGTGAAAGTACCAAACAAACCAGCAACAGACATAATTAGACTCCATCAACAAACACAATTAACAACAAGCAACATCCATAATTAGCGTACAACAACAAACAACAGACCACGTTTAGCAAGAGACAACCAGCAGCAATCAACATACAGCAACATCAAGTAATAACAGCAACAACGACAGGTAAATTAGAATCCTACAAAAGGACACTTATACAAAATGAAAACAAAAAGAAACACAAAAGAAAGCATAAGTGTAAGTAAAATTATACAAACCTTCACACCCCATTTCACTACTAAGTATTAGTGTGATTGCTTTACTTAAGGGGACCCTGCAATAGGAAATAGAATCAAAAAATAGTTTTTAGGATCACAAACAGAATTAGAGACAAAATCAGAAAACAAAAAACATAAGTATACAAAAATAAGTTATACCTTAATCAGGAAGTGGATCTGCACCAGAAGCATCAGAGAATGAAGAATCTTTCATAACAGTAAGATATTATTCATCTCTTTCCTCTAGTTCAAAACCATACAACTAATTATGTGTTGTCACAAACATCTCAACATTCTTATGCAACAACTTAGACCTCAATTTGGTTAAAATACGACCCCCATGCTAAAGAAAGATTCCGAAGCAACTAAAGTGATTAGAATGGCTAAAACATCTCTAGCCATCTGTGACAGTATTGGAAAAGAAAGAGATTGAGCTTTCAAATACTGTAAAATGTCAAAGTCAACATCTTTAGTGCGAGGGAGAATGTAACCCCCTCGTCCCGGTCTGGCCGGACGACCAGTCCGAGTAGGCTACACGGGGAAAACTGAAGTGAAACCCGTTAAGGCTCCCCTTCGGTTAGCAACCCAATTTTTTTTCTTTATCTTTTCTAGATGCCTTTATTAAATCCTATGTGATAGGACACGCAACGAACAAACACGGATACAAAACCCACATGACATACAATTAAATAGCCCAACTTTTCCCTATTAAGCAGGCTGTATCGATACACCTTCAGAGGGTATCGATACGCCTTGACCAAAGTCAACCCTCTCAGTCAACTCAGGGAAGACCGTATCGATACAGCCCTTGAGCGTATCGATACGCCCCTCTCGGTCAACATTTCGAGGTCAACGAGATGGAACCGTACCGATACGCTTCTGCACCGTATCGATACGACCTAAACCCACCAACTCCTCTGAATTCCAGAGAGTTGATGTAACATCCGGGTTTAGGGGTTAGGTGAAAATAATATTTTAATAATATCTTGGGTTCGGTTCTATGATTTAAATAATGGCCCGGGTTTGGCTTTCGAAATTAATTAAATTAATGATACACTGAGTTTTGGAATTAAAACCCCAAATGACCATGGAAAAATATGTCCTTGTGAATAACCCATTTCATTAAGGGCAAATGGGTCATTGGACTTTCAATTTAAAACTAAATAAACCAAAAACCCCATTTCTTCACTTTCTTCTTCTCCCTTCACTTTCAAAATATCAGACAAAACCTCCCCAAGCCATTGGAGCTACTGTTCCATCATCTCCCTTCTTCATTTCAACTCCGTTTTGAAAGGTAAGAGTACTTTTGACTTCTCCTCATCATCCCCATTCTAAAAGTACCATTCATTTTCGTTTTCATGAAGTTTTGAGAAAATAGAAACTTTGAAAATCTTGATTAAAAATGGTGTCTTTATGTTGCAAAGTTAAATGTTTTGACTTAATATGATTAGTAATGAAGTATAGAGACCAAATGATACTACATATATGAATTTCGGGTGTTTTGGACCAATTTTCGGAATTGGGTTTTGAGAGGGTTTTTGGGGGGTTTTAGAGTCTGTTTTGGGGTTGTTTAAGGTTGGTTCTTGAGGGCTGTAGGTAGTATGATATATGAGGATCATTTTGGAGGAAATTGAGGCTTGTTTGGGTGCTTGAAATGGAAGATTTCAGTGGGCTATAGAGGCTACCCGAAAATTCTGTTTTGTGACTTTGTTTGGGGTGTTAAATGCTTGTTAATGTTAATCCGGGTTGTTTCCGATGATGTGTTATTGATTCGAACGTTTTGGTTGTGTTTGAGATGATTAGAATCGAGCTTGGGCATCGGTGAAGCATCGGGAGTGAATCCGGAGAGTTGAAGGTTGTGTCTTGCTTGGTCTTGTGCTTGGAAGCTTAGGTGAGTGGTTGATTTCCTTGAATGATTTTAAATTAGTTGGTTCGAGTATACGGACTAGGTTGGGCTTGGTAGACCCACCTAGAGTTAGGATTAGGGTGGTAGCCTAATCCTAAGCTTGATCTAAGCCTTTGGATGAACTCAGTTGTGTGAATGTATATTCCTCGTATGCCATGTGATATGAATGTTTATGTATATTTTTTTATACATGTGAGTTGTGGCATGGATTGTATTGCTTAAAGCATGCATGGTGATGGTTCATGGTTGTGTCCATGGTGAGTACGTGCTAAGCACGGAAATGATTGAAATGTGTGTTGTGGAATGAGTAAAATATTGGCACTAGTATACTTAAATACAAATGATCGATCATTAGGATGTTAGTGTGTACACATGAGTCTAAAGTCGCGCGTGGCCTTGGTGGCGTTGAGTCACCAAAGAGGAGTACGGGTACGCCCGGAAATGGTATTTAAATATAGTCGGTGATGAGTGGAATCCCATCGACGGGGCGTGAGGATGAGTGGAATCCCCTCCGCGAGACCGGTGATGAGTGGAATCCCACCGAGGTAATGTGGTTGTTGGATATGAGTTTCCAACGAGTCTATCCGCGTATTTGGGTCATATCTAGGTGCCAATGTTGATTGATATATGCATCAATGTATTGAGATATATGAGCCGTTGGATGTTAAATGTGATTACATGTATGGTTGTGTTAAGCTCATGATCATGACATAAATGTGAGATAATTGCTCATGCATCTATATCTTGTGGACGTTTGTTATACGTGTGTTGCTTTGGCTAGATCGTGCTCGGACCCTGCAATGTTGAGGTTTGTTTTTAGAGCTTGCCCTCACTAAGCATTATTTGCTTACGCTCTCTTTGTTCAACATTGCAGATCCTTAGTTCGTGGGTTGCTCGAGCAAGAGGAGAGCCTCCAAGTGTGGTTTGGATTGAATTCACCAAGTATGGATTTTAAATAATAGACATGTAATGGTTGAGCAATGGGATGTGTTATGTCTTGTGATTGTTGTTGGTTGATAGGAGCATGTGTAGACTCCTTTATATGTATGGCTTTTGCATGGTTGTGTTGCCATGGTGTTTGTTAACTTATGTCTTTGCTTGCTTGACATATTGGTCTATGCTTTAAGAGCTTATACTTGTACTTGAATGATGTTCGATCAAATGCATGTATTTGGGTTGTGACCTTGGTTTTGGACATGTCTAAATATTGTTGAAGCATGCTAGTATAGGTGTCATACCTTAGGATGTCTTGCCTTGAGGTTGCTTGGTAGTTGTTGGTGTTTTGGGGCATTGTATGGATGCTTAGATGGTGTTTGATTGCTAAAGTTGCTTGATTATATGTGTGCCTCTTCGTGTTGTTTAATGCCCTTGGTTCTTGTGGAAGCATGTTTTATGGTTGGTTTGCCTTAGGGATTGATGTTAGTGTGTTGGTTAAAGTGTTAGAGGGATTTAGGGGCCTCCTTGTGCTCTAAATCAGCTCAAAACTGCAGATTCGTAGCTGGGGTATCGATACCGTTGGTCTGGTATCGATACTGCCCTGTGGTTTCAGGCCTCGTGTGTCGATACTCGAGGGAGGGTATCGATACCTTTTTGGCCACTGGAGCCACTGTCGATTTCGGTATCGATACTGGCCTCTAGGGTATCGATACCGTTGTCTTAGCTTTGACCGTGGGAAGTCAACTTTAGGGGAGGGTATCGATACCCTCATTGGGGGTATCGATACTGTCTCCTCAGGTTGACCAAACCCTGTTGACTTAGTCAAGGGGTATCGATACCCCCTTAAGGGTATCGATACCACCTGCAGTTTAACTTTAAAAATGGGCTTTTAAATGTTAGTTTGGGTTCGTTTGACTGCTTGTAAATATCTTCCGCTGTATGATCACTTAGGATGTAATTTTCATCTAGACAAGATTAAAATGAAAAAAAAAGAATTAGGGTTGCTAACCGAGGGAGAGTTCCTTAGGGAGTTTTCACTCGGTTTTCCCCGTGTAGCTCACTCGGACCGGTCATCCGGCCAGACTGGGACGAGGGGGTTACACTTGTTGGTATCAGAGCCTAAGGTTACCGAGACCTTGGGCAGGTAAGTGAGGTAAGTTTAAGTTTTTAAGTTGAATTGCACGGTGTTTGCTTGTTCTGCAAGAATGGTTGCTTATGTGACAAGTATGCTGATTGTTTTACTTTTAAGCACGTGTGTGTGGGTCCCATTGCTACTATTACATTGGAAAAATGATTTTTAAGTGAGGAAACATACTTGGACACTTGGGAGCCTCACCTTGCTAACCCATTTTGTGTGTTGTTGTTGTGGTTGTAGTTAATATCTGAGAGAGCAATGTCTAGACCGAGAGGTAGACCGAGGTTGGTTCGTCAGGAACCACGAGTTGTAGCTCCTGTTGAGCCGGTAGTTGGTGCGGGAGCTCACCTAGAGGGACCGGGAGCCGCGAGAGTTGGCGCTCCTCCACCACCTCCACCACCACCACCTCCTCCACCGGGAGTTGGGGGCGAGGATGGAGCCGGAGGAGAAGGACCTCAAGGTGGCCAAGGTGGCCAAGGTCCAGCTGGAATTGATATGACTCCGCTAGTGCAAGCGATAGCGGGAGCGTTCCAGGCCGCAGTTGCGGGAGCTCAGGCTGCAGTTCAGCCTAGGTGTGATGATGCTAGCTTACCTTTGGAGAGGCTCCGTAGCTTAGGGGCCGAGGAGTTTAGAGGATCTACTCCGGAGAGGTCAGAGTTATGGTTGGAGAAGACCGTTCGTATCTTGGCTCAGATGGGTTGTGCGGGCGCACGTAGATTGGGTTGTGTAATCTCACTGCTTCAGGGTGATGCCTACACCTGGTGGGTCACCATCACTACCGGGGTTCCAGAGGCCGAGATAGATTGGGATTTCTTTGAGTTTGCTTTCAGAAAGAGGTACTTGGGACCGAGGTACTTGGATGAGAAGAAGCGAGAGTTTATGGCTCTTACTCAGGATGATGCTTCTGTGACTGATTATGAGATCCGCTTTGTTCGCTTGAGTCAGTATGCCCCAGAGTTGATTCCTACTGAAGTGGAACGCTGCAACCGTTTCCGATACGGATTGAATGAAGAGGTTAAGAGGTACACGTTGGCTTCTGACTACTCGGACTTTGATGTGTTGGTCGCGAGGGCCAAGGATTTGGAGCATAGTTTGGGTGCAGCCAAACGAGCTGGTGGTTCTGGTTCTGGAAAGAGGCATAACCACTCTGATGGTAGAGATGCTAAGAGACACAAGGGTGGCGGACACCAGTTTGATCAGAGACGTGGCGGTGGTCACCATGGTAGGGGCCATCAGGGCCATAGAGGAGGAGGGCGCTTGCCCGAGTGTGCGCAGTGTGGGAGACAGCACACTGGAGAGTGCTGGGGTAACTTCCATGCTTGTTGGAACTGTGGTTCGAGGGACCACTTTAGGAGGGACTGTCCGCGTCAGGCAGCTCAGGCACCGAACATTGCTCAGGCTCCTGCGAGAGGTAATGATTTTCAGAGAGGCCGTGGGCGCGGTCGTGGCTACTTCCAGCCGAGGGCTGATGCACCTAGGGTAGATGCTCAGAGGAACCTTGCTCATGTTGTGGCGGTGCAGCCAGAGGCGGGAGGACCAGCGAGGGTCTATGCTCAGAGAGGGACCGGGAACGACACCGATGTGATAGCAGGTAATTTTGAGTTACAGTCTATGTCTTTGCTTTCTTTGGTTGATTCGGGTTCTACACATTCCTACATTCTGAGTGAGCATGCACAGAAGTTAGATATTCCTGTTGAGATCTTAGATGTAGGTATGCATGTTACTAGCTCCTTTGGTGAGACAGTTGTAGTTAGACGTATGTATAGGAGGTGTCCACTGAAGATTCAGGGTCATGTGTTCTCAGTTGATATGATGGAACTTCCTTTCTACGGTTTTGATATTATTTTGGGTATGGATTGGTTGGTTGAGCATCGGGCTAGTGTGGACTTTGAGACAAAGAGAATTTCTTTGAAGCTTTTCGATGACTACGAGGTAGTGGTAGTGGGCGAGAACATTAAGTTCTTGTCTAATGTGGTGTCAGCTTTAGAGGCACATAGGTTGATGGACTCTGGATGTGGGGCCTATTTGGCTTATGTTATGAATCCGGATATGAGTGAAGCTAGACCGAAAGATATCAAGACAGTGTGTGACTTTCCAGATGTGTTTCCTGAAGAGTTGCCGGGTTTGCCTCCTGACAGAGATGTTGAGTTTGTGATTGAGACAGTTTCAGGGTCTAACCCAGTTTCGATAGCTCCGTATCGTATGGCTCCGAAAGAGTTGAAAGAATTGAAGAGTCAGTTGCAAGAATTATTAGACCGTGGTTTCATTAGGCCTAGTAGTTCTCCGTGGGGTGCTCCAGTGTTGTTTGTGAAAAAGAAAGATGGCAGCATGCGCATGTGTATTGACTATAGACAGCTGAATCAGTTGACCGTGAAGAACAAGTATCCGTTGCCTCGTATAGATGATTTGTTTGATCAGTTGAGGGGTGCTTCAGTGTTCTCGAAGATAGATTTGAGATCCGGATACTATCAGCTGAAAGTGAAAGAGTGTGATGTTCCGAAGACAGCTTTTAGGACTAGATATGGTCACTATGAGTTTCTTGTGATGCCATTTGGGCTCACGAATGCACCAGCAGCTTTCATGGACATGATGAACATAATTTTCAGAGACTATTTAGACCGATTTGTGGTTGTCTTTATTGATGATATACTTGTGTACTCGAAAACAGAAGAAGAGCATGATGAGCACTTGAGATTTGTCCTACAGAGATTGTTGAGCAATCAGTTGTATGCGAAGCTTAGTAAGTGTGAGTTTTGGATTCGAGAGGTTGTATTTCTTGGCCATGTTGTTTCGGCCGAAGGCTTCCGTGTTGATCCGTCGAAGATTGAGGCTATTGTTGAGTGGAAACAACCTAAGTCCGTGACCGAGATTAGGAGTTTCCTAGGATTAGCTGGTTACTATAGGAGGTTCGTTGATGGCTTCTCTAGAGTAGCTGCTCCCTTGACTAAGTTGTTGCAAAAGGGAGTCAAGTTTGAATGGTCGAATGCAAGACAAAAAGCCTTTGAGAAGTTAAAGGAAGCTCTGACAAATGCTCCGGTGTTAGTACAGCCTGTTTCAGGTAAGGAGTTTGTGATTTACAGTGATGCTTCCTACGTAGGCTTAGGATGTGTTTTGATGCAAGATAGGAGGGTTGTTGCTTATGCTTCTAGACAGTTGAAGATTCATGAGAAGAACTATCCTACTCATGACATAGAGCTAGCCGCAGTTGTGTTTGCATTGAAGATTTGGCGTCACTACTTGTATGGTGAGAAGTGTGTTGTTTACACCGACCACAAGAGCTTGAGGTACTTGATGACACAGAAGGAATTGAATTTGAGACAGAGGAGATGGCTAGAGTTGTTAAAAGATTATGATTTGACTATTGAGTACCATCCGGGTAAGGCAAACGTAGTAGCCGATGCTTTGAGTAGAAAAGTGGCCGTTGAGCTGAGAGCTATGTTTGCTAGATTGAGTGTGTCCGATGATGGTGGTTTGATCACCGAGTTGCAAGTGAAGCCTCCTTTGGTTCAGTTGATTAGAGAGAAGCAGTTACAAGATGCAAGCTTAGTTTCTCATGTTCAAGACATAGCCGAAGGAAGACCGACTGAGTATAGTTTCAGTGGTGAGAGCTTGTTGTGCTTTAGGGATAGAATTGTGGTACCGGAAGACGTTGAGCTGAGACGACAGATTTTGAGTGAAGCACATTCGAGTCCCTTTTCTATGCATCCGGGTAGTACCAAGATGTACCGAGATTTGAAGAATGATTATTTCTGGGTTGGTTTGAAGAGAGATGTAGCCGAATATGTGAGCCGTTGCATGGTTTGTCAGAGAGTGAAGGCGGAACATCAGGTTCCTTCAGGTTTGCTACAGCCTTTGAAGATTCCGGAATGGAAATGGGAGAGAATCACCATGGATTTTGTATCGGGGTTGCCTTTGTCTCCTTCGAAGAAGAATTCCGTTTGGGTGATTGTTGATAGGTTCACTAAGTGTGCTCACTTCTTAGCAGTGAACACTACGGATTCCTTAGACAAGTTGGCAAACTTGTACATTCGTGAGATTGTGAGACTTCATGGGGTTCCGAAGTCTATAGTTTCTGATAGAGATCCTAGATTTACTTCGAGGTTCTGGAGTTGCTTGCATAGTGCTTTGGGTAGTCGTCTGCATTTCAGCACATCTTATCATCCACAGTCCGATGGGCAGTCAGAGCGAGTGATACAGATTCTAGAGGATATGCTTCGTTGTTGTGTGATTGATTTCCAGGGTTCTTGGGAGAAGCACTTACCGTTGGTTGAGTTTGCTTACAACAACAGTTATCAGTCTAGTATTCAGATGGCACCTTATGAGGCTTTGTACGGTAGACGGTGTAGAACTCCGATTTGTTGGGCTGAGACAGGTCAGAGGTTGTTACCTATGCCAGACTTGCTTAAGGGAACCACAGAAAAGGTGAAGTTGATTTGTGACCGTTTGAAAGCGGCTTCGGATCGTCAGAAGTCTTATGCAGATTTGAAGATGAAAGAGATTGAGTACACAGTGGGTGAGAAAGTGTTTCTGAAGGTATCTCCGTGGAAGAAGGTAATGAGATTTGGCCGAAAGGGCAAGTTGAGTCCGAGGTTCATTGGTCCGTATGAGATAGTTGAGCGGATTGGGCCCGTAGCTTATCGATTGAGGTTACCTTCTGAGTTAGAGAAGATCCATGACGTCTTTCATGTATCTATGCTTAGGAGATATAGGTCAGACCCTTCCCATGTGATGCCCGTTGAAGAGATAGAGTTGAATCCGGATTTGTCCTATAATGAAGAGCCCATTGAGATACTTGCTTCTGATAGCAAGGTGTTGCGTGGCAAGACCATAGAGTTGGTCAAGGTGTTGTGGAGACATAGAGGTGTGGAAGAGGCCACGTGGGAGAGGAAAGCGGATATGGTTGAACAGTTTCCGTATCTGTTTCCACCAGGTAATTTCGGGGACGAAATTTCCTTAAGTGGGGGAGAGTTGTAACATCCGGGTTTAGGGGTTAGGTGAAAATAATATTTTAATAATATCTTGGGTTCGGTTCTATGATTTAAATAATGGCCCGGGTTTGGCTTTCGAAATTAATTAAATTAATGATACACTGAGTTTTGGAATTAAAACCCCAAATGACCATGGAAAAATATGTCCTTGTGAATAACCCATTTCATTAAGGGCAAATGGGTCATTGGACTTTCAATTTAAAACTAAATAAACCAAAAACCCCATTTCTTCACTTTCTTCTTCTCCCTTCACTTTCAAAATATCAGACAAAACCTCCCCAAGCCATTGGAGCTACTGTTCCATCATCTCCCTTCTTCATTTCAACTCCGTTTTGAAAGGTAAGAGTACTTTTGACTTCTCCTCATCATCCCCATTCTAAAAGTACCATTCATTTTCGTTTTCATGAAGTTTTGAGAAAATAGAAACTTTGAAAATCTTGATTAAAAATGGTGTCTTTATGTTGCAAAGTTAAATGTTTTGACTTAATATGATTAGTAATGAAGTATAGAGACCAAATGATACTACATATATGAATTTCGGGTGTTTTGGACCAATTTTCGGAATTGGGTTTTGAGAGGGTTTTGGGGGGGTTTTAGAGTCTGTTTTGGGGTTGTTTAAGGTTGGTTCTTGAGGGCTGTAGGTAGTATGATATATGAGGATCATTTTGGAGGAAATTGAGGCTTGTTTGGGTGCTTGAAATGGAAGATTTCAGTGGGCTATAGAGGCTACCCGAAAATTCTGTTTTGTGACTTTGTTTGGGGTGTTAAATGCTTGTTAATGTTAATCCGGGTTGTTTCCGATGATGTGTTATTGATTCGAACGTTTTGGTTGTGTTTGAGATGATTAGAATCGAGCTTGGGCATCGGTGAAGCATCGGGAGTGAATCCGGAGAGTTGAAGGTTGTGGCTTGCTTGGTCTTGTGCTTGGAAGCTTAGGTGAGTGGTTGATTTCCTTGAATGATTTTAAATTAGTTGGTTCGAGTATACAGACTAGGTTGGGCTTGGTAGACCCACCTAGAGTTAGGATTAGGGTGGTAGCCTAATCCTAAGCTTGATCTAAGCCTTTGGATGAACTCAATTGTGTGAATGTATATGCCTCGTATGCCATGTGATATGAATGTTTATGTATATTTTTTTATACATGTGAGTTGTGGCATGGATTGTATTGCTTAAAGCATGCATGGTGATGGTTCATGGTTGTGTCCATGGTGAGTACGTGCTAAGCACGGAAATGATTGAAATGTGTGTTGTGGAATGAGTAAAATATTGGCACTAGTATACTTAAATACAAATGATCGATCATTAGGATGTTAGTGTGTACACATGAGTCTAAAGTCGCGCGTGGCCTTGGTGGCGTTGAGTCACCAAGGAGGAGTACGGGTACGCCCGGAAATGGTATTTAAATATAGTCGGTGATGAGTGGAATCCCATCGACGGGGCGTGAGGATGAGTGGAATCCCCTCCGCGAGACCGGTGATGAGTGGAATCCCACCGAGGTAATGTGGTTGTTGGATATGAGTTTCCAACGAGTCTATCCGCGTATTTGGGTCATATCTAGGTGCCAATGTTGATTGATATATGCATCAATGTATTGAGATATATGAGCCGTTGGATGTTAAATGTGATTACATGTATGGTTGTGTTAAGCTCATGATCATGACATAAATGTGAGATAATTGCTCATGCATCTATATCTTGTGGACGTTTGTTATACGTGTGTTGCTTTGGCTAGATCGTGCTCGGACCCTGCAATGTTGAGGTTTGTTTTTAGAGCTTGCCCTCACTAAGCATTATTTGCTTACGCTCTCTTTGTTCAACATTGCAGATCCTTAGTTCGTGGGTTGCTCGAGCAAGAGGAGAGCCTCCAAGTGTGGTTTGGATTGAATTCACCAAGTATGGATTTTAAATAATAGACATGTAATGGTTGAGCAATGGGATGTGTTATGTCTTGTGATTGTTGTTGGTTGATAGGAGCATGTGTAGACTCCTTTATATGTATGGCTTTTGCATGGTTGTGTTGCCATGGTGTTTGTTAACTTATGTCTTTGCTTGCTTGACATATTGGTCTATGCTTTAAGAGCTTATACTTGTACTTGAATGATGTTCGATCAAATGCATGTATTTGGGTTGTGACCTTGGTTTTGGACATGTCTAAATATTGTTGAAGCATGCTAGTATAGGTGTCATACCTTAGGATGTCTTGCCTTGAGGTTGCTTGGTAGTTGTTGGTGTTTTGGGGCATTGTATGGATGCTTAGATGGTGTTTGATTGCTAAAGTTGCTTGATTATATGTGTGCCTCTTCGTGTTGTTTAATGCCCTTGGTTCTTGTGGAAGCATGTTTTATGGTTGGTTTGCCTTAGGGATTGATGTTAGTGTGTTGGTTAAAGTGTTAAAGGGATTTAGGGGCCTCCTTGTGCTCTAAATCAGCTCAAACCTGCAGATTCGTAGCTGGGGTATCGATACCGTTGGTCTGGTATCGATACTGCCTTGTGGTTTCAGGCCTCGTGTATCGATACTCGAGGGAGGGTATCGATACCTTTTTGGCCACTGGAGCCACTGTCAATTTCGGTATCGATACTGGCCTCTAGGGTATCGATACCGTTGTCTTAGCTTTGACCGTGGGAAGTCAACTTTAGGGGAGGGTATCGATACCCTCATTGGGGGTATCGATACTGTTTCCTCAGGTTGACCAAACCCTGTTGACTTAGTCAAGGGGTATCGATACCCCCTTAAGGGTATCGATACCACCTGCAGTTTAACTTTAAAAATGGGCTTTTAAATGTTAGTTTGGGTTCGTTTGACTGCTTGTAAATATCGTTCCGCTGTATGATCACTTAGGATGTAATTTTCATCTAGACAAGATTAAAATGAAAAAAAAAAAGAATTAGGGTTGCTAACCGAGGGAGAGTTCCTTAGGGAGTTTTCACTCGGTTTTCCCCGTGTAGCTCACTCGGACCGGTCATCCGGCCAGACCGGGACGAGGGGGTTACAGTTGAGACCGTATCGATACACCCCCGTGTATCGATACGCCCAACCAAAACTGAGTTCTGCAGGCAAGACCGTATCGATACGGCCCTTAGGCGTACCGATACGCCCTGCTCTGCAACACTTCAATTTCAGCAAAAACACATAAGGCTCACACTCTAGATGCAAATCAAAACCTCCCTAGACACATCCAAGCATTCATACCACCTCTATTAACCAAAATCTAGTCATACAAGGCACCCAACAAGGACGTACATCATTCAACCAAGGAATTCACGTAATCGTTCAAAAGAAGGCATACATAGCATACATGAGTTCATGCCTTAGCAAACATACATAAAACATTCATATAAAGCAATCTAAACACGATTTTACAAGCCAAGCATGACATCCAAAAGCCAAAGCAACACAAGCATCCAAAAGACATGGCTATAAGCCTCCCAACAAACGCTTAGGCATCAACATAACATGGTTTACAAATCCATCAACATAAGGCATTAACAACATAAAGCCAACACAAAGGAGTCTAGATACACGCTCCTAAAGCACGTAGCATTTCCCATTGCTAAACTACTACATTATTTAATAAACCATACTTGAGAAATTACCACACGCTTGGACGCCCTTTTCTTGCTCCTTGCTAACTCTAAGCTAAAGATCTGCATTGTCGGAAAAAGGAGAGCGTAAGCATAAAGCTTAGTGAGCGGAGCTCAAAAACATAACTACGACAATGCAGGGTTCAAAGCTTTCTTTAAAAGTAAAGGCCAACACATACAAGTTCAACCACAAGTCAATGATATAGGCATTTATCATGGCATCACACTTCATGGTATGCATAAAGGCATGATCTTAGATTAAAGCAAAACAATAAAAGAGAATGATATAGTGAGACACAACATGAACCATACATGGTATGCACAAGCATAACCAAAACACACACGGTGGGACTACACATCACCGTTTCGACTAGTAGTTTTCCAATGGGACTACACATCAAAGTACTCTTCTACTAGTCACTACCGGTGGGACTACACATCACCGGAGTCTTATACCACTCGCTACCGGCGGGACTACACATCACCGGAGCAACGACAACCATCACGTGAGGTTCGACACCAACCATGCAACACGACATACAAATCACCATCATGCGACATGTACTCACTATACCATGCACAACCAAACAAGTTGTAACAAAATCCACAATTAGGCATCACTTACTACTTGCAATCTTACCAATCACAAATGGTCTTACTCACCATTTTCGTGCACAACCTGCACCAACTTACACACATCTTACAAGGCGTATCAACAACACCATTATTATCATCATACATGATCAACGATATAATATTAAGCAACATGCTTCTTCCCAAAGTATTGGAATTTTATGCATAACAAAATATCATTTCAAGCAATGAAAAAACAATGATAAAAGGGGAAATCAAAGAGGCAAGACACATCAACTTACTCTTGAATTTAAAATTGACCTTTCAAGCCCCAAACTAAACTCTTTCGAAACCAACTTTGAACCAAAACGATACTTGAAAACATTTCCACATTCACATGCTTGAACCAATTTATCAAAGCCATTTAAAACATTTTAACCACTCACCTTACTCCCAAGCTCCAAGCCAAGCAAGCAACCACCCTCAAGTTTCCGGATTCTTTCCCAAAGCTTTTCCGACCCAAGTTCTTGCTTCTAAACAACCTCGATACAATTCAAATAATCCTCAAATCAGCCCAAGCATCAAAATACCAACCCGGAACACAATTTAAACACAAATTACAATGTTGCAAGCCATGAACAAACCCCATATTTTTCAAACTCGGGCAGCCCCAAAACTACATCCATAATCCATGTTTCCAACATCCATTGCACCCACAAATGATCCCAAATCAACCCCTAACCATAGTACTACCAATAGCCTATCAATTCCCACCTAAAACAACCCCCAAAACTCACCCAAAACCCTCTAAAAAACCCACCAAAACCCAAATTCGGGAATAGGTATAAAATCATGTAAAAATCATCTATGTTAGACCTTATGGGTAGTAAACAACATATCTAACCATAATAAATCAAAAGCTTTGATAAATAATCATAAAGCTTCAACCTTTGACCTAAGACTTTGAAAAACCCAAATGCAAAATATATAGTTTTAATGAAATCTAAAAATACCAAAGTGTAGAGGATAGCAAGGCCAAGTCAAAACTATATTTACCTTTGAAAAAGCTCTAAGGATGAAGAAGAAAGATGATGAAATAGTAACAAGAAATAAGCTTCTCTTCATGTCGTGGGTTTTGCTTTGAAGAAGATGATGATGGGGTTTTTGGGTTTATTTGAATTATAAGGTAATAAAAATGGGTTTTATTTGTAAGGACCAAGTATTTACACAAATGCCATTAATGAATGGCTATTGGCTTGGTTTAAAAATTGGGTCCAACACCTTTGTTTTATTTGTAAACAAAACTCGAACCATTATTTAATTTATTTAAATTATAAAACCGAACCCGGATATTATTAAAATATTATTTTCACCCGACCCCTAAATCCGGTTGTTACAGAGAAGGGGCAAGGAAATGTAAGAGTCAACATCAAATTTTTTCACTCCTAGAAGCAGTTAAATTGGCATCGAAGTTCTATAATTAAAATAGATAAAAACTTAATAAGTAAACTGCAATTGAATCTCAAGCATTAAATAAATATAAAAACAGAAGCTTAAGTGAACTTAATGAAAATAAAGAATGACCTGAAATAGACTGAATTTTTTGAATGTTTGAGGCTGACCGGAACTCGACACACTTGAACTTTGAGAGGATGAGTTACTTTGGACAGAAGAATTTGATAAAGAACAAAGTACAGTTTTTGAATAATATATACATATTAACAAACTCATTATAAACTGTACTTACCCTTCTTTCAACCTCATCCTCAACATAGAGGATGCCATACAACTCCTTCAGAAGTTGTAATTTATATCGAGGATTATGCAAAACAGCAAATGAGAGAATAGTTGAGTGGTCTGACCAATATTTCTCATACAACTCAAGCATAGGTCCTGCCATTATAGAAATACCCTGACAATGATCACTATAAGCATCACACAACAGTTTCTCAATGGATACAACATTTTTCAAGTACAAGTTAGAAGTGGGATAGTTGGATCCAGAGAACAAAGTAGTAATTTCATAAAAGGGCTCAAGGAAATCACAAATTAACTGTGCAGTATCCCACTCAACATCAGTAATTAAATTCAAGTCATTTTCCCTATTAACTAACAAATTGATAACCGATTTAGCATCAAGTGCCCTACAAAGCATCAAGTAAGTAGAGTTCCATCGAGTAGGAATATCTAATATCAACTTCCTAGAAAAAAAACAGAACCACAATCTTTAACAGCCAAATCAAAGCTACAAAATCTAGAATCAGAAGAATCAATAAACTTAACTATTTCACGTAATTTAACAACAGAAGAGTCAATTACCTTCAAACCATTTTGAACTATCAAGTTCAAAATATGGGCAGCACACCTTACATGAAAATACTTACCATTGCACGAAAAGGGAGAAATGGCATGCAGATCATCTTTTAGTCGCTTAATCATTTTCTCATTTGCAAAAGCATTATCAAGAGTTATGGTAAAAGCTTTTTTCTCAAGATCTCACTCACACAACATTGATTTGACAAACTTATAAATAGACTCACCATCATGGGGTGGGGAGAAACGACGGAAGTTAAGTATTTTAGACTGAAGTTTCCAGTTATTGTCCACAAAATGAGCAATCAAAGCAAAATATGAACGAGAAGTGCAAGCAGACCATCCATCACAAGTAAAACAGATTCGACTTGGAATAGAATGCATTGAATCAAGTAGCAATTTCTTATGCTTCTCATGCTTTAACATGCAATACTTAGTAACAGTATACCTCGAAAAATCCTTCATAATAGAATTCAAATATTGATGCAAAGCCCTAAGTTTTTCATGCTCAACCACACTTAATGCATAACCATGACACAAAATAGCCTCAGCAAATAAATCACAGTAAGTTTTCTGATCAAAAGAACTTTCTGAACTAGTATTGGGAGTAGTAGCAAGAAAGTCTTTGTAAGCAGTGCATTTTCAGTATGCCTTTTAGGGTTAGATATCCCAATATAAGAATTAACTTTATAATTTTTGGTTTTGCAATACTTACATTGAGCAAACATACCTTCTGGAAGCTTAACAAATGTATAATGACTCCAAACAGGAGAAGTTCTTCTTCCAAAGTCTTCTAAAATTATAGATGTAGCCCTCTGCTTCAAAGTATGAACAGTTTCAGACAGTTGATTATGTACATCATTTTCAAACTGACAAACAGATATTAATGAGAAAGAAAAGCAATAATATAAATTTGAAATTAAAAAAGAGGAGAATAATATACCTCTTTGATATTGTTGGACATTTTGACTTTCTGGTAGGTCTGCTACAGAACAAAGACAATAAATTGCAAGTGTAGTTAGAAAATATATAACAATTTAACACAAAAAGAAAAATTAAGAAGAAAAATTATTACCTCTTTCAACAGGGTAGTCCAACTCATATGAAAAATCATCAATGTATGTGTTAAAAAATGAATAGTTAAAATTGTTAAATGTTGTTAGTCTGAGAAGAACCATAAACCATAAATCACGCATGCACAAAAAACAATAGCATAAAACAGAACCATAAGCCATAAATAATGCATGGACAAAAAACAGTGGCATAAAACAGAATAGAGAACATAAAGAAAGACTATAAACACAAAGTAAAACAAAACAGAGACCAACAAGCCTGTACACATGCTTTTCTAAAGGCATACAGAAAGTAAAATGGAAAAGTTATAATTAAATAAGCCTATAAACATGCTTTTCTAAAGGCATACACAATGTAAAACTGAACAGAGCCCAACAACAAGCTTATAAACATGCTTTACTAAAGGCATAGACAATATAAAACATAACAGAGACCAAGAACAAGCCTATACACATGTTTTTTTAAAGGCATATAGAAAGTAAAACAGAAAAGAGACCATTAAACTTACATAAGGTACAACCTTCTAACACAAGTTTGTTGGGTGAAAGTTAAAGCTCTCAGATCTTATAACAAAGTTTTACGAGACAAAAAGCTCGACTTTGCTACCAGAAATTTCGCTATCGAGTTGTTAAAAGATCTAATGCTACCAGCAAGGTTAATTATGGGTAACTTGCATAGCTAAGAAACTAACATAATTAACACAAATGTAACAGATCAAAGTACCAAACAATCCAACAACAGACAAAATAACAATCCAGCAACAGACACAATTAACAACTAGCAACAACCATAATTAGCATCCAGCAACCAATTTTCCTCCAATTCGAAACCTTAATTTTTTTGAGAAAATTTTTATTTTAGAACCCAAAATTTGAAATTCTAAAACCCTAACTTTAGGGGATTTCTAAAAACAATTTGACTTTCAGTTTTAGAATTGTTTATATCATAATTTTATTATGAGAAATTTGAATTTGGAAGTCAAAATGGTAATATTTGAAGGTTTAAGGATCACTGTGTAGTGTGTGTGTGTGTGTGTGTGTGTGTGTGTGTGTGTGTGTGTGTGTGTGTGTGTGTGTGTGTGTGTGTGTGTGTGTGTGTGTGTGTGTGTGTGTGTGTGTGTGTGTGTGTGTGTGTGTGTCTAATTTTAATTACACTCAACAGTGAAATTTTCTTTCCTTAACCACGTTACCTCATGTGTGTGCGTCCCAAGGCAGAGTAAGTGGTTTTATCCTCTATCTTTTTTTAATACGCAAAATTTGGTTATAATCTTTTATAATTTAATATATATAATTCTGTTTTCAAAGATTCCACGTGGATTTTCACGAACTCACCATCTTTTGAATTGAACCAACTCGTACTTGTAACCAACTTATTTGACCAGTCTCATCTAAACTATTCAACTAAGTTTACTAGAATCGTTCAATCCAATCGTGTCTTCGATTGATTTGGAGATCAATAATATGTATCATGTAAGTATACTTCTATCATTAATTCCATTGAATAAGTATTTAGGAATAATTCCTTAATTATGGTGATAATAGTAATAGTGTTATCGTAGGATTATTCTCATAGGTACCGATACAGTTGGACCTAGTACTTCCAACCGTGAAAAGCGCATCATTCAATAGGTTGAGTTTGCTTGGGCTAAGGTGTGTTCTCTGCTTGTGCTATACTATATGTGTTGTTGTTGTGTGATGTTTGACTGTAAAATATGTTGATGCTATGTGATGTTTGACTGTAAAATATGTTGTGATTTGGGCTATATGATATGTTGTGATCTGGGCTATGTGATATGTTGTATGCCATTCTGTTAAGCATCATACATCGGAATCTGAATAATTAATTATCGGACTAAATGCTCATGCATTTTCGGGCTAATGATGTTGCGTTCGGATTGGAATCGGAACATTCATGTCATATCATTCGGGTGGGAAAATGTACGGAGGAAGTTCACTGGTTTCATCCTTCGGGTTGAATTCCACTTCGGATCAGTGGTTCCACCCTTCGGACTGAGTTCCACTTCGGATGGTGACGATGTAGAGAGTGGTTCAGAGGAACCTTACTCTTCGGACGGTGATGTAGATTGGTTCATGACATAGACTTAGGTGCATCGGGCTTTACATATTTGTATATTCGATTGACTGTTGAAATGACTATGCTGACTGTATGATTCTTATGATTTTTCTGTCTGATGCACCCTAGAGACATACTGAGCTTAATAGCTGACTCCCCCTTAGCTTCTATTTTAGATTCTCAGGCATAGGAGTTCGGTACTTGGAGGACCATAGTTATCAGATTTATTATTGTTTTAGTATGAATATTTTTAGTTTTCAGATTTATTTCGGTTTTATTCCAGTTATTTCATTATTTGGGGTTTTTATGTAAATTTGATTACTTTTATATTTATTTGGGTTTTTTTAACTGTTTAGCGTGCATGATAATTTTAACTAGATATTTTGCTACTTTATTTTAGAATGCTTTATCTATACGACTGCGTTTTCGAAATATGGATTTTAATATTAAACGACACCGTTTTTAAATTACTTGAGGGGCACGTTTTCAATTCGACTTCCTAGATTCGGCCCATAACTCTTGGGTCGAGTTTAGTGGGTTACAATATATTAGTGAGAAAGAATATTAAACCAATCTAAACCAACTAAACCCTAGCCTAAAGCATGCATAATAAACCAAAAACACATAAGCACAAAAAATAGTAGCATATTAAACCAATCCATGAACCATAAAGAAGCCTATAAACATGATTTTCTAAAGGCATACACAATGTAAAACAGAATAGAGACCAAGAACAAGCCTATACACATGCTTTTCCAAAGGCATACACAATGTAAAACAGAAAAGAGACCAAGAACAAGTCTATACACATGTTTTTCTAAAGGCATACACAAAGTAAAACTAAACATAGACCATAAACATGCTTTTCTAAAGGCAAAAAACAAACAGATAAACAAAGCAAAATGCACAAAATTATGCACATCAAGAAACAACAAATATAAGTGGTTTCAGTTTAATCCTTGTACATGACATTGTTAACCCAGTCCACTGGGTCCTTTAAAAACCCCCTTTGACACCAGTAACCCCGCAGGTCTGATAGTCCAGCCTAAACACTCAGATTAAACCAAGAAAGCCATAGCCATAAACAACTAAACCAACTAAACCCTAGCCTAAAGCATGCATAATAAACCAAAAACACATAAGCAAAAAAAAACAGTAGCATATTAAACCAATCCAGGAACCATAAAGAAGCCTATACACATGTTTTTCTAAAGGCATGCACAAAGTAAAATTGAACATAGAACATAAACAAGGCATAAACATGCTTTTCTAAAGGCTAAAAACAAACAAATAAACAAAGCAACATACACAAAATTATGCACATCAAGAAACAACAAATATAAGTGGTTTCAGTTTAATCCTTGTACATGGCATTGTTAAACTGGTCCACGTGGTCCTTTAAAAATCCCCTTTAGCACCAGTAGCCCCGCAGGTCTGGTAGTCCAGCCTAAACACTCGGATTAAACCAAACAAACCCTAGGCCTAAACAATTAAACCAACTAAACCCTAGCCTAAAGTATGCATAATAAACCAAAAACACATAAGCACAAAAAAAAGTAACATAAAACAGAACCATAAACCATAAATAATGCATCCACAAAAAAAATAGCATAAAACATAATAGAGAACATAAACAAAGCCTGGACACATGCTTTTCTAAAGGCATATACAAAGTAAAATAGAAAATAGACCATAAAGAAGCCTATAAACATGCTTTTCTAAAGGCATACATAATGTAAAACGATAAACCATTGACATTAATGGAAACAAATCGAGGAAAAAAGGCCAAGGAACCATAAATCATTGACATTAAAGCTTGAATATTAAACCAATCCAGAAACCATAAATCATACTTGTAAAAAATACAAAAACTATAAATCAAAGGCCAAGGCCAAAAACTAAATCCAGAGATCAGAGCTATACCTGAGATGAAAAAGAAACACAGTTAGCATATTAAACTTTTAAATTTAAACAAAAATACAGATATCTTAACATAAAAATACACACACTTGGTCACTTACCAAATTCGAGAGAAGAAACAGATCTCAGTCAAACAATACAGATTAGATATTAACCTAAGAGATGAACAGATAACACAGTTTGTAGCACGTTTTTAAACTAAGAATACTAAACTCTAAAATGAACAGAGAACAAAAATAATCCTTATGAAGATCGAAGGCCACAAAATAAACTCATGCGCAGAAGAATAGAGTCTAAGACAGATCAGATTCAGAAATATACCTGAAAAACAAAAAAAAAATTAACATGGTTAGCATATAATGATACAAACCAAATAAAATGAAGCTAAGACTGTAACTTACCCAATATGAGAGATGAGACACACAAATCTGAGATTTTAACCCTAAAATGAAACTCAAACTATATCCTTAAAAACCAGACTACCAAACCCTAAAATAAAACTTAAACAATAACCCTAAAAACCAGACAACCAAAACTCAGACGACAACGATGAAAACTTAGACAACCACAAGCCTAAACATGGATCTAAGACACAACCCACATAGCCACAACCTTAAACAAAGACGATCACAACCCAAAACCCTAAACATTGTAGAACTAATGTTTTGATATAATAATTGAAAAATGTTTTGGACTGATTTAAAAAGTATTTAAAACATTTCCAAAGTCCAAACAACTTGAAATAATATTTAAGGAATTTTTCATAAAGGTTTTTCATGTTTTCAAAGGCCATTTTTAACAAAACTGACCAAGTGTTTCGAAACACCTTAGGGCGTTTCGAAACAGGTGCCTCCAGTGGCCAAAACGTTTCGATACACGTATCGAAACGGGGCCAGCGTTTCGAAACAGGCTAGGCCGTTTCGATACGCCCACGTGGCACTGACCACAACGGTCATAAACCCAAACGGCTCTTTCCCAACTAACTTTTAAATGCAGGTCGTTTCGATACGGGCTTATAGCGTTCCGATACGCGTTCCGAAACGGCAAGGGGGTGTTCCGAAACGGGTACCCTGACAGACTGCAACAGCTCTTTCTATATTGAGGGTGTTTCGAAACGGCTTCAAGCGTTTCGAAACGGAGAGCTGCAGAACTGCATTTATGGAGGGAATTAAAGGCTCCAACGACTCTATTTCAACCCCAACGGTCCTAAACGGCTATAAACTCAATTGGGAGTATAAAAGGGACCTCCAAGCATCAAGAGAAGGCTAATGCTTCAATTGTCAATCAACAAATGATCAAGAAATTGTCTTAGTGCTTAAAGTGTCATTTCTTGTATAGACAAACACTAGTGAGCCAAAATTGTCAAATTTGCTCAAGTGTTTTAGGTTTTGGGTGAGTGCTTCATTGTGCAAACAAACACCTATTAGAGGGTTTAAGTTTGCTTTATTTATCTCTTTGTAAAAGAGGGTTTTGATCAAGGCTTTGGGTAGAAGCTTGATCGGTTGTAAGGGTTTCCTCCTAATCCTAGAAAAGGGGACGAATCAATTAGTGGATTGATTGTGAAATCCTTAGTGGGAAGCTAAGGTAGTGGATGTAGGTGCTTGTTAGAAGGCCGAACCACTATAAATCATTGTGTCTTTAATCTTTCTAGCTTCCACAACCCTTCCACCCAAATATCCACCTCTCCACCACTTGGTGAGCTAAATTGGTTGATCGAATCGAGCCCCACACAACTCAACAAACATACTACTAAAATATAAACCAGACAACAAACGACAACGATAAAAACTCAGACCGTCAGACGACCACAACCCGTAAACCAATAAAAGACGCAAAAAGAGAATGAGAAAGATGATAGAATATAACATATGAGAAAATATCACAGAGAATATCAGCGAGAGGATGAGATAGATGAGAAAATATCACTGATGAGAGAATACCAAAGAAAAGACGAGAATGGCTAGGGTTAATCGAGAAAGAAGAAAATATCAGTCAGGAAGAGGAAGAGACGAGAACGGCTGCGCAAACTCAAATCATTGTTTTAAGATAGATTTATACATAGGGTTAATCTAATTTTTTTATTAATTTATTACTGATTTTTTATTATTTTATTATTATAATTCAAATTTCAAATTTCAAAATTTATATATCTTAAATTGTAATTAATTTTTAATTTAAATTTTTAATTTAAAAGTTTTCAAACAAATAACTAATTTTTAATTTAATATTTAAAGTAAAATTATATTTTATATTGATTTTAATTAATTTAATTAGAACTGTAATTTAAATAAATATTTAATATCTAATTAAAAATAAACAAATAAATAAATAATATAAATATATATTATCTCTAATTAAAAATAAATAACAAATTTATAATTAAAAATAAATAAATAATAATTGAAATATATTTTCATATGTAATTAAAATAAATAAATAAAAATATAATTAAAAATAAATAAAAATAATATATATATATATTATATCTGATTAAAAATAAATAAAAATAAGTAACAAATTTATAATTAAAAATAAATACATAAATAATTTAAATAAATTTTTAATATGTAATTAAAATAACTAAAAAATTTATAATTAAAAATAAATAAATAAAATTTATAATAAAAATAATATAAATATATATATATTATCTCTAATTAAAAATAAATAACAAATTTATAATTAAAAATAAATAAAAAATAATTTAAATAAACTTTTAATAAATAAATAAAAATAAATAACTAAAAATAAAAAATAAATAAAATAAATACATTTTTAATATCTAACTAAAAATAAATAAAAAATTTTATTAAAAATAATTCAAAATAATTCAAAAAATTATAATTAAAAATAAATAAATAATAATTTAAATAAAATTCTAATATCTAATTAAAAATAAATACATATATATATGTTATATATACATGTATACACATATATACATATACAAATATACATATATATCATGTATATATATACATGTATCAATGTATTTATACCTATATTTATACATGTATATATATTATGTATACATATATACATATACATGTATACACACACAAACACATGTATGATGTAATACATACATATATATGTATGTATTATACATATATATATATATACATGTATACACACACATATGACATATATATAGATACATGTATATATATATGTATGTATTTATACATACATATCTATATATTATGTATACATATACATGTATACACACATGTACATATATACATATATATATATGTATGTATACACACACATGTACATATATATGTATATATACATGTGCATAAATATATACACATATATACATATACAAATATACATGTATATTATGTATATATATACATGTATCTATGTATTTATACATGTATATATTATGTATACATATATACATATTCATGTATACACACACAAACACATGTATGATGTACATATATGTATATACATGTATATATATATATATATACATGTACATATACACATATATGTATATATACATGTGCATAATATATACACATATATATTATACATATATGTATTAATGTATATGTAATATATATATGTATACATGTATACATATATACATTAATGCATATATATACATGTATACATCAAATATAAATGTATACACATATATATCATATGTGTATATATATACATTAATACATATATATACATGTATGTATACATGTGTTAATGTATATGTAATATAAATGTATATATATATATATATATGTGTGTATTAATGTATACGTGTATACATGTATACATATTATAATATATACATGCATATATTATATACATGTATATATGTATAAACACATACAGACATACATATATACATATATACATATATATAAGTATATTATGTATGTATATATATATATATATACATACATAATATACTTATATATAAGGGTGATAATGAGCCTGACCGGCTCGCGAGCTACTCGGGCTCGGCTCGGTCAAAGCTCGGCTCGAGTGAGCTCGACTCGGGCTTGGGCTTGGCTCGAAACCTTAACAAGCCGAGCCGAGCCTACCCAGGCTCAGCTCGGAAAACTCGTGAACAGGCTCGGAATCTACATATGCACTAAAATAAATTATGTGTTTGTATTTTAAAAATATTTATTGATTTTGTATTTTCTTTAATTATGTGTTTGTATTATAATAATATTTATTGATTAATTTGATTAATCGAATTGTTGGCATTTGTTTCCCCTTTCCGGTCATTGAATTTCGTTTTAGTGTTGGTTATGAAAGGAATTTTTAACGAATATTTTATATAAAAAAACTATAACAAAATTTTTCATTTCGAGCCGAGCTGAACCTGACGACCTTCGAGCCCGAGCCGAGTCCAATAGAATTGTTTTCGAGCAGATCTCAAGCCTAAAATTTCGAGCTCGGCGAGCCTCGAGCCCGAGCTGAGCCGAGCCTGGCCAGGCTCGGGCTCAGCTCGGCTCGTTATCACCCCTACATATATATATATGTATGTATTAATGTATATGTATATATATATATATGTGTGTATATATACATATATACTAATACTATACATACATTATACGTATGTATAATATATATTATATACATATCTATGTACATTACATATACATACATATTATTATATTATATATATAGTGATATGACATATATATTATAACATAATACATAGGTGAATGGTGAACCGATGATATGACAATGTGACACATATATATATATAATAATAATAATAATAATTCATATATGTTTTATATTTATATA
Source organism: Hibiscus tridactylites (assembly GCA_958450335.1). Lineage (NCBI taxonomy): Eukaryota > Viridiplantae > Streptophyta > Magnoliopsida > Malvales > Malvaceae > Hibiscus > Hibiscus tridactylites. Next base: position 83,281,465 of record OY288268.1, on the reverse strand, counting down.
TAATATTGCGTACGTATTATATATATATTATTTAATTTTAATTTAATATTTTTATAAATTATAGTACTTAACATCTAATTTTATTTCAAATTGACCATTTCTTTGTAATTTAGACTATTATTTTTAATATCATAATATTTTTATTAATGTTAGCTTCTAAAACTTTAATTTAATTCTAAATTGATCTCTATTCATTTTTTTTAAATTCACCAAATGTTTTCTAATTATAATTTGATATCTTTCTTCATTATTTTTTTAACTTGATGTTTTTTCCATTATAGTCCCAAAATTTTATTTGTATTCCAAATTGACCCTATTCATTTTATTTTAAATTAGCCGGTGTTTTCTAATTTTACTATGATCTTTTTGTTCATTCCTAGTCCCCAAAACTTTATTTTTATTCCAAATTGACCCAAATTCATTGTTTTTTAAATGTTTCATAGTTTTAATTTGATATTTTTGTTCATTATAGTCCCTAATACTTTATTTTTATTCCAAATTGACCCCAATTCCTTTTTTACTATTTTATAATTTTATTTTTATATGATTATATCTTTGTTCATTATAGTCACTAAAAATTTATTTTTATTCCAAATCGACCCATATTCATTGTTATTTTATTTGTCCGATGTTTTATACTTTTTATTTGTTATTTTTTCATTATAGTCACCAAAACTTTATTTGTATTCCAAATTGACCCCTATTCATTTTTTTCAAAATTAGCCCGATGTTTTATAATTTTAATATGATATTTTTGTTCATTCTAGTCCCTAAAACTTTATTTTATTCCAAATTGACACATATTCATTATTTTTTTACGTTTTCTAAATTTAATTTGATATTTTTGTTCATTATACTTCCTAAAACTTTATTTTTATTCCAAATTGACCCATTTTCATTATTTTTTAAAATTAGTTCGACCTGAACTTTACTCGACCTGAAATGAACCCGGCCTGAAATGAACCCGACCTAAAGTCTACCCGAACCCAAAATGAACCCGACCTGAAACAAACCCGATCTGAAGTCTACCCGAACCCAAAATGAACCCGACCTGAAGTCTATCTGAACCCGAATTAACTCGTCAATTATCTGATTCGGACCTGACCATTTCGAACCGACCTAAAATGGACCCGACCTGAAATGAACCCGACTTGAAACTGACCCACACCCGACCCGAATCGAGTCAAAACAGAAAAATAACATGTATATGATTTTACCCGACCTGAAAGTCATCTGATTATCTATTTTTACAACCCTACCCTTCATTTAGTACTTTCAAGTATATTAATATTGTAACCCCCTCGTCCCGGTCTGGCCGGATGACCGGTCCGAGTAGGTCACACGGGGAAAATCGAAGCGAAACCCGTTAAGGCTTCCCCTCGGTTAACGACCCAGAAAATTTCTTTTAACTTTAGTCTTATCTAGATGCATATTTAATTCCTATGTGGAGCACAACAGCGGAAGATACAAGCAACGAAACATTTACCGACCAAACAAAAAGTAAACAGTCCATTTTACTTCATTACAGCAGGCCGTTTCGAAACGCCCTCAGGGTGTTCCGAAACGCCTTGACTTAGTCAACGGCCCTGGGTCAACCATAAGGTGACCGTTCCGAAACAGGGGAGACCCGTATCGGAACGACCTTGACGGTCAATATCTCGTGGTCAACGAGATTTGACCGTTTCGAAACCTCAAAGGCCCGTTTCGGAACGGCTTCATCTCGTCAAATTCTCAAAATTCCAGTAGCCAAAATGTTCCGAAACGACCCTCATCCGTTTCGAAACGGCAAGCCATTTACAAAGGGACCGTTCCGGAACTGGGGGACCCGTTCCGAAACACCCCCTGTCTGCAGACTCGATTTTGCTGTTTTGAGGCACAAAGGTGCCCCAAAACATCACCAAAACACATCATAACACCAAACCAATTAAACCCAAGACATACCAACAATACTATCATGCTTTAATAAGATTTAAACATGACTAATACTAAGGCAACATCCCCCAAACATGCATTCATTCAAACATCATTCAAACACATATATAAACCCTTAAGGCATAAGACTAACATTCAAAATAGCAACTTAGGCATGAGTTAACATTCATCACACAAGCATTTGGCAAGATACATCATGCTTACAAATCAAGTCAACCATAGACATACATCAAACTCAAATCAACAACACCTATCCCATTGCTTTACTATTACAATCTTTAAATTTAAACATCATACTTGAGCTAACCGTAAGCAACACTTGGAGGCCTTTCCTTGCCCTTGCCACCCACAAACCATTGATCTGCATTGTCGAACAAAAGAGAGCGTAAGCATAAAAGCTTAGTGAGGGTAAGCTCATAAAACAAACCTTCGACAATGCAGGGTCCAAGCACGAGCTACAACCAAGATAAAATGCATGATCTTACCTCCGATCCACGCGAGCCGTAAATATAGATGATGCATGAACATATATTCAATATCATGTCGTGCTCAACATGTTTAAATCCACAGCATATGAAATCACATATATTAAACCATGTTAGCAACACCTCCCTAAACACATTGGCTCACAATTAACCACATATTGGCTACATAAACTACAATCTGTATTGGCACCTAGCTATGACTCGAATACGCGGATAACCGTTGGAACTCACGTCTAACAACTCAACCATTACCTGACGGTGGGATTACACTCATCACCGTTCACGCGGAGGGGATTCCACTCATCCTCACGCCTCATTTCATGCGGAGGGGATTCCACTCATCCTCACGCCCCGTCGATGGGATTCCACTCATCACCGACTAATATAAATACAATTTCCGGGCGAACCCGTACTCCTCCTTGGTGACTCAACGCCACCAAGGCCACGCACGACTTTTGACTCATGTGTACACACTAACATCCTAATGATCGATCATTTGTACCCAAGCATACTAGTGCCAATACTACACATTTCATTAATCATTCATAATATCAATTCATAACACTTCCGTGCTTAGCACGTACTCACCATGACTTACCGTCATGCACAAGCCACATTTCCATGTCTAGCATGTACTCACCATGATCCCCGGATCATACAAACACCTCATAATATCATTACACATGTCAACACTACATGCATCTCAACAACACAATTATCACATCATATTTCATACACATGTATATCTCTATCACATTTATCATCAACATGCACGTAACAATGCATTAAGCCATGCCTCCACATACATGTATAACAACATAAGCATAGCCACCATGAGCATGATTAAACATGAGGCATAATTCAACACTTTAAAGATCAACCAAGGTCTCTAACTAAAGTTTGGGATTAGGCCACCACCCTAATCCCAACTCTAGGTGGGTCTACCAATCCCAACCTAGTTCACATGCTTGAACCAACACTTGAAAACCATTTAAAAGTATTTAACCACTCACCTAAGCTTCCAAGCTCCAAGTCAAGCAAGCAACCTCCCTCAAATTTCCGGATTTCTTCTCGAACCTTTTCCAACACGAATTCCCGCTTCCAAACAACCTCAAACACATTTCATACAATTCCAAATCAGCCCAACATCAAAAGAATAACCCGGAACACAATTCAAATACAATTCACAATGTTGCAAGCCATGACCAAACCCCACTTTTAGCAATTTCGGACAGCCCCTAAACCATGTCCAAAAACCATCTTTCCAACACCCATAGCATCCACAAACAATCCCAAATCAACCCCTAACCATAGTACTACCATTGGGCTATCAATTTCCACCTAAAACAACCCCCAAAACTCACCCAAAACCCTTCAAAAAAACCATTTTTACCCAATTTCGGGAATCCATCAAAATCCAACCAAATTAACATATAATGTGCATTTTGACATGATTAAGCAAAGCCCCAACTCAATTTATCAAAACCAAATGAAAAACCCCTTAAAAATCCGAACTTGATATAAACCCTAATTTTCAAGAGTTCATATTTTTCAAATCTAAGACCATGTATGGATAGGAAATGAAGAGGAGAGTTAGAAAATGATTTTACCTTTAAAAACCCCCTTGAAATGAAGTTGAAATCGAATGGAATAGTAACCCAAAATTTGAAGAAGCTTAAAGATGGTGGGGAGGGTTTCCAACGTGAAAAATGAGAGAGGGGAAAGAGAGGAAGACAACTTTTTCAATAAAGTGGTCTTGCTTTTGAAAGTTTTTGGTCAAATCGCAAAATAGGTCCCTCCCTCTTAATTAAAGCTCAATTAGGTCACTATTTAGGTTGAATCGATTTAATTAAATTTTATTGACTCGAACTATAAACCCGGATAACTCCTAACCCCAAAACACGGGTGTTACAACTCTCCCCCACTTAAAGAAATTTCGTCCCCGAAATTTATCGGACAGGAACCCACTTCCCTTCTCACCACAACATACTAACCAACCGAAAGACTTACCACACAACACTTGCTATCTTGCACTAAGATCCCAACTGATTCTTCAAGGCATGCCAATTTTAAACTCAACTCAATCTCTTCAACAAACATAGCACGGAACAGATCTAACTCACATTTCTGAATCATGGATACACGGAACACATCTCAAACCCCTTTCTAACCCTGGTGGTAACCGCAACAGATAACAACAGAACTAGCCCGATTTACAAACTCATACAATACTGCTTGAACACTCGACTCACAACTTTCTCTGACTTATCCTCTGTCTTCATCAATTAACCAAACGCTATGCAGACGTCTTCAAAATTATTCTAGTTGAAATCTCAAATCTTTATTACTCACTTTTACTGTGAACCTTCCACGGATGTAACAAACTAGAAGAAAACTGAAGCTCGGTCTTGACACGCTGGCAATTTACATACTTACTCTCATACTGAACCACATTATTCATCAACTCAATCTAGAAGTGCTCGTCTTCAACCCACAATACGTCTTCATACAACTCAGATGCAAATAAATCAAACTGATGTGTGCTTCGGCCAACACAATACGTCTCAAAACACTAGGTCAATCGGTACAACTGTTCTGTCTCTGAAATGCAAAACTCTATCATCTCTGAAACTGTATCCAGAAGGTCTTCCTTCTACTCTGCCTCGCACGTGAGGTGCCAAGAATTTTTCTTGCAACTGTTTCTTTTCAAACATTCTAACTCAAAGTAGCCTCAACCCGAAACTCGGCCACAAAACTACTATCATTTGATATACGGAATTCGGAAATTGCAACTCGTAACTCAACTACTAATCTAACAGCAAATACAACTCGGAACTCGGTTGCTACGTAGACTCTCTTCAGATAGTACTCAATCTTGAGATCACAGTCTTCAAGCAATTCTAACTACTCATGTTGTTCAAGTTTCAACCCTTCCTAAGTTGTCTAACAACTCAAGTTCTGATAATATGTACGTACACACTGTGCATTTCTTACTTTACAAGCTTTGTCTCTAAGTCTTCGAAGCAAATACAACTGTAAGTAACTCTATGTCTCATATCGAATAACTCTTCTCACGGTCTTCCAACTATCTTGATGAACAAGCCACAATCTTCTGTCTTGCATAAGTACACAACCTAACTCTACATGTAATGCATCACTGTGGTTCACAACTCTTTCTCTGACATAAGTTGATTCAAGGTCGAAGCTCTCTTCAAAGTCTCTTTCAGTTTCTCAAGGGCTCATTTTCTCGCATCTAACCACACAACTGAACATTCTTCTGTAGCAATCTATCAATGGAGCAACTATCTTCAAACACTATTTACAATTCTCTGAGAGTAACAAGGCTAGACCTAGGAACTATAGATATCTGTCACAGTCTTCAATTTCTTCCAATTCATATCTTCTTTTGCCTACTAAGGATTTACTCTAGCACACTCAGCTGATCTACATGTCCTAGGAGGACATCTTCGTTAACTCGGAGTTCACGTTGGCTCACTTGGCATACAACTGATTCTCTAATAGAATCTACAATACTAACTCTAAAGCTTGTCATGGTCTTCTTCGGTACTTGAATATACTCATGTATCATCTATGAGGACTACTACAAACTGGTCAGGAAGCTTAGGAAAATATTCTGTTCAACATCTCTATAAAAGTAACCAACACACTAGTCCAACAAAACAGCATAACTCGGAACTCAAAACGGTCACATCTTGCCTCAAAAGTTGTCTTCGGTACTTCAATTTTTCTCACTTTCAACTGGTAGTAAACGGATCTCAAATTAATCTTCGAAAGACTGAAGCACACACTACTGACCAACTAATCACTGACACTCAGAAACGGATGTTAATCATTCACTGTCACTTGTTTCAACTATCTGAAATCTAAACACATCCTCGTACTGTCACTCTTCCCTCTTCACAAATTACACTGTAGAACTCTGAGATGATGCACTAGGCCTAATGAATCTAAGGTTTAACAAGTCTCGAAGTTAATTCTTCAACATTCTCAATTCTTTCCGGGATTCACAAGTTACAGAGTAGACAAAACAGAAGCAACCTCGAAATCGGTCTCAATAACAAACTCTTCTCCTCTAACAAGAGGTAAACCGGCAATTCTTCCAAATACTTCTAGGGAAAGAAAACACAAACTATCCTAACATTATGCGGTCTAGTCTTCATTCAAAATCAAATTCATCACAATTACTAAGCAAGCCTGTCAACTAAACTCAATCAATCTTTGACCTCTAAATCTGGATCAACATTCAACAAGAAGTTCACCTTCTCACCTACCACTACAGTCACACATAAATCTTGTAACTTCAAGTCAACTCTTTCTTTGTTTCAACGTATACACTAACTATTTGCTCTTCAAGCCGAGCCTTGGAAAAAGGCACACCGAAACTGTAGGAAGATAATCACTTCACATCTACTAGAAACTAGTAACTCTGAACCACCAACAAACATCTTATGTACATCTTTCTGATCACTACTATCTCCCAAAAGGTCTAGTCACATGCGTCCCTACGTCTAAAATCTCAACAGAGATACGTCAAAATCTTTGCACGCTCACACAAATGGACGATTCTGCAAAAATTGTAACTTCACAAGTACACAACTGATAGTCTTCGGTCCTCTTGTTTTCAGACTGATTCTTCAACAAAATCTGACTCTTCTAAATCGTTCTTAGAGCATTGCGAAACCTCGAAACTCAATTCTGATTACACACAAACTGTCATGCTGGAACCAGTTCTATAACATCAGTCCCGACTACTCAAACATCCCGTTACCCAACAATCTGAAGTTAAAGCTCAAGACTTCTCTCTCGGCTCAACTACACCGGAAGCGACTTCATCTCTCCCTCTTGCTAGAAGACAACTCAGACGTACACTGGCCCCATCACACGAATCGATTTCCACTCACGGATACTGATCGACTGTCTTGTATCAAAACCATAGGCTGAACTCCAACGATCACCAACTAACATTTCTGAAATTCAGATTACTCACACGAGACCCCTACCTAGATCTCGCCAAAAGAACTAAGGTACTCTTACCTACCTCTGACACCTCATCGAGCACATTCAAACTTGCATGCTTGTTAACAACATACGGAAGTACGAACTCAGAACCAATCAGAAGAGACAAACTCAAAACTGTACCAAGGGCTTATCTACTATCACATAGATACCACTCTGACTCCCACTCATAGGACTTCGCTTCTTTTCACCAACTAATACCAGAATCGGTCAAATCGTCCCTTCACCAACACGAATCAACTCACATGCACGCGGACTCGAGCAAACAAATTGCACCTCAACTCCGGTACAACCATACTCCCCTAACTATAGCAAAGAACTTCCTCCACATCATCCACATTTTCAAAACCACAACTTCCACTTACCGATTCACGGCCCACACACTAGCCCTAAGCTTACTAAAAGCAATAAATCAATCAACAATTTAACATACAAGTTGGGTGAGCAAAGGAAAGGTCCAAGTGGCTCAAGTATGATTTCCCTCACTTAAAATCCTTTTTCCGATGTAATAGAAGCAATGGGACTCTACTAAACATGTTTCAAACAAATCAACACGCATACATGCTTAACCAAGCATATAACAAGGATTACTTGCTAAACAAGCAACACATGTGTACGATCAAACAACATGCATTCTCAATCAAACAATCACACATCACAGCATACACGGGTAACGATCAACATGCTTTTAAACGAACAATCAACATACTTGTCATACAAGCAATTATACTTATAAAGCAAGCAAACACCGTGCACATCAATTCAAAACTTAAACTTACCTCACTTACCTGCCCAAGGTCTCGGTAACCTTAGGCTCTGATACCAACAAGTGTAACCCCCTCGTCCCGGTCTGGCCGGATGACCGGTCCGAGTAGGTCACACGGGGAAAACCGAAGCGAAACCCGTTAAGGCTTCCCCTCGGTTAACGACCCAGAAAATTTCTTTTAACTTTAGTCTTATCTAGATGCATATTTAATTCCTATGTGGAGCACAACAGCGGAAGATACAAGCAACGAAACATTTACCGACCAAACAAAAAGTAAACAGTCCATTTTACTTCATTACAGCAGGCCGTTTCGAAACGCCCTCAAGGTGTTCCGAAACGCCTTAACTTAGTCAACGGCCCTGGGTCAACCATAAGGTGACCGTTCCGAAACAGGGGAGACCCGTATCGGAACGACCTTGACGGTCAATATCTCGTGGTCAACGAGATTTGACCGTTTCGAAACCTCAAAGGCCCGTTTCGGAACGGCTTCATCTCGTCAAATTCTCAAAATTCCAGTAGCCAAAATGTTCCGAAACGACTCTCATCCGTTTCGAAACGGCAAGCCATTTACAAAGGGACCGTTCCAGAACAGGGGGACCCGTTCCGAAACACCCCCTGTCTGCAGACTCGATTTTGCTGTTTTGAGGCACAAAGGTGCCCCAAAACATCACCAAAACACATCATAACACCAAACCAATTAAACCCAAGACATACCAACAATACTATCATGCTTTAATAAGATTTAAACATGACTAATACTAAGGCAACATCCCCCAAACATGCATTCATTCAAACATCATTCAAACACATATATAAACCCTTAAGGCATAAGACTAACATTCAAAATAGCAACTTAGGCATGAGTTAACATTCATCACACAAGCATTTGGCAAGATACATCATGCTTACAAATCAAGTCAACCATAGACATACATCAAACTCAAATCAACAACACCTATCCCATTGCTTTACTATTACAATCTTTAAATTTAAACATCATACTTGAGCTAACCGTAAGCAACACTTGGAGGCCTTTCCTTTCCCTTGCCACCCACAAACCATTGATCTGCATTGTCGAACAAAAGAGAGCGTAAGCATAAAAGCTTAGTGAGGGTAAGCTCATAAAACAAACCTTCGACAATGCAGGGTCCAAGCACGAGCTACAACCAAGATAAAATGCATGATCTTACCTCCGATCCACGCGAGCCGTAAATATAGATGATGCATGAACATATATTCAATATCATGTCGTGCTCAACATGTTTAAATCCACAGCATATGAAATCACATATATTAAACCATGTTAGCAACACCTCCCTAAACACATTGGCTCACAATTAACCACATATTGGCTACATAAACTACAATCTGTATTGGCACCTAGCTATGACTCGAATACGCGGATAACCGTTGGAACTCACGTCTAACAACTCAACCATTACCTGACGGTGGGATTACACTCATCACCGTTCACGCGGAGGGGATTCCACTCATCCTCACGCCTCATTTCATGCGGAGGGGATTCCACTCATCCTCACGCCCCGTCGATGGGATTCCACTCATCACCGACTAATATAAATACAATTTCCGGGCGAACCCGTACTCCTCCTTGGTGACTCAACGCCACCAAGGCCACGCACGACTTTTGACTCATGTGTACACACTAACATCCTAATGATCGATCATTTGTACCCAAGCATACTAGTGCCAATACTACACATTTCATTAATCATTCATAATATCAATTCATAACACTTCCGTGCTTAGCACGTACTCACCATGACTTACCGTCATGCACAAGCCACATTTCCATGTCTAGCATGTACTCACCATGATCCCCGGATCATACAAACACCTCATAATATCATTACACATGTCAACACTACATGCATCTCAACAACACAATTATCACATCATATTTCATACACATGTATATCTCTATCACATTTATCATCAACATGCACGTAACAATGCATTAAGCCATGCCTCCACATACATGTATAACAACATAAGCATAGCCACCATGAGCATGATTAAACATGAGGCATAATTCAACACTTTAAAGATCAACCAAGGTCTCTAACTAAAGTTTGGGATTAGGCCACCACCCTAATCCCAACTCTAGGTGGGTCTACCAATCCCAACCTAGTTCACATGCTTGAACCAACACTTGAAAACCATTTAAAAGTATTTAACCACTCACCTAAGCTTCCAAGCTCCAAGTCAAGCAAGCAACCTCCCTCAAATTTCCGGATTTCTTCTCGAACCTTTTCCAACACGAATTCCCGCTTCCAAACAACCTCAAACACATTTCATACAATTCCAAATCAGCCCAACATCAAAAGAATAACCCGGAACACAATTCAAATACAATTCACAATGTTGCAAGCCATGACCAAACCCCACTTTTAGCAATTTCGGACAGCCCCTAAACCATGTCCAAAAACCATCTTTCCAACACCCATAGCATCCACAAACAATCCCAAATCAACCCCTAACCATAGTACTACCATTGGGCTATCAATTTCCACCTAAAACAACCCCCAAAACTCACCCAAAACCCTTCAAAAAAACCATTTTTACCCAATTTCGGGAATCCATCAAAATCCAACCAAATTAACATATAATGTGCATTTTGACATGATTAAGCAAAGCCCCAACTCAATTTATCAAAACCAAATGAAAAACCCCTTAAAAATCCGAACTTGATATAAACCCTAATTTTCAAGAGTTCATATTTTTCAAATCTAAGACCATGTATGGATAGGAAATGAAGAGGAGAGTTAGAAAATGATTTTACCTTTAAAAACCCCCTTGAAATGAAGTTGAAATCGAATGGAATAGTAACCCAAAATTTGAAGAAGCTTAAAGATGGTGGGGAGGGTTTCCAACGTGAAAAATGAGAGAGGGGAAAGAGAGGAAGACAACTTTTTCAATAAAGTGGTCTTGCTTTTGAAAGTTTTTGGTCAAATCGCAAAATAGGTCCCTCCCTCTTAATTAAAGCTCAATTAGGTCACTATTTAGGTTGAATCGATTTAATTAAATTTTATTGACTCGAACTATAAACCCGGATAACTCCTAACCCCAAAACACGAGTGTTACAAATATTTTTTATGGATTAAAATATAGTTTTATTTTTTATTTTTAAAACTGAGATATCCAACCCCAATCTATACAGAGGGCTCTACTTACATGTTGGTTGGTTGCTCGAAAATTTACCCAGTAACTTTATTGTAACAATTTTCCTTTACAAGCTTAACAATCTCCTGATTCTTAGGGTAGTTCTGCGGTACGACCGGCTAATATAAGGCTAATATACGGCGTTATCAGAAACATCATAAAGAAATACCGGAAACATCATAAGATATACCAGAAACATGGATTTTGAAAGTATCCATACTTTTGGATACTTTCGAAATCAACATATCTAAAAGTATGGCTACTTTCGAAAGTATGGATACTTTTGAAATCAACATATCCAAAAGTATCGATACTTTCAAAATCAACATATCTGGTATACCTTATCATGTTTTCGGTATATCTTATGATGTTTCCGGTATTTTTTGATGATGTTTCCGGTAACGCCGTATATTAGCCTTATATTAGGCGGCCGCATGCTAGAAAACTCCTGATTCTCAACAGAACAACTAATTCCGTGAAAATATCTACAATTCCGCTCCTTTATCCTTTCATATCATGCAAACATAATTGTTCCTAGCAGTGACGGCGCTATGTTATGGGCGAAAGGGCCTCCGCACCTACTAAAAATTTTATATATTAGATAAATTTTACTTTAATAGTATTTTGACCCTTTGTAAAATGAGTATTTAAATTAAAAAATACAATGATTTATTAAATATTTAATTAAGTAGGGCTAAATCAAAGAATAATAGGTCTGTATTTTAAAAAATTTAGTCTAATAACAATTTACGTCTTTATTAGGATTATCTCAAACATTTTTGGGGCCCAAGTGAGAACTAAAAAATAGACCTCTATATAGCAAAAACATATCTCAATACTTTGAACAATTAATTTAATATTTCATTAATAAACCATAAAAACATTATTAAACTTTGTCAAACACATTATTGTCTTTGTTTTGTTAAGAAATTTTGAAGAAATTGAATTGTGGGTATGAAATGGAGTTTGATTTTGAACAATAAATACCAAAAAAAATTAAAAAAAATATATTGTATCATTTTTTATCATTAGCTTGGAGAAGAATGAGGAAAGAACAAAATTTGACAAAAGAATATAACTTTTGAGATTTGAGAAAGAGAATTAAATTTTAATGTTAAATTAATTTATTCATTTGGTAAATTAAAAAAATAATAATAATAATTAAATTTTAGGGGCGCTCCCCTGATAGTCGGCTCTAGTCCTTATAAATTTAAATATTAAAAAAATTAAACATTACCTTCTGAATTTGGAGTTTAAATTTCTAATAAATCATTGTATTTTTATTAATTCAATGCCCCTCCCAACATTCATTCCTAAATCCTAAATCCTAACTCTGCCCCTAGTTCCTAGCAAGCTTGAGCATCAAAGAACGTAAAGGTTTTGCCTTCAAATTACTAGTAGCTCATGCTAACTCCTGCTCCCGAGACATAACTCGTCTGTAAATCCCACAACCACACAAAATACTTTTCCAAACATGTCACATTGAAAGAAAATGTGATCCCACTAGAGCATACCATGTAACACAAGCTGGCTACTCCAAAACTGCAATTTTAAATTAAGACTTAATTAATAGAACGTGTATGTTTTGAGGACTAAAATTATTATTGTACTAAGTTATTTGTTTTAATATTTAACGATAAAATTATTTAATTATTACAAATTTTTAATTGAATGACTAAATTGTTATTATTTTTAAAGGAAAAATGATGTATTAGTTATCAAACCTACAATTAAGTGACTTATTTGTTACAAAATTTTAATTTAATTAACTAAATTATTATTTTTGAAGAAGAAAAACTATATGTTAAACAATAAATCTATAATTGAGTTACAAAATTATCATGTCCAGAAGAAGAATTTTGACATGTTTATTACTAAGTGAGTTGTGATGTATTTTAACCTCAATTTAAATGATAAAAGTCGTGTATCAGATGAGAAGATTAAGGTAAAAATGAGAACGCAGTTATCTTTACTATTCATCTCAACCTTATCCCTTGTTTCCCTTAATGCCCAAGTTATCTGTTTAATCCTAAAAATATTTTTATCATTTTCCGAATAATAAAACGGATTAATGGGTTGGGTTGGGTTTGGGTTAGACCCGGCTTGATTCAAGTTTAGGTAAGAACTTTTGGAAAGAAGATAAACAAACAAACAAACAAACAAAACACTTCACATTCACCATTTTTGTTACACCTCTCTCTGTTCTTCCATGATTCTACATTGTGCTACTGCCATGCAAGTTCAAAATGGGTCATGTATTTAGTTACTGCATTTATAAACTTTTACACATCTAACAAACAAACCTCTCACTTCGATTTCTGGAGTAGCCGTGTTACTGCTCCAATCTCGGCACTCGGTATGAATTGGGAAAACCCATTTGAAAGAATTCAATCGAATATTTCCTGGGCTTCAATTATACTATGCTGACTGAGAAGATGAGAGCCAGAAAAGATGGTCTGAATCAGATGCTACACAAAACAAAAAATGAGTAAAGAAACTTTAAAAGAAAAACAAACAATAAGCCTTACAGATCATCTTTGGTGACCCGATAATATCTCTCTGCATGTTGCCGTTGACCGATCAATTGAGCAAAACGTTCGTCGTGAGTGATTACTATCAGCTGAAAATTCTCCTGGCCCTTTCTGTCCTCCATGATTCTGGACAAAGAGGAAAGTAATAACCGGTGTATATTAAAAGCCACTACCTCAAATAAATACGAGAAGGAAAGACGAAAGTGCTTGTACCTAAGGAGAGCTGCTGCCAGACTCTCGGCATTTGGGCCATCCAAATTTGTGGTTGGTTCGTCTAGTTCTAAGATTCCACAGTTGAGGCAAAAGGTCTCAGCTAAAGCCAACCGTATGATTAGAGAAGCAAGGACCTGAAACAAACAGCAAGTTCCATGCAGTTTCATTTCCTCGTCGTGCTTGATAAAGTAATCAACACATTACTACTCATTTCCCATACCACATCTGATGATCACTCACCTTTTGACCCGCACTACACCGTCCTCTCATTTCAAGCTCAGCATCACCAGCTTGCATAAGAACCTGTTTTGACGGGGGGGGGGGGGGGGGGGGGGGGGGGAATAAGTGATGACAATGAAAATTTAGAGGGGGGAAAAAGGCAAAGAAGCAATAAATAGTTATAAGGCCTTACCTTATAGCTGTAAGAACGAGTTCCGGCACCTTGAGAATCCGAATGAATGCTAATATAATCTATATCTTGCCCTCTGTATGTTTGCTGCCACAATTCTCTTATAATTTTGTTTATTTCCTCCATTTTCATGGAATGGAAGCGCATGAGTGCTCTACAAACAAGAAAAGGTGCCAAACAAAAAATTATGGTCATTTAAAAACAATAAAAGATTTTGTATTTATACTGAACGGATGATTCACAGTTCTCTATCCTGTTAGCAATTAAAGGACCATTCTTGAGCAGATTCGGAAAGAACTCAAAATTTCCAGTTGAGAGTGCAATTTAAAAGACAGCTCGAAAAATGGGTAAATCCCATACTTGTCAAGTGCGTTGTAGTATCTGTCCAGGTCCTTGTTTGCCATCTCCGTTGTCTGCCACAGTCATAAAGCATGCAAGTTAAGAACATGATAAAACAATAAAAGTTAAATACTGCATTAAATTAAAATAATTTCTACCTTAAGCTGGATTAGCTGATCAAAGTACCGTTTGTCAATGTCCTTGTATTGCGCTTGTTTAAGATCAGCCTTGTCCTTCGAAATATTATTCTGGTAAACAGACATTGTTCCTCGGCATCTATTGAGCTGTAGTGAAAGAGAAGTAACTTACAACTCTTAGACGGATACATTGAACCCCTTTTTAAAAAAGCTTAATAATAATAGGCAAAGAATGGTGAAGCAAACACATACATACAAAGCTTAACATTAAAAAGGCTCAACAAGTGAACGACAATAACGCATCGCATGACGAAAGAGACACACAACAAAAATCCCACTACCCCTCTTCCACACATTGAATGAATGAGATAAAGAACTGTAGGCCCATATCAACCCAGCAAGGAAAAAATGATGGCATGCTAGTGATAGGTGAGAGGCTATCTGCAAATGAACGTAATTGAAAAGGTTAACATGCAGAGATGCCAGTAAGAATCATACATACCTCCGAAAGAAGTCGCTCCCTTTCTTCAGAGACTTTTCGCAGTTCACCTTCAAATTTGGAAATACCGCCAATCTCCATTATTCTCTCTTGCAGTAACTCAATTTCACGAGTAAGCACATCTACTTCAGCTTTTATTTTCCTGTAATTCAAGTTATCCTCAATGTTACGTCTTAATTGATCTTGATTACGCATCAAGTCTTTACTTTTGTTTAGCTCAGCCAGTGTTTCCTGTTTCCTGGCATCACAGCTGAGAAGTTGAGATTCCATCAGAGATTTCTGTTCTTGCAGTTCCTTTAGTTTCTCCCCCTTCTTTAAATCATAATACCTGTAGGCAAAAAACTTCAATTAGAATTCAATGGTACTTAAGAGCAAGTAAATTCCATGGTTCAGAAATATACGCTTTAATCTTTCTGTTAATTTCAGAGAGTTCTTCAGCTTCATGCCGATATGAGTGTCTAAGTTCCTGCTGCTGCTCATATTCCTCATCAAGTTTTACTTTCAAGTAATTATAGTCATTCAATAATGATTCCTTCTCTTTGACTGCTGAGTTGAGAGCCTCTGCTAAATGCTGAAAGGTCCAAGAACAATGCATTAAAACAAGTTATTAAAAACAGAAGAAAATTTGAATGTAAATCACATTAGCAACTAAAAAGTAAAGGGTTTATAAACAGAACCAATTATCACATTAAGAAGTATCATGGGGCTAATAACTTTAGAGATACATTAGCATGGAATCAGTCAAGGTATAAATTATTTCAACTTGATTGAAGAGACCGAGTACACACAACATAATAGTAGAATAGCAGCCAATCAGAGAGAATTTGTTAATATTTTATGAGAGCAAGCATACAGATACTAGCACAGAATATAAATCCAAGTTAAACTAAACAATTAGACAAGTATCTTATCAGATTACCGACCTTCTCCTCAAGATCAAGTTGACGCCTCTCCTCAGACAATTGCTCTATCTCTTCTTCTGCCTTTTTAAAATCACGCAATGTGTTAGCCACCTCCACTTTTTTCTCCCTTATATCGTGCCAGCGCACCTGAATGCTTTGCAAATCCTTCTCCATGTACCTCTGTTCCGCCCTTAAGTCCTCCACTGCATTATATAAAGCATCCCTGATTGCAAAGAGAAGGAAAGTTGCTAAATGCCGATAACAAATCAATATTATCTACAAATTTTTTATGCTTAAAACAGATGATTACAAGCTTATCAACGTCCTATATTTGGGTTGGGTAAAAAAATGGCTGTTACCTTCTGCTTCGTAAATTGTTTAGCTCCAATTGGATCTCTTCCGCAGTTCTATCACCACCTTGCCCTCCCATGTCAAACTTATATCCCAAACGTTCAACTTCTGCTTGCAAATCCCGAATTTCTTGAAAGAGCCTGTCAGCAGTTTCAACAGGTCCCATCAAAGTCTCAATAGCATCTTTGTCTGTCTTTACTTGGGCTAAAACACTTAACACCTATAAGAATAACAACAATAGTTGAAAAATAATGCATTGCTAAAACTAAACAATCATCATAAAAGGTCCTTTTATATATATTTTTTTGGTAAAGTACATGTCCATTTCATGGTCCTTGTTCAGGATTCGTGGCTCTCCCTCACAACAATGTCTTCTCCAAGGTTCGAACTCATGTTCTCTCCTTGGGAGGGCAAGGTGCCTTGCCATAACATCATATAATTATCAGTAATTATTTTAAAATACAGAGCCAAAAAAATGGAAATTCAAAAGTTGCTTCTTTGGCAGCTGGCATATACATACTGAAACTTATGGAACATAGAAAGAGGAAAAAATCAAGGTGTGATGAAAGAAGAATACTCTTTTAGATTGAAAGGTCAAACTAAAAAGCCTTATCTGAACTACATTTTGGCTGGGATGAAAATCATCATACCTTCACAGGCAATTATAACGACTTTCATAGTTTAGACTTACATCATCCCATCCGTTCTTGTTCTATCTCAAAGTGAATATAGCAACTTCTAATGATAAGGACTAACAAATAATGAATAATGGTCTTCAGATAAAGTTGCAAATTATTTTAACTATGGAAACTAGATTATCTGATCCTAAAAGAATCATTTCCCACTAAGTTATTTTTCATGAGGCAGAAATATAGTACACTGAGGAAAATGTCTTCGGTAATCTATTTTCAGCAATATATTACTGACCTCAGAAAGACTTGGAATCAAACCTGGCTGCACTAGTAGGACCACAGATCATAAGCTTACAAATGAACAATCACAAATCACATCAATACAACATTTAAAATGGGAAATTAATCTCCAAGGGATTTTAGTGTGTTCTTTTTTCCTGCTCGGGACATATTTCTCTTTGCAACATGCCAGGAATAAAAAGATGCATGACCAGTATGACAATCCGCAATAATCACGTGTAACACTACTTCACCCTCCCCATAAAACCTAGCTTGAACAGACAATGTCGATAAATAGCCATTCTTTTATTTTTATCTTTAACAAATAAATCATAGCAGTACTCATATAAAGTCATATATACTGAAACAGATACGTACATCATAATGGGCTTGAGACTTTTGATCCAGCTCTTCAGTTAGTTCGTGCAAAGTTTTCTCAGCAACAGGAATTATATCCTTTACAGTTTTATTATATTCCTCATAAACCATTCGAAGCTTGTCCAACTGCTGAAAGTAAGACTCGGCATTTGATGATTCCACTGCCAACACTTTCATATGTTCAGCTGAACTTGCTGCCTTGACTCTTTGCTGTAGTTTACAAGAAAATACAACAGAATTTAGACCTTTATGCTAACTGAATAACTAGATTTCAATATCAGGGATTGCCCCTGAAAGTTTGAAGAAAATACTAAAAAGTCAGGAGTGGTAAGGCTCTGGAAGTCCCAAGTGCAGGTCTCCCAACCCCCAATGTACACAAGTTTATCGATAAATAGATATGAAAGAGAAGATTAACTATAAGCTTCAAGAGAACCTATATATCAGAATTCACAACCTTCTTAACAAATTCATCTTCTTCTTCAGCAGAAAAAGGACGCTCACAGCAGGGACAAACATGATGAGCACGGGCAACTCTTTCAAATGGATCAAACATTTGTCTCATGCCATCTGCAATGTTGTATTTGCTGGAGGCAATGATCCAGTAATATTACAAGCATGGCTAAAAAACTGGAAAACTGAAAATGAATATATTCGTACATAAGGGAACAATGCCTCTAAAAAGTTAAGAGCAAGAACCTTTTATGGATATCTTTTTTCTCCTGTGCAGTCTCCAGGACTTTTGGGTAGGAATCAATGGTAAAAGATTGTTTCTCCACAGAATTTAGTCTGGCTTCAAGAAATCTCTTCCTAGCTGAATTTAAATGACAAAAGAAAACACAAGAAAAACTAATATAAGTACATTGATCTTATGCTCTTTTGAAGCCAAAGGCTACGATCATGGACTCTTTTATCAGTAATAAGGTCCTTTTGATTTAGGGAGGATGGCATCACAGGAACGTTTATCAAATTAATTAAGTTTTGGTACATTTTCAATTTCCAATTTTCCAGGAATGGACCTCAGTCACTCCCTAAGGTTTATCTTTCTATTAGTGAATTTGCCCACTTGTATAGTGTATAGCTTATAAAACTTTGGTGATGCTCCTAACCAGAACTATTTTAGGAATCCAAGCCCAAGCATGACAAGTTTGAGTTCACTTGATATTACCCCCAAGGATCTTATAACTATTTTTCATAACTGCAAAATTTGTGATTGACTATTTCCTCATTCTTCTCTCAAAACTGCTACAATTAATGGTAAATTGATAATACTGTCAGAGTGATACTCGTATACTTGCCACATCACATTTTGCAGCTAACTTTTTCCTTCAATTCCAGGTATGCTTTGAGATAAAATCACAATTCATTTAAACCATAAGTTAACTACCAGATTGAACATGAATTTTAAATATCCAGTGTAGTTAACCTGCATATTAGAATCTTCACCACTATAAAAATTTACAACAACATAGGTATCATTAAGCACTATGAATATAAAAGGCATGAGAGCTACTTACAGTCCATTTCTTTCTTATACTTGGACAGGTTATTACTAATATCATCTATTTTTATCTGCAACATATTTACTTCCTTCTCAGCTTCACTGGATTTTGTGCTCAAGTCATCATACTCCATTTGAACAGCTCTGCAGGGGGAATTGCTCAAATTGGAGACAAAATCGCATACAAGTATGAAAAAGAACTATTAAAGTTACAAACACCTAAATATACGATACCAAAGAATAATTCATATAAGAGGAACTTAAAGTAGTGAAAACAGTTAATCAGTTTCAATAGAAACTAAAAATCAAGAAACCAAATTAGAATATTTCAGAACATATTGAAGCCAAATTCCCCAAGGGAAAACCAATGATTACAAATATTATCGAAATATATTAGCAAAAGAAACTATATGATGATAATAACTACACATCTTTCAACTTATAGATTGTTGTCGTCCTGAGCTGTTACCTAGGCATCAAGTCATCCCTCCTTATTTACTCCATTTTTCTAATTAAAAAAAAACAATTCAATTGTAATACCGTGTACATATATCCAAATATAGCATAGGTGCAAATAATTATATAATACATATATTAACAAATTTAAGATGAATTTATCATGCACACCTTTGTTCAATATTATGTCCATGTTTGATTTTGCATGAAATTTTATTAAATTTTTTACCTAAATAATGTTTTTCCTTATACTCATTTAAAATTAATTTCATGTCAACACCTTACACGAAAATAACCATATACTCATTAATTTATAATAAGCAATATACAATATATATGTATATCTTAGTATATCAGGGAATTTCTGTTTAAAAATCAGAATAAAACGGTGACCCATTGAAATAATGGAAGTGGAGATGGTCATTCCATTGAAGGGTGATACCATTGATCTCGGTGATTTAAGATCACCACCAACTAGTGTTACCAAAGAAATAACTGATCATGGGGGAGAATTCAATTACCCTTATGGTTATCACTCTTGATCATCATGAATACCAACAGCACACTCTTCCCACAACCCTTTTCAAAAAAAGCCCTTCATAAGGGTGATTTTTATATAGCTTTGTTTCATTTGTATTTGGACTAGTTGTAATCCTTATTGCTGGTATTAATATATAGTATTTGGGCACTCTTTTCCCCCTATCTAGGCTTAGAGAGGGTTTTTAACGAGGCCCGCTTTCCTATAAAAAAAATAGCAGCATAGCTTGTTCAAGAACGAATCAAGTATTTGTGTTCAACTAACCTTAAAGCTTGCGTAACTTCCCTTTTCAAATCTTTTTCAGGAGGAAACCTCCCTTTTAGCACTACTCTAATCCTGTCTTTGTACTCTTCAATTCTGGAAAACAATAATGAAGCCATCAGCTTCAACGCGGAAAAAAAGGGAATAGACCCCCAAAACAATTATAATGAGGCTGATGAAAATTGAAAGGTAAAGCAGATTTACATCTTTTTCTGTTGTTTCTTCTTATCCTCCACTTCTCTCTTTTTTATAGATAGCTCCATTCTCTCTTCGGCATCTTTAGCAGCAAGGTTTCTCTCGTGACCAAGGACCTTAATCTTCTGATCTATGGCAAACACCTCCTGCTGCTTTTGCTGTATGATTTCATCGTGGTTTCGTTCATCTAGTTGTTTTTTCTTTCTGTCCATCTCAACTTGCTGCCAACAGCAAAAGAAAGGATCATTACTTTCTATTTTATTAATCAAGATTCATTAGGAAGAGGTATTTTGGATCCCAAGCAAGGCCATTGAGCAGGGTTATACTCACCATATTCTTTTCTCTTTCATCAAGGAGAGAAAGATTGACATCCGATATTTGAATTTCAAGATCACCACGATTACTTTTCGTCTCTTCCAAACGTTTCAAAACAGAAGACTGAAATGTATCACAGTTAAATACCCAAAAAAAAATATGAGAATAAAGGTAGTTGGTAAGTGAGTTACATAAGTTTTCTCAAAGACAGACCTTGATTTCTAATTTAGCCTTCTTCTGAGCCTCAGCAATGTTGCAACGCTCACTGGCACGCACGTAGCAATCCCATGCAGTCTTTAGCTTCTGGTCATTTGATTGCTGAAATTATGGGAAGTGATGTTCAGAATAAGAACAACTGATATCAAGCCATAATGACACTTTTGAAAGGATAATCTAAATTTCTAAAATGCATTGATAAATAATATGTTGTGCATTAAACAAAAATTGATCTTTGTATGTTGTGCATTATAAATATTTGATCTCCATAACAGAGAAATAATAACTGCACACATCTTGGCAGAAAGATGGATTAGTTCATAAAAACACAAAAATCACCTTTTTCTCATCCAAATCTTTATTGAGCTCCATTAACCTCGCTTCTATTTGGCTCATGAGGTTCAAAGCAACTTCATCACTAAAGGGGCTATTCGGAGTAGATCCTAAATTGAGTCGGGCAAACAATCGATCAATGGCAGTATCTCTGTCTTTTTTTGACATCACAAGAGTCTGCAAAAGAAAAAGAGTTAACCATATCAAAATTCACACAATAAGATGGTCATGATTTACTTTTTAAAAGATCTCCTGTCTTTTTGTAACACCTCAGCATCCCTTTGAAGCTTGCCAATCTCCTCAGTGCACTTATTTAATTTACGCCGATAAGCAGAGTTCTCTTCATCCAAGTCCTGTTGGTTACGTTCCATTTTCTGAATTTTATTATCCAATAACATAATCCTCTCGTCAAACTTGGTTTTCCATTCCACCAACTCTTCATCAGTATCTAACAATGCAGTACAAGAAAATATACATAACAAATTAGTGATTCCTTAAATGCAGGATTTACATGGCTCCCACAGAAAGAGAAAAAATAAGAACCCTTGTTCTGCTATTGAATTGACAAACCTTCATTTTCCTCAGCAAGAGCTGCATATTGTCTTTGCTGTTCCTTGAACAAAGTGCTCCTTTCGGCAGTCTTTGTTGATTTCTGGTCCTCTAGCTTTCGCAGATCCTTCAGAGTTATCTCAGCATTATGAATCTTAGCATCCAGGTCATCAATGTTTTTCTCCAAGACTTGCATTTGGCTTTTCAATGATTCCGTTTTTTCTTGATTCTGAGAAATGCTTTCTCGAAGCTGTATGAAGAACCATATCAAGAAAATTTGTTTTTATGTTGAGGTTCATAAGATGTTGAATACTAGGGTAATAATAAATCCAAACCCTAATGTTAATTGTATGGATTGGCATCCCATAAACATACAGCTATTACATTTTCCCATACACAAGAGCTTTAGAATCCTATTTACAATAAGAGAGGAACAACACTAATTCAGCAGAAATCATAAACAAGTATTAAATTTGAGGAAGTAGAAATAAGATTAAAATAAATGAAAAAGAAAATAAACAAAAGAATATTATATCCACCTTATATGCAGCATCTTTCAAGGTCTGTAAGTGCTCCAGTTTTAGCTTGTATGCCTTTATCTCTTGAGCCTGATCCTTGTGAAGCTTTTTTATGACCTCCAAGGCTTTTGTATATCTGTTTACAGGCAGCCATTAGAAAAATAATATTCTAAAACAATCACGATGAGCAAATTAAACCTTTTTTGTGGATAAATTAAATGATTCAGCTAAACAAATATCATAGTGAGAAACTGTACATGTGCTTCACAAATGTAAACCAGCACCAAGCAAGGAGTCTCCACCATGCTTTATTAAAAGCTAGTAGGTGAAAGAGACGTTAAACAATATCCAGATTTGCCATTTCAAATATATAAAGTATAAACACTCTATCCTACAACACAATAGAAAAATAAAAAAATGTGAAGATCATGATTCAATCCTAAAGATTGGGTAATTTCCTTAGAATATTAGATTAAAATTCTCAACTTGCAGCCAAGACTTCAAGTAGAAAAGTACTATGTTAGTAAGACTTCTTGCTTCAGAATGGTTCTGATAGTCTTCCTTAGCAAACCTTTCCAAGAACCATATTTGAACTTGAATGAATCATAAAATCAGCCGAAACTCATATGATTCAAGCCTAACCATTCTCTCGTAAGGTGATTGCTATTTATAGACATTGAAACTTTCAACCAACTAAAACAAGAAGGCTTTTGAAATGAGTATATAAGCAATTTGCAGACCATGTACTGAAAGTATATTACTTTATAGGGCCACGAATATGTAAAGAGAGTTCAAGAGATGAGAGAAAGCAAATCTTCGATTCTTGGCTTATAACTTGGCGACAAAATTTGTGAATGCAAGAACTTTTGAAAAGAAGGGTTTTTCTGTACACTAGACCTGATATAAAAGAAAATCCAAAAGCATGACAGCAGTCACAGCACCCATACTTTCACAAACAACGCGTAACAGGTAGTACACAACTAATTTCAATATTGCGAGGGAATGGTTTTGTTAGAGGGGGGAAACAGCATACCTAGTAGCTGAGAATATATCATCAAACTTCTTTTTCAAAGTCGAAGGATCTTGTAAAGGCCAATTGGCCTCATCTTGGTGAACAAAAATCACATTCTCGAGAATAGCTTTTGAGACACCCATCAAAGCTGGGATTTCTCGGTCCATGTCAGCACATCTGTAGCTGAGGCAAACTTTCTGCAGTTCACAAACAAACAAGAAAAATTAAAAGGACAATCAGTGGATTCATGAAAATGAGTATAAGCTGCACAAGGAGATTGATTAAAGCAACAAAGAAAAACCGCACTATAATTTATTAGAAACATGTAGAATCAGTCAAAAAATGTTTTGTATAACCTCTCCAGTGTGAGGATTTAGCGTCTGAAGAACACTCTCGATTGCTTTATACTCCATCTTAGATGCCTTTTGCGTCAATTGGAATGACCTTATACAGACCACATCTTTTCCCGCTGCCGTCTTAAACCGGAGCTTAATTTGACCTTTTGTCTCCGTCTCCCCTGCAACCTACATACAATGTAAACACGCCCATATAACAAATAATTCCTTCCAAGTAAATTACAACTCTGAAAAGCTAAACATAGTTTCCTCATACTCAATTTGATTGCTACATTTTTTTTCGCTATTAACATTTCATTTCCTAAAATGTGCACAAAGCAAAATCAAACTTCACTGCAGATGAGTAAATGGCTGAAGTTTAACACATAACAAAGCCAAACCATGCATTTTGCTATACTATTACCAAAAGAAAACCATGAATTCTTAAAAACTTCATTTGCTTTTAACCAAAGTGAAGAAAAGTACCTTGGGATCGTGTATGAAACTATGGCCGGACCTTGCATTTGGAGGCAACTCCCCAGTGCAAGAAAGCTTCAAACACTCTATAATTGTCTGCAATCCCCCCACCCACCCAAAAACAAAAGAACCCATTAAACAGAAGCAATAGATTAAACGGAATAACGGAGTGAGGAATGATTACAGTTTTGCCAGCGCCATTGTGTCCAACGATTAGGGTTAGGGGTTTAAAGAAAGTGATGACGTTTTTGTTTTCCGGGTCGAAGCTCCGGATTCCTTTTATCAGCATTTTGTCCACCGTGCTCATCTTCTGTCTTCGGTTTTATCAAATTCTGGGTCTGTGGTTTTAGCTCACTGACGATTAAGCAAACTCGTGAAAGCTGCAAAAAAGAAAGGAAGGTTTCATGCAAAACAAAACATGGTTTTGTGATTCTGTGGGAACGTTTACTTAAGCAGCAAAGAAGACTGCAAATATATAGTCTGAATCATTGTAGGGATTGAAAGGAAGCAAAAATGAGGGGGAAAGGGCATTACTTTTGACTCTTCTTAAGAAGCTGGTGGAAATACCGGACCGGATTTATTTAGATATATTTTATTAGAAAAATAAAGACTATAAAAATTATATTATAAAATAAATTATAAATTTTAGAATAAATAATAGTTTTTAAAAGGGTAAAGTTCAAATGTTATCAAATAATCACTAAATTTTTAATTGTCACTGAGTTGTTACCTATCCTTGGATTGGATGATGACGAGGCTATTAAGAAAATTTATATAGTATCATAACATATTTAGTCATTTATATTTATACATTTAATAAATTTAATTCGAATTTAAAAAAAACATCTTTTGCCTTGTTAAACCATCTCAAAACATGCGCTTCACGCGCCCCTAATTCTCTTCCATCCAAAGTCCCCGAGCCTCAGACGTTTTGCTTTTATCCTCTGTTTCCAGCTTTGTTGCTTGGCCATTGTGTACGTGTGGCTTCGTCCCCGTCAGTTGGTCATCGGATTGCTGGATTTTAAGGGGACGACGACGGCTGGTGGATCGCTCAAAGGAGTTCAGGCAGCAAAGAAAGGGGAGGGTGTCTTTTCGCGAGTTGTTTCTTCACCCGTCGTAGAGCCTCATCGGAGTCTGGATTTGAAGCTTCAAGGTGCGCTCTCTGGTTGCCAGAATTTCCCAGGTTCACAATAGCCGCCAGTAACTGGTTCTCTCTTCTTCCTCTCTGGCGATTTCCCCCGCTTGCTGGTCTACTTTCCCTCGCCATTCCCCATCTCCTTGTGGTCTCTAACTTTCTTCACAATTTACTAGCTTTCTGTCTGTTTTTGCTCATTTTCCGGTGTTAATATCTTGTCTGCGTTGATTCTATTGAGCTTGATTGGTTTGTGGGTCAAATGATAGAACTGCTCCGCGGATTGTTTCTATTTGGTTGTTTTTCTATATATTTGTTCTGATATTGAAGATTGTTGCCTGATGACTTGTCAAAATGCTTATATTTTGCACCTTTTAGCTTAAGTATTTGTTTGTTCTCGAGGTCATTTCATAGTATGTAGGTGCATTTAGAGCATATAGTTGCATGTATCTTTATTTGTTGTGGTTTGGCTTTATTTCATGAGATTAGATGCTGCTTGAAGGGTATTTGATGGTATGGTGTTGTGCAGGCTGATGTTGAAGCAAGTCAAGGAAGGAAAAATGCTATAGCAAATTGGACAACAATTCTGGGCGCAGAAAACGACAAAGTAACGCGCACAACTAATCGCCCACATGTGTGAACCCCCTTTTTCTGGTTATGCCCCACATGCACAGGGAATATTCCCTGGACTTCAAAGAATCATTAGGGCACAAAACCCTAGGAGCACACACTATATAAAGGACACAAGACCCTCATTTAGGGGAGAGCGTGAAAAGGTAACAAAAAGGGCTAGTGAGAGAAAGCTAAAGACGGCTCCTTTCTTCTTCTTCCTCCACCACCACTTAGTGTCCTCCATCGTAGAAGCTCCAAGGGTCTGACCTTCCTGACCTTGAGATGAGGCGGCAAGCCTAGGATGGTTCGTGGCGCTACAAGTCCATCACGGATTGGGAGTTCTTCTCTTCCCTTTTTATTGCTTTAGCATTTATTTTATATCTGGAAAAATAGGTTGTATGAACGAAGATACTTCGAATATTTGCCCAGCCATGAACTGATTTAGGTGGCTAGGGTTGTTGGATGTATTATGTTTTATTCTCTTTTATGAATGTTTATTTATCTCTTGCCCATATCTATGTTTTGTCTATGTTGTTATATGCTTAGGGTTGTAAGAGCCCTCGATAGTTGGCCTTTCCTTATGTGTTAGTTGAGGTTAGTGGTCGAGAGAGCTTTCCTTAACCTGCATAGACAATGGAGTTGGATGCTGAGAGGCACAACTCTAATCCACCTTAGAGATAAGTGTTGGGTTTCAACGGCTAAGAGGGATAGACCTTTAAGGGTAGGAGGATTGTTAGAGTTCACGTTGAGAGGTATTGCTGTAGCATGTCCTGATCCCAGTTCTTGGCTAGAGATAGTTTATGACACCTTAAGTAAATCCCGCCGAGTATAGACTAAGTTAGAAAGGTAAACCCTAGTAGAGAGGTAAAACATAGGTAAACTTGATAGCCAACCAATCATTCACCAAGAGAGTTTCACACGCGAAAGAGGACATGTTTGTCTATCTGATTCTAGCTCGCTATCTTTTATCTTTATTTGCTATCGCATTTATATCTCCACTTTGATTTGCTACAACATTCATCTCTTTGACTTGAGTTGCCACAACATTCTTCATTTACATTTCGTGACACTTGAGTGCTTAAGCTTGCCTAAAAACACCTCCAATCCCTGTGGAGACGATACTCACTCATCACTTTATTACTTGTTCGACGTGTATACTTGCACTATTCGTGTATCATTTATAGTACATTGCACGCAGCGCAACAAGTTTTTGGCGCCGTTATCGGGGACGACAATTGGTTGTTTTAGGATTAGTCTTTGCACTAGTTTATTTTGTTTTTGTTTATATTTTTGTATATATTTTCTTAGCTTGCTTTTGTTTGTCTTTTTAGGTATTGTGTTATTGCATGCGCCGAAGGAGACATCGTGAGCCTATCTTACCTTATATTCCTGAAATTGAAAATCTATTTCGTCAGCGGAGACATATACAAGAAGCTATTAGAATCATGAACGAAGCTCAGCATCAAGGGGAACCTGCTGCAGTAGTTGGAGACCAAGGTCAAGATGCTCCAGCGAGACCTAGAGCTATTAGAGATCACCTTAATCTTGTCTTGGATGATCTTAATCCAAGGATTGTTGCTCCCGAAATTCAGACAGCCCACTTTGAGCTTAAACATGTCATGTTCAACATGTTGAACTCAATTGGTCAGTTTGGAGGCTCACCTCATGAAGATGCTAGACAACACATCCGTGCTTTCTTGGAAGTATGTGACTCTTTCTGTCAACAAGGGGTGCACGAGGATGTGTTGAAACTTAAACTTTTTCCTTATTCTTTGCGTGATCGAGCCCGAGAATGGTTGAGTGGTGTGCCATCCGGATCATTGGAAACATGGACAGATTTGTGCAATAGCTTTTTGATGCGGTATAATCCACCAAACAGGAACACTCAGTTGAGGAACGATATTGCATCCTTTCCGCGGTCTGATGACGAATCAATGTATGAGTGTTGAGTGGTATGGTGTTGTGCAGGCTGATGCTGAAGTAAGTCAAGGAAGGAAAAATGCTATAGCAAATTGGACAACAATTCTGGCGCAGAAAATGACAAAGTAACGTGCACAAGCTGATCGTCCACATGTGTGAACCCCCTTTTGTCTGATTGTGCCCCACATGCATAGGGAATATTCCCTGGACTCCAAAGAATCATTAGGGCACAAAACCCTATAAGCCCCCACCATATAAAGGACACAAAACCCTCATTTAGAGGAGAGCGTGAAAAGGTAACAAAAAGGGCTAGGGAGAGAAAGCTAAAGACATATCCTTTCTTCTTCTTCCTCAACCACCACTTGGTGTCCTCCATCCTAGAAGCTCCAAGGGTATGACCTTGCTGACCTTGAGACGAGGCGGCAAGCCTAGGGCGGTTCGTGGCGCTGCAAGTCCATCACTGATTGTGAGTTCTTCTCTTCCCTTTCTGTTGCTTTAGCATTTATTTTATATCTGGAAAAATGGGTTGTATGAACGAAGATACTTCGAATATTTGCCCAGCCATGAACTGATTTAGGTGGCTAGGGCTGTTGGATGAACTATGTTTTATTCTCTTTTATGAATGTTTTGTCTATGTTGTTATATGCTTAGGGTTGTAAGAGCCCTCGAGAGTTGGCCTTTGCTTAGGTGTTAGTTGAGGTTAGTGGTCGAGAGAGCTTTCCTTAACCTGCATAGATAATGAAGTTGGATGCTAAGAGGCACAACTCTAATCCACCTTAGAGATAAGTGTTGGGTTTCAACGGCTAAGAGGGATAGACCTTTAAGGGTAGGGGGAGTGTTAGAGTTCATGTTGAAAGGTTTTTCTGTAGCATGTCCTGCTCCCAATTCCTGGCTAGAGATAGTTTAGGACACTTTAAGTAAATCCTGTCGAGCATAGACTAAGTTAAAGAGGTAAACCCTAGTAGAGAGGTAAAACATAGGTAAACTTGATAGCCCAGCCAGTCATTCCCAAGAGAGTTTCACACGCGTAAGAGGACCTGTTTGTCTATCTGATTCTAGCTCACTATCTTTTATCTTTATTTGCTATCGCATTCATATCTCCACTCTGATTTGCTACAACATCCATCTCTTTGACTTGAATTGCCACAACATTCTTCATTTACATTTCGTGAGACTTGAGTGCTTAAGCTTGCCTAAAAACACATCTAATCCTTGTGGAGACGATACTCACTCATCACTTTATTACTTGTTCGACGTGTATACTTGCACTATTTACGTATCATTTATACTACATCGCACGCAACACAAAACTGCCTCAGTTTGCTTGATCTTGCCTAATTTTTCCTTGTGTTGGTCCAAAGTTTTTATGCTGGAATTGATTTTTTTGCTGGAGGTGGCGTGACTGCTTCTTTGGCCTTCGATTTTTTGGTATGATCAGTGCATGTTGGTTATTTGCTCTTTTTGCTTATTCGGCCGTGCCCTGTAACGCTCACCTGATTTTTGAACTCGCAGTCCTGGGCTCTCGGTTGCACAATTTTTGTTTCTTCAAGACATGTCTATTCTGGCTTGGAACGTGCGTAGTTTGGGGAACCGAGAAACAGTTAGAGTCCTCCGAAAATATGTGACTAAGTATAGACCAGATATCATCTTTCTTAGTGAGACTGAGCAAAAGAAGAGATAACTAGAGAAAATCAAGATGAAGATGAAAATGGAATCATCTTTCTATGTGAAGCCAAGAGGTATAGCGGGCGGGCTTGCCCTTTGATGGACAAATGATGTAACCATCAATATTCTCAATCATACCAAGAACTTTATTGACACAAAAGTGGTCTTTTAGAATGGAGACGAATGGTTTGGAACCTTTATTTATGGCCCTTTATATAGAGATGAAAGGCAAGCGTTTTGGGAGGGTTTAACTCAACATCTAAGGTCACCAAATGAAAGTTGGCTTATAATGGGAGATTCCAATACGGTGATTAGACAAGAGGAAAAGGAAGGGGGAAACCCTTTCAATCCTGATGAGGCCAAATGCTTCTTTGACTTTGTCAACTCATCAGGCCTAATCGAACTTTCTATCAAGGGAGGCAACTTCACCTGGTTTCACCAAAGAAGCGATGACAATTCCATCCTTGAGAAATTGGATCGCGTGTTGTGTTCCGCTGAATGGAGCCTGGTTTTCCCCAAAGTTTTAGGGGTAATGGATATCGCTATTGCCTCCGACCATGCCCCCATTATCCTGCTCACTAAGGGTTTTTCCAAGAAATACAAGAAGGATTTTAAGTTCGAAAACAAATGGCTTTTAGAAGAGGATTGCCTCCAAACTGTCTCTGGTGGCTGGCAAGCTCCCTTTGGTGAGAGAACCGCCTCTATTTTTGAGAGGAAAATTCGAAGCACCAGAAAGGTACTCATAAGGTGGAGTAAAACGAAGACGAAGATACAAAATAAAAAGAATATGGCATTGATTACCAGGATTAAACAACTTCAGGGGAGGAAACTCACTAGCTCGGAGCTGGAAGAGTATAAATGGTTGAAGAAGGAGCTTGATTCTGAATGGGAGAGAGAGAGGAGAGGTATTGGCATCAACGTTCTAGAGTTAACTGGCTAAAATGGGGAGACAGAAATACTAAATTTTTTCACGCAACAACCATCCAACATCGAAGAACCAATTCCATTGTCAGATTGAAGAGAGATGATGGAGTCTGGATAGAGGAACCGACGGACATTGCAAGTTACTTGCAACAATATTTCCAGAACTTGTTCTCTAAGGATCACACTATCGAGTTCCAAGATCTCAGGGAGTATATTCCCCAATTGGTAATCGAGGAGATGAATTCCAAGCTGAGCAAAAAAGTGTCCGAAGAGGAGATAAAGAAGGCAGTCTTTGATATGGGCATGTCTAAGGCGCCTAGACCTGACGACTTCCCAGTATGTTTCTACCAAGCTTTTTGGGAAACTATCAAAGGTGATCTCATAGGGATGGTATCGACCTTTTTCAACGAATGAGCACTAGACTATGGGCTTAATAAAACTAATATCGTTCTTATCCCTAAGAAACCAAACCCATCTGAAGTCTCCCACTTTAGACCAATCAATTTTTGTAATTTTTTTGTTTAAAGTCATTACTAAGATCTTGGCGACGAGACTGAAAAAATTCTCCCTGACATCATCCCTCACCATCAGTCAGCTTTTGTACAAGGTAGATCTATTTATGACAACATTATTCTCGCAAACGAGGCATTCCATGCAATCAGACGAGCAAAAAAGGGGGGAAAGGGATTATGTCCCTAAATATTGATCTTGAGAAAGCCTATGATAAAGTGGATTGGGATCTTCTGCGCTTTATTATGAACAGACTGGGTTTCTGTGAGTGGTGGGTTGCTAGAGTTATGGAATGTGTCTCCTCCACCTCATTCTCTCTGGTCCTAAATGGGGAGAAAGTTGGAGAATTTTCTGTTGGTAGGGGTTTGAGACAAAGAGATCCACTGTCTCCCTTCCTATTCACTTTTATCTCAAGTATCCTATCGTGGATTTTGGAAAAAGAGGTAGAGTTGGCCAGGTTTGAAGGCCTTAGAATAAAGAGACGGTGCTCGGTTCTTAGCCACCTGTTGTTTGCGGATGATTGTCTTATGTTTTCTGGGGCGAATACGAAGAATTGTGAAGCTGATAGTGAGTCCTTAATCTTTTCCAACATTCTACAGGTCAGACGGTCAATTTCCAGAAATCCTCGGTTGTTTTTTCACCCAATGTTAGCAATAATCTCATGCTTCACTTGTCCAATGTTCTGGGATTCTGACCAATGGAGATTGACAATAAATATCTTGGCCTACCTTCATTTTGGGGGAGAAGCAAAAAAGAGGCCTTGGCGTTCATTAAGGAACGGGTCCAGAACAGGCTCAGGTGATGGAGAGCCAAATTCTTAAATCAGGCTGGGAAAGAAGTTCTAATTAAGGTTGTTGCTCAGGCAATCCTCACTTATGTCATGCAATGTTTTCTCCTACCTATTACTTTTTGTGACGAGCTCAGCTCGCTTGTAGCAAAGTTTTGGTGGAATAACTACGGGAACAAGGAGAAAAGCATTCATTGGATAAGTTGGAAAGACCTATGCCGCTCGAAGGATCAGGGAGGCTTGGGTTTCCGGAATCTTAGAACTTTTAACAGAGCCCTCATTGCAAATGTCGCATGGAAACTGGTGAAGCATCTGAACTCTCTTCTGGCTCAGACTCTCCGGGGGATATATTACCCGAACAGAAACATTTTTGATTCTTCCAAGAGCACAAATCCTTCTTGGGCTTGGGCAAGTATAAGAGAAAAGATTGAAGTTATCAGAGATGGCTCTTTGTGGCGTGTCGGAAATGGTAGATGCATTTCGACGTGGAATGATAAATGGATCCCCAAACTTTATAAGTTCAGAGTCTCCACCCAGCTTCTGCCAAGCCGCTCATTTCCCTCTGTTTGCACCCTCATGAATTCGGATCAAAGATCTTGAGATATATCCAGAATCGAGGGTCTTTTTTCAACAGATGAGGCTAAAGCAATCCTGGCTATTCCAATTGGAAGGCCATGTATCAAAGATACACTCATATGGGCGGGAACAAAGAATGAGGACTATTTGACTAAGTCGGAGTATCGATTCATTGAGGAAAACCCTAGAGTCTCGGTGGAACCTTCCTCTAGCAATTTCCTGGGAAACATCAAAGCCTTATGGAAATCCATTTGGGACTTGAAGGTACCGTCCAAGATCCGTTCCTTTCTTTGGAAACTCTGCCATAATATTGTACCCAGTCCCACCAAAAGCATTATTGCAGCTCGTTTTCATGGCAAATTCCAGGATTCTGACCAGTGCCCTAGGTGCGGAGAATAGAAGGAATCCATTGAGCATCTCCTCCTTTTCTGCCCGTTTGCACAAGTGGTCTGGAAGGCATCAGGCTTCAATTATGTGTTGTCTGCGCTTGGCTTTCCCGGCTTTCCTAAATGGTGGAGTAAGATCTATGAATTCCGTAAACTGGAAAACTTTGAAGAGGGTTGTGCTCTTATTGCCTTTCTCCTTTGGGCGACTTGGAAGTCGAGGAATGCATTGGTTTTCAAAGGGATGAAAGATCTCCCTTGGGACGTGTGGTTGCGTGCGGAACGAGACTTCAAGGAATTTTCCCAAGCTTTAGAAGCTGGTCCTCCGGAGAAAGTTCAACTACCTAGGGAACCGAGTTTATCGCCCCCTCCTCCTCCCAACAGGGTTATTGCACGTGATAGCTCGAGATCTTTTATGACTGCCAAACTGGCAAGGCTACAGTGGTGGCTATTGCACGTGATAGCTCGGGATCTTTTATTCAAGGATTATCTGCACCAGCTGTAGCTTCTTCTGCAGCAGTGGCAGAAGCACTTGCCATCAGACTTGGTATCTCTCTTGCTTCCATGAAAGGTTTCTCGGATATTATCATCGAGGCAGATTGTCAAGCCGTCATTCGAAGGCTCTGTTCAGGTTCCCTCTCTGATTGGGTATCTTCAGCAGTGGAAGAAGATATCAGAGCTCAAGCAAAATATTTTGGCTCTTGCTCCTTTTCCTTTGTCCCTCGATCTTATAACCAGATTGCGGATTGCCTAGCCAAATTCGTTAGAAAATTTTAATGTCAAACTCTCTGGGGACCTTACTTGCCCCCTCCCTTGCAGTTGTACTTGTAAGTTTGCATGAAATGAATTATTTCTCTTTGATCAATTTTTTTTAAAAAAATCATAAATTTAACCTCATTTTTTAAACATTCTATCAATTTATCCTATTTTTAATTATTAAATTATCAACTTATTTCTAATAGTTAAAGGGCGACTTGTCATCCTCTGATTAGAGAAGAAATAATTAAATTATTTCTATTTAAAAATAAGACCAAATCGATAGGATGTGTAAATAATGAGA
The DNA here is from genome assembly GCA_958450335.1 of Hibiscus tridactylites. Taxonomy (NCBI): domain Eukaryota; kingdom Viridiplantae; phylum Streptophyta; class Magnoliopsida; order Malvales; family Malvaceae; genus Hibiscus; species Hibiscus tridactylites. The sequence goes on along the minus strand of OY288268.1, from coordinate 83,247,123 downwards.
GATAAATTTATTGATTTTTTTAAAGGGTAAACTACATAAATGACCACCTTACTATTGCAAAAGTTGCAATCTGACCACATTACTTTTTTCCGTCACAATTAAACCATCAAACTATTTAAATGGTATCAATGTGACCATCGGCCGTTAAAGGTTAACGGAAGGGTGACGTGGCAGTTAAAAGAATAAAGGTATAATTACACATTTAGTCCTCGTTACTTATAAATTCTATCAATTTAGTCCTAATTTTAATTTAATAAAATAAGTTAATTATTTAATTAGGTGTTTAATTATTTATATTTAATTAAATTATTTTATTTTTCTCCCCCAATCATTTAGAGGAGAAAAATTTAATTTGCACAAATATGCTAATGGTGGGAATCAAACCCACATATGAGTGATTTAGAAGCAATGGCTTAGCCATTGAACCAAATATATTTTTGTGTGAAAAATAACCCTTTTAAATATATGTTCTATTGTGTACAGAATGAATGATCACCAAAAAATCATAATATTTTAAGTAACAAAATCGAAACCAAAATCTGCAATGGAAACATCAGATGAAAGGGTTCAAATCAAAGAAAAACTAGTAAGGTTCCAAAAAGCAAAAGGTGAGGTACATTTAAGAATCTGCAATGGTGACCTCCACCTCAACACCAGGTTGCTTCTATCACCATTGAACCTCTTACTCCAATAATCAGTCCTTGAAGTTGAAGTTGCTGGTAACAATCTTATTCCAATAATCTCTTAATTTTCATTTCCTTTCGAGTTTCAAAGGTTCGATTTGTACCTTCGATTCCTTTTCTGTTCTTCTGGGATCGCTTAAGAGCTTCAAGAAATTCTTGATTTTTTGTATTTAGGATTTATTAATTTGTTGAACTTTACAACTTCAAGAAATTCTGTTTGTTAGTTTTTTACAGCCTCCAATTTTGTTATGTCATTTTTTGTGTATTTTCCTTGAATTTTACATAAGATTTTGGTACCGAGAAGTTAGTTGAACTGAATAGCTAATTCTGCGAAATGTGAAGTTAAGAATTTCAATTTCCAGTGCTATTGTAGTTTGGGATGCTTGGGATATTATAATTGATTTTCTGTATCGTGTTCACAAGCGAGTTATCGACCTTTTCAGCTCCCCGGATGTGGTGAAGCAGATTACTTCTATCACCATTGAACCTGGTGTTGAGGTGGAGGTCACCATTGCAGATTCTTAAATGTACCTCACCTTTTGCTTTTTGGAACCTTACTAGTTTTTCTTTGATTTGAACCCTTTCATCTGAAGTTTCCATTGCAGATTTTGGTTTCGATCTTGTTACTTGGTCATTCATTCCGTACAAAAACATATATTTAAAAGGGTTACTTTTAGTACAAAAATATGCTTGGTGTAGTGGCTAAGCCATTGCTTTTAATTCAACTGTATGCGGGTTCGATTCCCATCATTAGCATATTTGTGTAAATTGATTTTTTCTCCTCTAAATGGTGGTGACCCGTGTCACCTCTTGATTGGGAGAGAAAAATAAAATAATTTAATTAAATATAAATAATTAAACACCTAATTAAATAATTAATTTATTTTATTAAATTAAAATTAGGACTAAATTGATAGAATTTATAAGTAACGAGGACTAAATGTGTAATTATACTCTTATTTTTTTTAACTGCCATGTCACCCTTCCGTTAACCTTTAACAGCTGGTGGTCACATTGATACCATTTAAATAGTTTGGTGGTTTAATTGTGACGAAAAAAAGTAATGTGGTCAGACCGCAGCTTTTGCAATAGTAAGGTGGTCATTTATGTAGTTTACTCTTTTTTTAAATTAGAACTAAATTAATTTAATTTATAAATATTGAAGACTAAATGTTCTTAACGATCACGTTAACCCTTAACGGTAGGTAAGGATTCAATGACCATTTTATAATAAAAATAGAAGCGCAATGATTATTTTATAATATTTGAAAGTTGAATAATCATTTACAATTTTGTTTTTAAAAAATAAGTGTAAACAGAAATTTATGTACATTTAAATTTGATTCGATCATAAATAAGTTAAATTCAAGCGTTTTATCGAGAAATTCAAGCCATTTATGATGTCAAATGATCCAAATTTGGAGTACTGTAATGTTGGATTAAAATAACTTTCAATATTACTTGAATTATATTAGATTTAAATATTAGGACTTTAAAAATAAAAATCCAATCAATCTCGAATTTCAAATCTAGCTTCTTACAAAACCTGGATATAGTGAAGAATGATATTAGATTGGATGAAACACTAGTGAAATGATTTCTGTTTATATGAATACATGGAAACAACAAGCCTTCTCCCTTGTAAATCTGATGCAAGAAACAACTGTTTTCCATGTGCATCCTAAACCTAGTTACTCGATTCAGGTGTGAACGTCGGATACGGGTATATATCTGTCATAGATAATTCAATATGTTTATGTTTATTTGGAAGGTCCGTAATGGACAGTCATATCTCTATACCCATATAGTCAGTCAAATATGGGTCAGGCATGAGGGCGTAAAGAAAAATGAAGAGTCCGAGCATCATTTTCCTCGAGTAGATCTTCTGGCTTTCACTCACTGGGTGGGAGGACGTCACCTTTGAGCACCTTCCAAGGTCCACCATAAAATTTAGGCTTCATGAGTGGCACCGCTTCCCCGGGATGATCTTCCCAGTACTTTTCCTGATCAATAACACAACATGGATTCTATGAGCCTCTACAATAAGCTTGGTGAAACAAGTTTAAAAACAAATGAACTGAAATTCGCTTGTGTTGTATGTTCCACTCTTCATTCATGAATTGGATGAAGATATAGACCATGTTGTGTGTTCGGAAAATCAAAAGGGAACCGGTTTTATGCCGGTCCAAAGCCCCCCGGGTTGAAATATCATAGATTGGTATACAGTCTGTGTCAGTGCCACTGAGCCTAAAAGTAGCTTGCTGCATTACAATTACCAAACATATGAAAGAAGCCTAAAGCAGAGAATTAAGCTACTGGCAAATGGCAATTCAGGAAGACCTTCACGACATATCTTCCAAGTTTCAACAATTCATAAGCACTTCACAATTTCAAACACTGATTTCCAGTTCACATGTATGAAATCGAATCCCAAGCTTTCCGGATGCCATAATAAACTCAAGCAACAAAACGTATATTTCTAACACTACAGAAATAGAAAAGTAAGCCCTTTATCATAATAATGCAAGGAAAACCAGGGAAATAGTGGAAAGGAAATACCTTGTAGAGTTGCTCAGTAATGGCGGCACCAACAACGCCAGTGTAAAAAGCTGCAATATAAATGGTAACAAGAGGCGTAAAAGATTTGGGCCTCCGATAAGGCTCTAACATGTCCCAGAGAAGTGTTCTTTCCCATTTGTTGTAAACATAATCTGCGTATTTTCTCCATAGATAGCTTGCCATTTTCGTTTTTCCCTCCTCTTAACTAGTACTTTTCGTTATGGTTCACTTCCTTTAAGGCATCTGAATCCAGTTGATGTTTTATGTTGAAACTCACTTGATTATGGCGTGCCCGAGATGGAATGGCTTGGTGTAAAGGAAATGAATACTGAAACTAGTACCCCAAAGGCCTACTTGAAAGTGAAATCTAGCTTCCAAGAATCTATGCCTGAACCATACAATTCAACAAAAATAAAAAAATAATTTTACTAGTGAGTTATAATTGAGAGGCTATTGTTCGGATATTTCATTTCTCTTAAAATATTTGCATTCGAATCATATTCAAACATAGGCACAGTGATATGACTCTCGTAAAATAGTTGATTTTTTTTCTTCAGAATTGAAAATACTTGTATTAGACTCTTCAAAAAACTAAAGAAGCTCAAGTGCATTGAGTGAGCCAAATTAGAACATCCTAATACTTGACTTGAGTAGCTGATGAGCCTAATCAAGTTTTTTTCCTTAATAAGTAGTGAAAAATCTAAATTTGAACTTACGCTCAAGTGTAAATAATTAAGTTTGAAGCCAAGCATAGTTACTAGGTAAGCGAGCTCAAGCAACTAAATTTATCTCGAATCTAGCTCAAACTTTAAAAGTGAAACTTAATCAATCTTGAGCCAAGCTTAGAGCCTCTAATTTTGAATCAAGCTCAAGCTTCTAACAGCTTAAACTCAACCTCAACTCAATTACATCTATATTTGACTAGGGTTGCATGACTGCAAATGGTAAACAAAACACAATACAAATTAGCTCTAAAAAAGAAGTAAGCCATCCATTTTGCGATCTAATCTAAGCAAACGGGACCTAACTAACAAGCTGAAATCAAGAACCAATGTACATAGTTCCAGGCTTTCAAAAAACGGCCCGCGACCGATATAGCGGCCGCTATTTAGCGGTAATGCCGCCGGCCGAAACCGTTATCGGCGAAAACAACGGTGGGACGCGGAATCACACTAGTAGCGGTGGATTGCGGTCGCAATTTAACGGGTAGCGGTAAATAACGGTAATAACGGGCCGCTATCTCTGTTTTCTCCCGTTACTGTAAAATCTAAAAAAATCCATGGGCGGGCGATAAGGGTGAGCGTAAGAGTGTAAAGGGAGGCGAGCTGATGAGACTTACAGGGAGATGATTGGTCAACGACAAGAGGTGAAATCGCGCGGCTCTAGATGCTGGTCTGATGACGACGGCGTGAAAACAACCCTTTTAGGGTTTGAAAGCCAAAGAGAAAACGAAGAATAAAGGAGGATTTAGGTTTTGTTATTAATATTAGGGTAAACTATATTAATGACCACAGAATTATGGGTTGTTGTCGATTTGACCATTATATTTTTAATTGTGTTAAATATATCACATAATTATTTAATTAGTTTCAATTTAGCCACCTGCCGTTAAAAAAATGAAAAGGTTAACAGGACTGTTAAAATAATTGGTATAATTACACATTTAGTCTCATTTATTTATAAAATCATTCAATTTAGTCCTAATTTTAATCTAATAAACTAAATTAACGTGTCTCCACCTTATTTGAGGGATTTATCTATTTTTATTAGATTTATTAAATTTATTTTCTTTCCCCAAGACATTGGAGTAAGAAAAATGAAATAGTGAAAGCTGGTCCCAAGGGGAATCAAACCTAGATCATTAGGGAAAGAAAGCAACGCTCTTACCACTGGGTTAAGCATGTTTCTGGTATATGGAATACCGAATATAATATATGTGGTATATGTGTTATCCAATTGGATAAAGAAAATTAAAAGACATGTAATTGGCAATGGTAGGATTTAAACCTAGGAATCCTTGGTGGAAGTGGCAAAGGTTTCCTACTAGGCCAATAGAAAATACTAACTATAATATATGAGTTATTCGATTGTAATGGTTATAAAAGAGAAATAAATGTGATTTTAGGGGCTCGAACATGACATGCTTATGATGCATAAAAACGTATAACCTAATTAAATATAATTTTATAATTATTATTTTATGTTCGTTACACTTAATTGTTTTTTTAACTTAATTAGTAATTATTAAATTTTTTCGTTGAATTGATTTTTTAACTTAATTAATAATTTTAATATTTATTAAAAATTATTTAAATTATTATATATAATTATATTAAAAATCAAAATTTTAAAATTATATTGAATTGGATTATATGTATTTATGCAACATAAGTGTGTCATGTTCGAGTCTCCTAAAATCACATTTATTTCTCTTTTATAACCATTACAATCGAATAACTCATATATTATAGGTAGTATTTCTTATCACAAATTCATGTTTGGCCTAGTGGTAAGCCTTTGCCACTTCCACTAAGGATTCCCAAGTTTGAATCTTACCATTGCCAATTACATGGCTTTTAATTTTCTTTCTCCAATCGGATAACACATATATTATACTTGGTATTCCATATATCAGAAACATGCTTAGCCCAGTGGCTTTTAAATTTTTTTCTTACTCCAATTGGTGGTTGGTGGTGACACATGTCACCACCTGATTGGGGAAGGAAAATAAATTTAATAAATCTAATAAAAATAGATAAATTCCTCAAATAAGGTGGTGACAAGTGTCCCCACCTAATTGAATAATTAATTTATTTTATTAGATTAAAATTAGGACTAAATCGAATGATTGTATAAATAAAGGGGACTAAATGTGTAATTATACCAATTATTTTAACAGTGTCGTTAAATTTTTCGTTTTTTCAACGGTAGGTGGCTAAATTGGAACCAGTTAAATAGTTATGTGGTATATTTAACACAATTGAAAATATAGTGGTCAAATCGACACCAACCTCATAGTTCGGTGGTCATTAGTATAATTTACCCTTAATATTATAATCTTATTTTATTATCATTAAAGAAGGGTTAATTACACCACTGACCACCGAACTAATTGGGGATTCCTATTTTGACTACCGCCGTTAAAAATCTAACGGTGAGGTGACGAAACTGCCACATGGCAGCTTACGGGAAATTTTTAAAACTACATATTTGGTTCATGTTATTTACTTATTAAATTAATTTGATCCTAATTTTATTTTAATTAAATAAAATTAATCATCCAATCAGCTGATGACACGTGTCATCACCCAATTAAGTGGAGAAAACCCCACACCTTTACCACTAGGCCAAGCTGCTCTTAGTGATATATTTTGCACACTTTCATATACATATCTTATACTTTAGTAAATGTTAGGGAAAAAAGAAGTAAAAATAGTTGAAAGGGGACTCCAACTTAGATCACTTGGGATGTGTATAATCACAAAAACGTTCGATTTAATTTAAATCTAAATTTTTTAAATATTCCATTTAAAGTATTCGAATATTTTTTATTTTTAAACTAAATCGAATATTTATTAAAATATTAAATATTTGATTTAAAAGAAAAGAAATTCGATTTTAAAAAGTATTTGATTTAAATCAAATATTTAATATTCGAATATTTAAAAATCGAATTAATTTAAAGTATTCGATTTAAAAAGTATTCGGTTTAATTCGAATCGAATTAAAGTATTTGATATAAAAATATTCGATTTAATATTCAAATCAATTTAAATTATTTGATTTAATATTGGAATCGGTTTAAAGTATTTAAAAATCGAATTAATTTAAAGTATTCAATTTAATATTCGAATTAATTTAAAAATCGATTTACAAAAGTATTTGATTTAATATTCGAATCGGTTGAAAGTATTTGATTTAAAAAAGTATTCAATTTAATTTAAAAATATTAAATATTGGAATACTTTTTAAATCAAATTTCTTTTCTTTTAAATCAAAATTTTTCAAATCGAATATTTAATATTTTATGAAATATTCGATTTAATTTAAAAAGAAAAAATATTCAAATACTTTAACCCATGTATATTTTTTTTAAAATCGAATATTTAATATATTTTAGATTTAAATTAAATCGAACGTTTGTGTGATTATACGCATCTCAAGTGATCTAAGTTCGAGTCCCCTTTCAACTATTTTTACTTTTTTTCCCCTAACATTTACTGAAGTATAAGATATGTATATGACAGTGTGCAAAATATATTACTAAGAGCAGTTTGGCTCAATGGTAAAGGCGTGGGATTTTCTTGACTTCGTCCCAAGTTCAAACCCCCCTCAACACTAATCTTTATTCTTCATTAATTTTCCTTTCACCAGGTAGTGACACGTGTCACCACCTGATTGGAGGGAAAATATATTAAATATCAAATAAAATAAATTTAAATTTGGTTAAATTAACCAATTGGGTGATGACACGTGACATCATCTGATTGGATGATTAATTTTATTTAATTAAAACAAAATTAGGATCAAATTGATTTAATAAGTAAATAACATAGACCAAATATGTAATTTTAAAAATTTCCCGTAAGCTGCCACGTGGCAGTTCCGTCACCCCACCGTTAGGTTTTTAACGGCAGTGGTCAAAATAGGTTGATTTTATAAGTTTAGTGGTCTGATTGACGAGTTCGTTAGTTCGATGGTCAAAATAGAAATCCTCAATTAATTCAGTGGTCAGTGGTGTAGTTAACCCTTAAAAATCATTGGGTTATGAGAATCCAATTAAGAAAATGTATTAAGACATTCATTAATTTGATAGGGGGGGGGTCATTAAGGATTTCTAATTGAAATCGATGATTAGGTTTGACCCATAAATAAAAGGTTAAAATATGGGATAAAAGTTCTCTGCCCTTTTTCGGTGTCTTTTTATGCTCTAACACTAAAAAGCACTAAAAAATTTAAATTCTAAGCCCTAGCCTTAAATTTTAAATCCTAAATGCTACACACTATACCCTAAAAAATACATCCTATCCTAAATTCCCTAAACTCTAACCACAACCACTAACCTTAAACCCTAAACCTAATTTTTAGTGTGAGGCATACATAGGGGCACCGAAAAGGGGCAAATGATTTTTATTTTAAATTATGAGATGCCATCGTGTTTTTAAGGGTATATGTTAATTTCTATTCTAGCCATGCCACTTTTTATCTTTGTTATTTCAGTCCTTTATTTTTTTCTAATTTAGAGTGCAAACTTTATTTTTTTGTTCAATGTAGTCCTTTAATTTTAGTAATCTAAGTTCATAAGTGTTGGAAAACACTTTAAAATCATTAAAAGTAACTTTTTATGATTATAATTATAATTATTATGTTTTATAATACGTGTTGGAAAACACTCTAACTAAAAAACACTTTAACTTTTTATGACTGCAATAGCTTCCGTTATGTTCGCAATCGCGAATACTGCGACACGACAAAAAATGCGCCTGCAACCGAGATTTAAATCCATAGTCTTCACAGATCTAAATCTTGTGAACTTGTTCAAACTGAATTCATAATAAATCCTTAGCTTGAAAAATAACAAAATGGCATTTTCAAATATAAGAGCTAAAATACAATATATATATATATACCTACATAAAATCTTTGAATATATATATATATATATATATATATACCTACATAAAATCTTTGACTGACCTCAGAATTACAGATTGATTAAGCACCAAATCATGGTTTTTAAAAATGGTCCGCAATCTCGATTGCGGCCGTTATATAACGGTATTGTCGTAGTCTGAAATCGATATCGCCGAAATTTGCCATAGGAATCAGATTCACACCAAAACGGTAAATTACGGCCGCGATTTAACGGGTAACGTCCAATTGCAGCGGTAGCAAACTACTAGGATCATACCATGAAAAGGCTAAAAAAACATAACCAAAATACCATGGGCTAATCTAGGGGTGGGCCTACCCCATGAATGCCCTCCAAAAATATTTTTTTTACTTACTCCCAAAAATAAAATTTTTAAAATTTTGTTATGAATAAAATAATGAAGAACAACGAACAAGTATAAAAGAACAAGGAGATGAGAAAAAGAGGGAGATTCGTATTATTATCAAAACTAGACTTGTGTACAATGCATTCATCTATTTATAAGCACAAGAAGTACATAATACATTAAACTCTAATTAATAGAGATAATATTCCTAATGATAAAGTAAATCAAATCTCCTAGGTAAAGTTCTTATCATTATAGACATCCACATAGATAAATATTCATAACACTCCCCATTGGATGTCTATGAAGATAATGTGCCTCGTTAAAACCTTACTAAGATAAAACCAGTTGGAAAAAATTCTTTAGTGAAGGAAAAAGAGTACACACATCTTTGATACGCATAACATGTTGCCTCATTAAAAACCTTACTAGGAAAACCCATTGGGACAAAACCTTGGTTAAGGGAAAAAGAGTGAAACATGTATTTACTCCCCCTCATGAAAACATCACATAAGATATTTGAATCTTCATAATTCAATATTGAATACTTTTCTAAAGATTGCGAGGGATAAAACTTTGGGGGTAATATTTTCCATGATGTATCCACCTTGCATTATCTCTACAAGATATCATTTGTATCATATCTTGTGAAAGTAAATCACATATCTTCTGGATATGTTAGGTTAATGGTCTTAGCCAAACACATTTTTGGCTTGGCTCGTGCATAACAATTATTTCTACAAGATTTGAGGAGGGATCGACGAATGTTTGAAGATCTAAAGGTAATGATCTTTGTATATCCATAGATATTTCTTGACCAACTAATATATGGTGCTTTAAGACCAAGAAAAGATATAATTATCTTTATTCACATCCAACAATGTTATAATTATTAGGATACTCAATAGATATGTTTTATCCATATTGAACTTTCTTTAAGATTCTTTTTACTTATGTCCATTCATAAACAAAAACGCATATTTAAGTGCTCGATCGTTAGGTTGAGACAAAATCACATCTCAAGATTCTTTTTCCCAAATACTTTCATTAAATACTTTGAAAACTATTCATGAGTTTCCAATTTTAAAGCTCTTCAGGAGTTCTAATAATATCATAAATCTTGATCCAAACTTCTTTATAAAATGCATAAGGAAATATGATCATTCTTATAGTATTTTCTCAATAAGTACTCACTGAGGCGATTATTTTGAATACACCAAAAATATAAATATTCAATGAGACATGTCTAAATAAATTTCCTCAGAAATTTTTAAATGCTTCTAGCATTTTAAATCCTTTAAGGATAAATAAGGATCCACAAAATAATTAGACGCATATAAACTATTTCATAACTGCCAAGGTAATTGCATCCACCATGAAGTAATAAAAACTCTTCATAAATCACAATTTAAGTCGGATTTACGACTACTTATTTGTGCCTCACTTACATTACACCTTTAGGTGTTTGGACTGCTGGTCCAAATACTTCTCTTTTAGAAGTTCAAAGCGTCTTTCTACATTGGCCAATTCAATATCTATACTTCTGGATAGATTTTTATACAATATCTTCATTTTCTTTCTTTACTTCTATAGAAGTATTCTATGTAAAATTGTTTGCAAAATCGTTGTCGACAACTTTTCAATTTTTTGGTTCCATTCTCATAGTGATATAACTCATCGAGATCTCTTCAAGATTTCAATCTTTATCTCAGGTACCTGAAACTCTTCAAGAGTTTTATTATTAGTTATGTCTTGGATCTCTTTAGGAGCACTCGCCTCCAATATATGACAATCTTATACTATTTTTCATTTACGAGAATTTTGATCATTGGAACCAATTTTCATGCTTCATGCACGATTTACATCTGTTCGCTCTAACATGCAATTCAAATTTAGAGTATTTCAACTGGTATATGAGACTTAATTACTCTTATTGGGTCAGTAAATATGTCCAGCAGTTGACATGTAATAGCATGAATTATCTTATGAACTTCTGGTTCATATACGAGGATCTAGATAACGATAATTCATTTTTCTTTATCCAACTAATTATTATCTCCCATGATGTTGAGAAAAAGACATGCCATAAATGATTCTCCAATTAATGTTTAAGAATTTAAACATAAAAGGAGACTCATACTCAATATATATTCTTAACCTTTTTTATTTACCCATTTTATGCGTTGTGGTGGAGCAACTCAATAATATATCGCACATTCTAAAATTATAAAATGGGAATGTATGGCTTATGACCAAAAACCAATCATAACGGTGAGTTTATTATAACTCGTTGGATTGATGCGTATAAGTGTTGCTATATGGAAATACCATATAAATAATAACTATTTTGTTCTCATAGTTTAGCTATTAATGAGGAGGCATCCAATTAAAATTTTGATAAACCATATTTTTCATAATCAATAGGCTTTGTATCAACTGATATAGCCTAAAACTTAAACCTACTAGCTTTTTCAAGACGAATAGTCTAACTGTATAATTTGAATCCTTTTATAACCAATCTCACAAACTTATGGTTGTAAGTTGATAAAACAAAGTAGATGCATCTACTAAAATCATATAAAATTTTTCACATTTGTGGATAAATGAGCCCATATTTTATTTACATATGCAAGACATGCAGTCTCAACTTTAGTACAAGAACTTTAAGTTCTTTTGGTAAGCGAGATCTTAATTATTTCCTTTGAGAACAAGCAACACAAGAACTTCGTGTTCTTTTAGTAAATGGAATTTAATCAATTCCTTTAAGAACAAACATCACATGAACTGTAGGTTCTTTTAATAAATGTGCATATAAATCTCAATAGCTTTAGAATCATTATTGACCAGGATGGTCTAACCGATCATACCAACTATATATACATGTGTATTTGTATATTTCTGAATTTGTAAATTTTTGATTTACCATAACATGTGATTCAATCTCACTTGTACATGTGTGGTACAAATTTTAAAATAAAAGTTTATTTAAAACTTGATAATACACTGTACACCAAAAATTGTTCCTTTGAATAGGAATATATTTAGCTCTTTCAAAGCTTTCAATGAAAAGTATTCTTTTGGTAGTAATATATAACTCTTCTAGAGCTTTCAGCTATCTTTTGGCTACCAGAGCTTATATCTACATTGACTTATTTCATATGCAAATTGATAACATATGTTATCTATAATTCTCAAAAGAATATTTTGCGAACTTATATTGCTCTCTTAAAATTTCCACTTCTAGTGGTGACAATATTATTACCATTAGTGGTAATTATTGCAATATTCGCAATTCTACATTTTTCATAATGTGCTTTCTCTCAAGAATTTACCGCTCTTCTAGAGATCGATATTTTTAGTACTTTGAGATATAATACTCACACTTTTCCCTTGCATTTAAATGGAAAAATATATCGTATGCTTCTGCTAAGCATAAATCGTCACCATAGATTGTATTTGATAAATAATCACGTGAAACAAAATAAATAAATATCATAATATATAAATATAAATATAAATATAAAACATAAATAATCAATGTGCAAAGTAAATAAACATAAAGCAAAATAAATAAAAGATGAATATATCTCTTCAAGGTTATGAGAATAATTAAAAGATGATTTATTCCCTTCGAGGTTTATAAGAAAATCAACAACGTCCAAATAAGTTGGACCAATAACGTCCAAATGAGTTGGACCAATATCATCTTCGTCATTTTCGCAAATAAAATTTTCTTTTATTTTCTTTCCTTTATCATTCAATGATTGTTGATTTTTCAGCGTATGGTAAGTACGAGACTAATGGTTTATAACGTCACATTGGTAATAAAAAGGATTTCACTTTCTTAGAATGATCACGACCACAACTTCTAATGTGGCTCTTATTCTTTCCATAATATAATCTCACATTCACTTCAGGAAATAGAGTAGAGCCAGTGGGCCTTTGAAACTTTTTTCATGATATTGTGTCTGAGGACAACACTATTTGTCGTGAAAAGTGGAGTATGTTTTTGTAACACCCCTAAAAATATTAAAGTTTTCCTTGAGCTAAAAAAAGAGGGAAAATGGATGAAAAAAAATGCCAACTCAAGGGTTCGAACTTGTAACCTTTAGCCTTGTAAGCCCGAGCCTTAACCATTTGTGCTAAGGATCACTTATGGTTAGTTCTTACACCAAACTTATTTTGAATTATATTTGAATAGTCTGAACCAATTTATTATAGCCATCCAGATCTGCCTACCATAATTAACACCCCAAAAATACCCAGATCATTTTCCTCCTCTCTCAACCCTTCACCTACTCCCCCACCGTCCGGCTCCGATCTGTCGCACTGCCCGTCCGTGGCTGCCACCGCCCCAGCCATCGGAAGCGCCGCTTCGACCCGAGCAAACCAACGGTCTCCACGCGCATAACAGAGCGGTATTTCACCGGTGAAGCTTGCTTGAAGTTTCGGTCGGAAACCCCAAATTGCGCGCCTCTGTTTCCTACATTTTCCGGCCCCGTCCATCGTCTGTTCTCGACGCAGCCATCGGATCCGAGCTCCTGACGAAGTGGCATGCAAAACCCAATCGCCTGACCACTCGTTTGATGCCGGTAAGGGCCTCATCGAAGTAATATATTTTCCGGCAAGATTTTGGCATTTTAAGTAATTTAAGGCTCGATTTTAGCTTGATTCATGTTTCTGATAAGTGGGTTAAACTGTTGTGTTGGTAAGGTCTCGTTTCTGACGGAATCGGTATAAATAAGGTGTCTCCGGCAACTGCTCCGAAGATCGGCCGGCGAGTTTAAATTCTGGGTAAGTGAACCGGGTTCAACCCGGTCTAAACTGGTCCAAACTGGTCTGAACTGGCCCAAACCCGAACCGAGTCAATTCGAGTCAACTCGTTCGAGTCAGCCGAGTCAACTCGCCGAGTCAGCCCGAGTCAACTTAGTTGACCCTTACTAGTTGACTATTGACGTCAGCGTTGACTTTGACCGTTGACCAAAAAGTCAAATTTTCTGAAACTCTCGTTTTATGTTTTTCGACGTCCTGAGTCCGATTTTGAAGCCCGTTTCATAAAATTCCAACCCGAAAGCCTCTGAATCTGACCTCGAACCCGAACTTGTATATGTATTTAATTAATTGGTTAAGTGCTTTGTGAATGAGGACTGATCTTGGGATTTGTGTAATTGAAGGTACTCATAATTCCCGGAATACGAATTGTTGAGGGATGTCAAATCCGGGTTCAAGGGTGTTCGAATGTCGTTCGCATATCGATCGTTGTAGCTCGGAGCCAAGGTAATACATTACTACCTTCTGCATGCTTTTGCAACATGTTGGTATTCGATTAAATTTAACACGACCATGTTTGAGCATATGATTATTTCCGATTATGTCGATCATATATGAAATAAAAATAATAATGGCTAAGGCAATTATTCGAATAAGAGGTTTGATAAATCGAAAGGACTTCCGAGTTCAGTAAACGATTAATAAAAACATTTGATCTCTAGGTCTGATTATTTTGGCTAATGAATTACAAAAATGCCCTTGATGTATGAAAACGACTAAAATACCTATATTAAAGGAAGTGGTATGAGAATCTACACCAGGTCTGGTAAAACCATCTAATCCTTCAAAAAATCTTAAAAATTTCTTGGGAAGTTATAGTAGCGAGGCTTCACGTTTGAGTCTGTAAATTGCTCAGATTCCTTTTTGAGATTGAATATTCTCTGAAGACATTTGCGAGAAAACAATTGTATGTTTGGATTAGACAAAGTCGCGTAATTTGCTGAATTGATCGAGATGACTGAAATGTTTGGAAATACTGATAAAGCTGAATCGGTCGGAATATCCATAATGATTAAAAAGAATAACGTATCCTCGACACCAATTGCCAAATTAATCGAAATGATGAATATACCCTCGAGATCAGAAAGGATTGAATAGTTGGAACGACCGAAAGGCTCAGAATTTGTTTTGGAGCACCTTCATATATGAAGCATCTGAAATACCTGCGAATGTTGAAATGATTGAAGTTACCTCTAAGACTGGAATAAGGAATACCAATAAAGCTAGACAATATAACAACTCTAAAGTGGTAATTCACGGTCCGTGTTTGTTGTCCGTTTCTGATACTATCATAATTTTCGAAAGATACCATGTGGCGACATGTTCAGGTTATTTGGAAAAAATATTCAACGATTGGTAAGAGCAACACGTTTCCTCAAAAAGATAAATTTGATGCTATGGAACGAGTTTGGGTGTTATATGCATGTTCAGGAATTTGGAAAATTACTGCTTGTATACATGTTTGATCTCTTGTAGTAAGTTCAGTGGATGCAGGGTGAAGATGAACTGCTTTGTTGTTACGCTGTAATCAGTTCTGGAAATGAATGCTTAAGATATACTTATCTGATTATATTTCAGACTTTGTGTTAATGGTTTCAATTAGTTCAGAGGGACTCGAAAGCTTGATAAGCAGCTAGAATTCTTGAATTTGGTACATCACCGTTTATACCTTGTTGGTTCAGTTTACCAAATTACCCTCGAAGGTCAGAATGACCAATAATACCCTTGTAAGCTTTAACGATCGAATCACTCTCGATATATCTGAAATTCCAATGATTTTGATGCATCAAATTTCGATGTTGATTCGACCCGTCTTATCGAACTCCCCTATTCGTAGGGACCTCGTTCTGAAATCAGTCCAAAATTGTCAAATGTCACATTTCTGATATCTATCAAGTACCTCTAAGAAATGAATTGGGCCATAAAACATGTACCATGTATCTGTAAATACTTTCTGTTCTAAACCAAGACCATATGCTTAAAATTTAAAGGTATGATACTGTAATGCGAAAGAAAAGCAATTCTCTGATTTCTGACCTCTGATATGAAAAATATCTGATGTATAACATCAAATACGAAATAATAATAATGATAATAAAATAAATTTGTTATCTGTCTTCTGGTATAAAAATAGATTTGATATCTATTTTCTGTAATACTGTCTTCTGAATATAATATGAAATCATTTGGGTATATTATCTGGGATATGAATGAAGATCTGTAGGCTCAGTGCTGGTAAGACCTTCTGGACCTAAGCTCTTACGCCCATGAGCCTAGGGTAAGTCTTTCTGGACCTAAGGCATTCCCTTAGGTAGGTTCCTACGCCTCAGGCCTAGGGTAAGACCTTTTATATGCAGTTCATGGGGAATTGCATTCTAGAGTTTGGTTGGAGGATAGTTAAGTAAATAAATAAAACTTTCTGCACTCTTCTGAAGCATACCCTATTAAATTAATGTATCAAAGTTGAACTCTCCGTAAACTTACAATTTGTGCTTAATGAATCACTCTGAACTCCTTGATTCAACTTTTGAAATTTGAATCTCTGGCTTTAGACACATCTCTTAAGATTCCAGTGAGCAAATAAAGAACAACTCTGTCACATTCTGGTATACTTCTCCTGTAACCCCCTTAGCCTGGCCTAGACGGTTGACCCGAACAATGAAGATTACACGGGGAAAACCAAAGTCAACCCGAAAGTCAACATTGATTAACGACCTTTTTTATTTTTAATCTTATCTAGATGCTCATTAACCTTAAGTGAACCCTAGAGAAAAACATACTTGAAAAACTCAGCGATCGAAAAGCAACAAGGGACTCAATTGCACAACATACAAAAGTTAGGGACTAATTTGTAAATTCTAGAAAGATGAAGGACTTAGATGATTTTTAAATTACCATTATCAAATTAATCATATTACATGCTTTCCTGTCAAATTTCACCTCAAACGGACATCTCAAACTCAAGCAATTGCAAATACAAAATTCAGGACTAAAACGTAAAGCTTGCAAACCTTAAACCATTCAAATCAGTGTCCAACGGTCATCTGTTTCGGAACGGGGGTTGACCGTTCCGAAACGCGGGTTTGTTTCGAGACCTGTATCGAAACAGGGCCTGGCAGTGGCCAAAACGTTTCGTAACGACCCTATCCGTTTCGATACACGAAGGCCATTTCAGGCCCCCGTTTCGAAACGCTAGTGCCCGTTCCGATACGGACTGCCCAGAAAGTGCAGAATTTGCTGGTTTAACATACAATTAACCACTCAAACGCATCCTAATAACCTTCTAATAATGCTAACAAGTCATCATACATACAAGGCACATGTTTGCATCATCAAAACACGTTCATGGCATCAATTAGGAAAATTCACAAGTCTATAGGCATGCATCCTAATATCCAAAGCCAACCAACCATCAAAGCATCAAAGTCAGCACCAAAATGGCCATTTACAAATCCAAAACATTTAAGGCATCATGCCACAACTAGGGAGTCCAAAACATCTCCCAAAAACACATCATAGGTTCCCATTGCCAAATATCAAAATCTAATAATGTTGTGAAATAGTCACCATACATGAGCTTAGCTTTCCCTTGGAGTCTTAGCCTACTTGCTGCCCTCAAACACCTCAATTATCTGCATTATTGGATCAAGAGAGAGAGCGTAAGCACAAATGCTTAGTGAGGCATGCTCTAAAAAAACAACACAATAATGCATTTTATAAAAACACTTTCCACAAAGCCTTTTAACACATAAACAACTTTCCTCATGCAACCTTGCATTCACATCAAGCATCTCATGCTTCATTTACTTTAACATGTCATATTGGCTTCCAAGTTATAAACCATAATCTTTTACAACATAAAACACAATCGGATACGCGGATTACAAGCGTTGTCCCATACGCTTCATACACACTACCGAACACATAAGGTGGAGTTTACCGGTACAATCACAACCCCTCAACACCCGTGATGGAGTTTAATGGTACAATCACAACCCCTCCACATCACTCATCGGTAGTTGTATAACATCACTAACGAGAACACGGGACACACAACACAAGATCCACACATGGACTTTTAACCACCATTGTGATCTTAACCATCTCGTTAGTGTACTTGGATGGAGTTTACGGTACGATTACAACCCCTCAACATCCAAGGCGACTTAATTCACGGTGCACCCAATCCTATAGCCGGCTAATTATATCCGATTCAAGTACTTTAAAACCAACACATCACTTGAAAATATGCATCAATTATCATCAATAATCCACTGTTTTAAAGCATCTAAAACAAAGCCATTTACAACATGCATTACTATGCATCAATCCACATTTTTAACAAATCAAACCAAGGATCTCTTACCTTGAGCATCCTTCAACAAATGGCTTACATAACCAGCATTAACCATGCTAAACATGCTTTCAAAAACATAATTTAAACATGCAATTATCAACAAATGCATCGAACCAATCCATGACTCATCCAAGAGAGTTTTACGAAAACTTACTCCTGAGCTTAGTTAAGTTGATTAGACTTAAACTAAGCTCCCAAACCTTCAAACATTCGATACAAAGTTGGAAATCCAACTCCACTCACCAATTCTGTTTCGCAAGCTTGCCGAAACGCCGTTCAAGCCTCCGGATCAACACCACAAGGATCCGAAGATGTCTCCCCTATTTTAAACACATCAAAGCAGAGGATTAATGCATCATCATGCATTAAAATCTTCAGCCATTACACCTAAACTCGCTGCTCTCACCAAATCTAACATTTCGGCTACCAAACACAACCGAAATCACTTCCAAACTCTTCCACAACATTACCCAGCCAAGATCCATCACTTCTAAACATTCTTAAACATCAATTAACATCCAAAAAGAACATAAACTCATCCTTATACCTCCATCTATAACAGAACACCAAGATCACCCCAAAAACCACCATTTTCATAAGCAAAAACTTAGGAAAATCAACCTATTCGGGATTGCATTGATTAAACCTCATTTACACATCATTAAACATCCAAAATACATTAAAAATCCATCTCAAAATAGAGCCCAAACAATCACCACGAATTTCTTCAAGATTTAATCCAAATCTTGAGTTTTAAGCCAAAATCAAGATCACAACATCAAAACCTTTGATAAAACTTAATTTAAGGATTGAGAACTTGAGAATTTCAGTAAAGAACTGAGTATTTAGAGGAGAAGAACATCCTTACCTCTAAATGTAGATTTCTCCTTGATTAGAGCCAAAATCCTTGAAAATTTAATCAGCAAATGAAGAGGATTTGATGTAGAAAGGATTAGGAATCTTTTGATGATTGAAACCTCATCATTTAGTGTGAAAATAAAAAGAAATGTTGCTATAGAAATGTGTTTGGCTGAGAGAATTTTGAGAGAAAATGAGATGAGAAAGTTTTTAAGAAAGTTAGTTATGAAAAGCTAAAATATGGTTTCCCTCTTTTTCTTTAATTAATTAAACATTAAATGAATCATTAAAATTTAAGAAAAATTTGGAGAAATCCTTTCTTGGGTAAATTAGCTCCTTAAAGATTCAAAGTTTCAATCCTTACAAAACAGTCACCACTGAACTTTTCAAAAATTACATTTTAGTCACTATTTCGAAATCTCACACTTCCAAACCTTATTTTGTAAAATTGATTTCACCACTCTCCTATATATATATATATTAAAAGAGGATTTTTAGATATTTTTCCATATTTTTAATGCAACCCGAACTAGGCTTTCCCTAAAACCACCTTTTATATTCGAACCGAAAATCAGACGAGTCCGGTTCAGACCCTAAACTTCCAAGCCAAAAATTGGGGTGTTACAACTCTCCCCCTTTAAGAAATTTCGTCCTCGAAATTTACCTGGAGGAAAAAGGTACGAACATTGCTTCTTCATGTCATCCTTTCGTTCCCACGTGGCTTCCTCAGCACCACGATGCTTCCACAACACCTTTACCAAATCAATGGTCTTGCCTCGAAGAACTTTACTGTCTGAATCCAGAATTTCCACCGGTTCCTCATCATAGGTCAAGTCTGGATTCAATTCCACCTCCTCTACAGGCATAACATCCAAGGGATCCGATCTATACCTCCGAAGCATAGAGACATGAAACACATCATGAATCTTTTCCAACTCTTGTGGAAATCTCAACTTGTACACAACAGGGACCACACGCTCAATCACCTCGTATGGTCCAATGTACCTAGGGCTCAACTTACCCTTTTGACCAAACCTCATCACCTTCTTCCAAGGCGAAACCTTCAAAAACATTTTGTCGGTCAGAAGCTACCTTCAATTGCTCACAAATGAGCTTTACCTTCTCGGTGGTTCCTTTCAACAAAGCTGGCATTGAAACCAACTTCTGGCCTGTTTCAGCCCAACAGAGAGCAGTTCTGCACTTTCTCCCGTACAAGGCTTCATAAGGTGCCATTTGAATACTCGCCTGATAGCTATTGTTATAAGCAAACTCCACCAAAGGCAAATGCTTCTCCCAAGAGCCTTGAAACTCAATCACACAGCACGTCAACATATCCTCCAACACTTGGATAACACGCTCAGACTGTCCATCCGACTGTGGATGATAAGAAGTACTGAAATTCAGCCGTGTACCCAAAGCCTGAAGCAAACTTTCCCAGAAACGCGATGTAAACCTCGGATATCGATCCGACACGATCGACTTTGGCACACCATGCAGCCGCACAATCTCAACAATGTACAACTCTGCAAGCTTATCCAACGTATACGTAGTATGCACAGGTAAGAAATACGCACACTTCGTAAGGCGATCCACAATCACCCACACCGAATTCTTCTTCGATGGTGACAAAGGAAAACCAGACACAAAGTCCATGGTAATCCTTTCCCACTTCCACTCAGGAATCCTCAACGGTTGCAACAACCCAGAAGGAAACTGATGCTCGGCCTTAACTCGTTGGCAAACCATGCACTTGCTCACATACTCAGCAACATCTTTCTTTAATCCCACCCAGTAGTACTCATCCTTAAGATCACGATACATCTTTGTACTACCAGGATGCATAGTAAAAGGACTACTATGAGCTTCAGTCAGAATAGCACGCCTCAACTCAGCATCATTGGGCACTACTATCCGACTCCCAAAACATAAAACTCCATCATCATTAAAGCAGAAATCCGATGGCCTATCCTCAACAATGTCCTGAACATGTGGCACCAAGGAATCATCCAACAACTGCTTATCCTTTATCAACTGAACCAAGGATGGTTTCACTTGCAATTCAGCCACAAGACCGCCATCTCGCGAAATGCTCAAGCTGGCAAACATAGCCCTCAACTCCACTGCCACCTTCCTACTTAAGGCATCCGCTACAACATTAGCTTTTCCCGGATGGTACTCGATCGTTAGATCGTAATCTTTAAGCAACTCCACCCAACATCATTGCCTAAGATTCAACTCTTTCTGAGACATCAGATACTTCAAACTCTTGTGATCCGTATACACCGTACACTTCTCACCATACAGGTAATGTCTCAAAATTTTCAAAGCAAAAACCACCTCAGCTAACTCAATGTCATGCGTAGGATAATTGCGCTCATGCACCTTCAACTGGCACGATGCATAAGCCACCACCTTACCCTCTTGCATAAACACACACCCCAAACCAATGTAGGGTGCGTCACTATACACCACAAACTCCTTCCCTGATTCAAGTTGAACCAAGATAGGAGCTTGCGTCAAAGCTGCCTTCAGCTTCTCAAAAGCTTGTTGTCTCGCTTCCGTCCACTCATACTTGACATCCTTCTGCAACAACTTCGTCAAAGGTGCAGCAATTTTCGAAAATCCATCCACGAACCTCCGGTAGTATCCCGCCAAACCAAGGAAACTACGGACTTCATGAACAGACTTAGGAGGCTTCCAATTCATCACTGCCTCAATCTTCTGAGGATCAACACGAATCCCCTCAGCAGAAACCACATGACCAAGGAACACCACTTCCCTGAGCCATTCACACTTACTCAGCTTAGCATAAAGCTGATTCTCCAACAAAGCCTGCAACACAATCCTCAAATGTCCCTCATGCTCCTCCTCAGTACGAGAGTACACGAGGATATCATCAATGAACACCACAACAAACTTGTCCAAATATTCATGAAACACTCTATTCATCATGTCCATAAAAGCCGCAGGAGCATTCGTCAAACCAAACGGCATCACAAGGAACTCATAATGCCCATACCTCGTTCTGAAAGCTATTTTTGGCACATCCACATCCTTCACCTTAAACTGGTAATACCCTGACCTTAAGTCAATCGTTGAGAACACATCCGCTCCCCGAAATTGATCAAAAAGATCATCTATCCTCGGCAATGGATACCGATTCTTGATAGTCAACTTGTTCAGCTGACAGTAATCGATGCACATTCTCATAGTGCCATCCTTTTTCTTCACAAACAAGACCGGTGCACCCCAAGGTGACACACTCGGCCGAATGAAACCACGATCAAGCAACTCCTGAAGTTGCGTCTTCAGCTCCTTCAACTTCTTAGGTGCTATACGATAAGGAGTAATGGACACTGGAGTTGTGTTTTCATACAGCTCAATCCCAAACTCCACTTCTCGATTAGGAGGCAATCCAGGTAACTCCTCCGGAAACACTCTAGGAAACTCTCGCACCGTCCTGATATCTTGCACTCGCAACTCCTTAGAGCTAGGATTCATCACAAAGGCTAGGTAGGCTTCACAACCTTGCCTCAACATTCGGCTTGCTTCCAATGTAGACACCACATTGGCAAGAAACTTCACATTCTCACCAACCACCACTACTTCATAATCATCCGCAAGCTTTAACGAAACTCGCTTGTTCTCAAAATCCACCACAGCTCGATGTTCAACAAGCCAATCCATACCAAGGATTACATCAAAACCATAGAAAGGCAATTCCATGAGATCAACATGAAAAACATGGTTTTGCACAACCAAAGGACATCTTCTATACAACTTTCGTGTCACAACGGTCTCACCAAAGGAACTAGTTATACGCATACCAACATCCAAAGACTCAACAAGTAAACCAAGCAATTGAGCATGTTCATGCAATATGTATGAGTGTGTAGATCCAGAATCAATCAAGGAAAGTAATGGCAAGGATTGCAAAGTGAAGGTACCTGCGATCACATCCGTGTCATTCCTCCCCTCTCGCTGAGCATACACTCGAGCCTGGCCACCACCCTCAGGTTGGACAACCACCACATGAGCCACATTCCTTCCACCATCATCTCTACGCTAGAAGTTACCACGGTCGCGCCCACGACCTCTCTGTGGTGCAACAACTCAAGGAGCACATCCCAGACCACCACCGGACAACAAAAGACACTCCCTCCTCATGTGGTCTGCCGAACCACAATTCCAGCACGAATTTCCAGTCACTGCAACAGGAGCCTGCACCTCTCTCGATGTCCGAGGACAATCACGCCTCAAATGACCACGCGATCCACACGCTCAGCACGTGTTCTGATCAGCTCTTGCCCTGTCTCCCTGAATAGACGCACCATGCCCTCCACCACCACGCCTAGCAGAAGACTGATACCTCTTATCTCGTCCTCTCTTGTTTCGTCCACCACCAGAACTATACTCAGCAGCTCTCTTGCCTAAGCTAGAACCAGCACTCCTAGAAGACAAACACAGATTCTGCTCAATGTCCTTCGCCCTACTAACCAACACATCAAAATCCGTGTACTCAGCTGCAAGCATAAAGGTCTTTACTTCCGTCACCAAACCATACCGGAAACGTTCACACCTTTCCCGCTCATCAGGAATAAGCTCATGTGCGTATTGACTAAGACGGACAAACTGGATCTCGTACTCAGCCACCGTCATGCTCCCTTGTGTAAGAGACATGAACGTCCAAGTCACATCAACTTCCTCCATTCCGGAGACAGTGGTCGTCCACCAGGTATACACATCATCATGTAACAGCGATACCACACATCCTAACTTCTGCACATCATTGCAGTTCATTTGTCCCAATATCCTCTTGGTACTTTCCAACCAAGATTCGGAACCCTCTGCAGACAAACCTCTGAACTCAGTCCCTCCCAGACTGCGCAAACGTTCCAAAGGTAAACTCGCATTAGCATCACCCTGATGCCCAGCTCTATGAGCTCCAGCTACTGCCGCCTGAAAGGCTCCAGCAATAGCCTGTATCAAAACTGTCATGTCAGGAGCAGCTTGCCCCTGCCCAGCTTCAGGTCCAGCGACCCCAGCACCAGCACCAACACCAGCTCCATCACCTCCAGCACCACCACCACCGGGCGGTCCACCACCAGGAGGAGGAGGTATATCCACAATGTTATCAGCATTTTTCTCATTCTCGTTCTGAGCCATAGCTCGCGTATTAATTCTCGTCTCTCTACGAGGTCTCATTCACTAAAATAATGCACAAGTACAAATGCAATAAACATAATCAGGCTCAGCAAGGTAAGAAATCCAAGTACTCAAGCTCATTTCCAAACAAAAACAATTCCTTTCATTAGTTTTGATATGGCAATGGGTCCCTCTAACATGCTTCATCACATCATACATCACAATTGTAACATGCTTTACAATTCACACATCACACTTTCATTCAAAAAGGCACATCATGAAATCATGCATACATCACCCACATAACCATTCCCGTTTACTCGAGAACTCAACTCTGATACCACCAAATGTAACCCCCTTAGCCCGGCCTAGACGGTTGACCCGAACTATGAAGATTACACGGGGAAAACCAAAGTCAACCTGAAAGTCAACCTTGATTAACGACCCTTTTTTTCTTTTTAATCTTATCTAGATGCTCATTAACCTTAAGTGAACCCTAGAGAAAAACATACTTGAAAAACTCAGCGATCGAAAAGCAACAAGGGACTCAATTGCACAACATACAAAAGCTAGGGACCAATTTGTAAATTCTGGAAAGATGAAGGACTTAGCTGATTTTTAAATTACCAATATCAAATTAATCATATTACATGCTTCCCTGTCAAATTTCACTTCAAACGGACATCTCAAACTCAAGCAATTGCAAATACAAAATTCAGGACTAAAATGTAAAGCTTGCAAACCTTAAACCATTCAAATCAGTGCCCAACGGTCATCTGTTTCGGAACGGGGGTTGACCGTTCTGAAACGCGGGTTCGTTTCGAGACCTGTATCGAAACAGGGCCTGGCAGTGGCCAAAACGTTTCGGAACGGCCCTATCTGTTTCGATACACGAAGGCCATTTCAGGCCCCCGTTTTGAAACGCTAGTGCCCGTTCCGATACGGACTGCCCAGAAAGTGCAGAATTTGCTGGTTTAACAAACAATTAACCACTCAAACGCATCCTAATGACCCCCTAATCATTCCAACAAGTCATCATACATATAAGGCACATGTTTGCATCATCAAAACACGTTCATGACATCAATTAGGAAAATTCACAAGTCTATAGGCATGCATCCTAATATCCAAAGCCAACCAACCATCAAAGCATCAAAGCCAGCACCAAAATGGCCATTTACAAATCCAAAACTTTTAAGGCATCATGCCACAACTAGGGAGTCCAAAACATCTCCCAAAAACACATCCTAGGTTCCCATTGCCAAATATCAAAATCTAATAATGTTGTGAAATAGTCACCATACATGAGCTTAGCTTTCCCTTGGATTCTTAGCCTCCTTACTGCCCTCAAAAACCTCAATTATCTGCATTATTGGTTCAAGAGAGAGACCGTAAGCACAAATACTTAGTGAGACATGCTCTAAAGAAACAACACAATAATGCATTTTATAAAAACACTTTCCACAAAGCCTTTTAACACATAAACAACTTTCCTCATGCAACCTTGCATTCACATCAAGCATCTCATGCTTCATTTACATTAACATGTCCTATTGGCTTCTAAGTGATAAACCATAACCTTTTACAGCATAAAACACAATCGGATACGCGGATTACAAGAGTTGTCCCATACGCTTCATACACACTACCGAACACACAAGGTGGAGTTTGCCGGTACAATCACAACCCCTCAACACCCGTGATGGAGTTTAATGGTACAATCACAACCCCTCCACATCACTCATCATTAGTTGTATAACATCACTAACGAGAACACGTGACACACAACACAAGATCCACACATGGACTTTTAACCACCATTGTGATCTTAACCATCTCGTTAGTGTACTTGGATGGAGTTTACGGTACGATTACAACCCCTCAACATCCAAGGCGACTTAATTCACGGTGCACCCAATCCTATAGCCGGCTAACTATATCTGATTCAAGTACTTTAAAACCAACACATCACTTGCCAATATACATCAATTATCATCAATAATCCATTGTTTTAAAGCATCTAAAACAAAGCCATTTACAACATGCATTACTATGCATCGATCCACATTTTTAACAAATCAAACCAAGGATCTCTTACCTTGAGCATCCTTCAACAAATGGCTTACATAACCAGCATTAACCATGCTTTCAAAAACAAAATTTAAACTTGCAATTATCAACAAATGCATCAAACCAATCCATGGCTCATCCAAGAGAGTTTTTCTGAAAACTTACTCTTGAGCTTAGTTAAGTTGATTAGACTTAAACTAAGCTCCCAAACCTTCAAACATTCGATACAAAGTTGGAAATCCAACTCCACTCACCAATTCTGTTTCGCAAGCTTGCCGAAACGCCGTTCAAGCCTCCGGATCAACACCACAAGGATCCGAAGATGTCTCCCCTATTTTAAACACATCAAAGCAGAGGATTAATGCATCATCATGCATTAAAATCTTCAGCCATTACACCTAAACTCGCTGCTCTCACCAAATCTAACATTTCGGCTACCAAACACAACCGAAATCACTTCCAAACTCTTCCACAACATTACCCAGCCAAGATCCATCACTTCTAAACATTCTTAAACATCAATTAATATAAAAAAAGAACCTAAACTCATCCTTATACCTCCAGCTATAACAGAACACCAAGATCACCCCAAAAACCACCATTTTCATAAGCAAAAACTTAGGAAAATCAACATATTCGGGATTGCATTGATTAAACCTCAATTACACATCATTAAACATCCAAAATACATTAAGAAGCCATCTCAAAACAGAGCCCAAACAATCACCACGAATTTCTTCAAGATTTAATCCAAATCTTGAGTTTTAAGCCAAAATCAAGATCACAACATCAAACCTTTAATAAAACTTAATTTAAGGATTGAGAATTTGGGAATTTCAGTAAAGAACTGAGTATTTAGAGGAGAAGAACATCCTTACCTCTAAATGTAGATTTCTCCTTGATTAGAGCCAAAATCCTTGAAAATTCAATAAGCAAATGAAGAGGATTTGATGTAGAAAGGATTAGGAATATTTTGATGATTGAAACCTCATCATTTAGTGTGAAAATCAAAAGAAATGTTGCTGTAGAAATGTGTTTGGCTGAGAGAATTTTGAGAGAAAATGAGATGAGAAAGTTTTTAAGAAAGTTAGTTATGAAAAGCTAAAATATGGTTTCCCTCTTTTTCTTTAATTAATTAAACATTAAATGAATCATTAAAATTTAAGAAAAATCTAGAGAAATCCTTTCTTGGGTAAATTAGCTCCTTAAAGATTCAACGTTTCAATCCTTACAAAACAGTCACCACTGAACTTTTCAAAAATTACATTTTAGTCACTATTTCGAAATGTCACACTTCCAAACCTTATTTTGTAAAATTGATTTCACCACTCTCTTATATATATTAAAAGAGGATTTTTAGATATTTTTCCTTATTTTTAATGCAACCCGAACTAGGCTTTCCCTAAAACCACCTTTTATATTCAAACCGAAAATCAGGCCGGTCCGGTTCAGACCCTAAACCTCCAAGCCCAAAATTGGGGTGTTACATCTCCACTGAAATATCGAATCGTAATTTAAGCTTACCATATACGTGCTTGTGCTTTTAGCATCTCATGGTAGTTTGTATTACTGAGCTTTTCGAAGCTCACGCTGTTTTACCATCACAGGTTAAAGGATCGACCAGGTTGCAACTATCAACGTTGGTACGGGAGTTTCTTCGGCTTTCTCGCGGAGTATGGTATCTGTGTAATTAGGGGGCATGTATGTCATGTCTTGTGTTATATATGAGTCTGAAATATGTTTTCGTAACTTGTATCACGATTTTGTTTTATTGTCTGAAAGATTTATGAAATTGTATTTTAATTTAAAACTTGAATTATGATTTTAATAGTTTAACAATTTGTTTTATTTAAAAATTTAACATGGGTCGCTCCGGTGGCCATAATGTAACTTTCTATGATCTGTTGTAACGTTTAGGCGGGTCTAGAGGGTTACAGTTTTTATTAGCATATCCTCGTCACAGAGAACAAAGATTTAATCCTCGTACGCGACATTGTTAAACCAGTTCACAAGGTCATTTAAAAACCTATTTTGAGACCAATAGCCCCGTAGAATGGAATGTCCAACCAATATACTTGGATTATATCGAAGTTATGTCTCTAATTGAATAATGATTTACCATGTTTGCATTCACTCCAGGGACTGAAACCGATCCAATACTCCTATGGAATAAACATCATGCTTGCATTCACTTCAGGGAATTATTGCTTTCGAGCAAATATAGACTTTATAACATTTTTCTTGCAGGTTTAAAATCACCATGATTTATCCCATTTTAAAATCATAGTTTAAAGAATAAAAATAAAAGTAGAGTTTACCAATTTTGATTTTCCTCTCGAGGCCGATGGAGACATAACAAATGACCGAGACATCTTCTCATAATCTTTTTATATCGCGTCTCTTTCCAAGTCATTTAAATACATGTAAAAGTCAAAACATGGTTAAAAACACCAACTCTCATAAATAAAAAGAGTATTGTAACTTTATGTTACCTTTATGTTGTTATAAACTCAATTAACATAGTGTCAATCATGAGTGGTTCATAATAAATAGAATTTCTCGTAGATATAATCATCTCAAAAGCATGCGTTGAGTGAATTTTGTTAATCTTAACTTGAACCACGACCAACACATTATGTGTAGTCTTTGAGTGCCTTCAAAATCCATGGCTCGCTCAAACTTTCAAAATATCAAGATAAAGATAATCAATAATTAAAAAAATTGTTGTAGAAAGGAACTCCGGTCCATCGATTATCATTCCGAATATCATTGAGAGGTGGTATCTTGATCGAAGATTCAACTGTTTGATGGCCAAACCATTTTGGTATTTCACTCCCAAGTATAACCACATTAAAAATTTTCCTCATATATGCAACTCGCTGCAAAACAAAACTTATGTTGCATGCTAAATAATATTATAATTATTTAAGCATGTTATTCTATAAAATGCGAAAGAATGATAAATCCACCTGAAGATATTTTTTTCAAAAAAATAATTAAAAAACATGAGAAAAAAAACTTAGGGTGTGTTTGGTTCTAGAGAATGGAGTCCGTTTTCATTTTCATTTTCTTAAAAAATAAAAAACGTTGAAGAAAATGTGTTTGGTTGTGAAAATAAAAAATGATTTTTAGAAAAGAAAAACAAAATAAGTGAAAATTTGAAAACATAAAAAAGATGTTTTCATTGAAAATTTTTAGAAAAATGAAAAATATGAAAACAAAGGTTTTTAAATTTTAACCCGGGTTCGAATCCTTCTAATTTCATTTTTAAAACTTTGGTTTATTTTCATATTTTATTTATCTATTATTATTATTATATTTTATGACTATATTTCATTTCAATTATTTAATAATTGTTTTTTTCATTTCAATTTTGAAAAGCTATATACCAAACACATTCTCACTATTTTTATTTTTGAAAATAACTTTCCATCTTTATTAACCAAACATGTTTCTAATTTTTAGAAAACTAAAAATAAAAACTATTTTTTGAAAATGAAAACAAAAAACAAAAATAGAAAATATTTTCTACAACCAAACGGAGCCTTATCTTCCGTTTAACATAGAATCGATTTTGTTTTGATAACTCCTTTGGGATTCAAATAAAAAGTACCAAAATCTTTCGAGCGAACTCGTGCTGATAACGTGTTATGAATAAAATAATGAAGAACAACGAACAAGTATAAAAGGACAAGGAGATGAGAGAAAGATGAAGATTCGTATTATTATCAAAACTAGATTTGTGTAGAATGCCTTTATCTATTTATAGGCATAAGAAGTACATAATACATTAAACTCTAATTAATAGAGATAATATTCCTAATGATAAAGTAAATCAAATCTCCTAGATAAAGTTCTTATCATTATATACATCAACATAGATAAATATTCATAACAAAATTAGATTTTTTTTTTAAATTTTTATGGTTCTTAAATTAGAAGTTTTTTGTTCTATTGTTCTCAAAGTCAAACTTGAAAATTAGGACAATTTTATCCTTTTATTTTTATAAGGGTGTAAATGAACAAAATATTCGACGAACTATTCTTATAACGTTCATTTATTAAGTTAAATAAATGGGTATGAACAAATTTCTAATGTTCGTTTAATAAACATACGAACACGAACAAATGTGTGTTCGGTTTGTTTATGTTTATAAACAAGCTCATTTTATTTATTAATGGCATCTTTTATAAAAAAATAAAATAAAATAACATCTCTCTTTTATAAACACTCTAGCCGGTACTCCTCTCTCAGGCTGAACTGCTACTACATGAGCCAAGTTCCTTTGACCCTTGTTCCTCGGCTGAAAGTTACCACGACCGCGCCCACGGCCTCTCTGATGCTCAAAACCCCTAGCTGGAGCCGGTCCGCCCCTAACCGGGTGTGGACAATCACGCCTCAAATGGTCTCGGGAGCTACAGTTCCAACACACCTCGTAGATACCCATACACTCACCCTGGTGGCGTCTCTCGCATCTAGTGCACTTCGGAGTGTACACAACAGCTCCTTGGCCTTGGTGGCCCCGTCCGTAGTTACCACACCTATGTCTCGAATCGGGCTGATACCTCCCATCCCGATGCCTCTTGGCATGTCTCTATCCCAATTCGCGTGTCTCTTCCCGGAATCGGACCCACTAGCACGAGCACTGAAGCCTAAGTTATGTTCTATATCCTTGGCCCTAGAGACCAAAACATCAAACTTAGTGTAGTCAGAGGCAAGCATGTAGGTCTTCACATCTCTAGTCAAACCATACCGGAAGCGCTCACACCGTTCCCTCTCAGTAGAAACCAACTCAGATGCATACTGGCTCAATCTCACAAACTGAACCTCGTACTCTTACACGGTCTTGTTACCCTGAACCAATACCATAAACTCCCTCTTCTTCTCATCCAAATACCGAACTCTGAGATACTTCCTCTTAAAGGCATTTCTGAAAATCTCCAACGTGATATCCGCTTCGGCCATACCCGAAGTAACAGAGGTCCACCAAGTGTATGCGCCCCGTGAAGCAAGGAGACAATGCAACCCAACTTACGGGCGTCTGAGCACTCCATCTGACCCAAGATGCATGTAGTACTCTCAAGCCACACCTCCAAACCCTCGGGAGTCAACCTACGGTACTCAACTCCTCCTAAGCTACGAAGCCTCTCTAGGGGTAATCCTATCCCCACACCCTGAGGTGGTGCTGCAGCTTGCATACCGGCCAAAGCTGTTTGAAAAGCTCCGGCTATGGTCTGAATCAACTGGTCATGTCCGCGCCCACTGGATCCTAACCCGTCTGAGCCCCATCACCTCCAACGTTAGCACCGGCCTAAGGCCCATTACCATCACCTCCGACTTGCGCACCAGCCTGAGGCACGTTACCTTCACCACCCACTCCATTACCACCGACAGTAGGAGGAACGAGAGGCTCACCCCTGGGTGCCTGGTCACCCGCTCTAGGTCGCCCCCTCGGTCTCACCATATCAAGATAGAATCTAAAACATCAAACACACAACACACAAGAAAAACGTTAGGTTAGCAAAAAGACAAGGACTTAGGTTCTCAAGCTCGTTAAACCAAAACCATTTTTTTGACAACAACACCTAACAATAGGGACTTTGGACTAACCTTTAACCAACAACAAGGCCACTAAAACATGCTTTCAAACACCGTACTAGCAAGCAAACTTACCTCATCGAGACAAAGCAACACATAACACATCAAACTTACCTCACTTACCTACCTGAGGTCTCGGAAACCTCAGGTTCTAATTCCACCAAATGTAACCCCCTCGTTCCGGTCTGGACGACTGACAGGTCCGAGCATGTCTTACAGGGAAAATCAAAGTGAAACCCATTAAGGCCTCACCTCGGTTAGCAACCCTAGAAAATTCTTTCAATATTAGTTTGTCTAAATGGATCATTAAGTCCTATGTGTGAAACGAAAGCGGATAACAAGACAAGACTTTGCCGACGAAACGCGAGTTAATTTAAATTTACAATGTATTCAAGTTAGTCTATTTTCTTACACACGCGCCTAAACCAGACATGAAAGATTACAAACAAGGCTAACAAGATAGCATACAACAACCCGGACCCAAGCTCAACACTTGAGGACCTCCAAAGATGCCAAAAGCCCAAATTTCAGGCATGTGTTTCGAAACAGGCTTGCCCGTTTCGACACGGGCCCCAGTTTTAAAAGCCAGACTAACCGTACCGATACTACCCACTTCGTTTCGGTACAGGGTCCTTTTTCGCCTAGACGTTCCGAAACACGTTCCGGAACAGGCCCTCACAGTAGCCAAACCGTTTTGGTACACGTATCGAAATAGGGGTTTACAGTAGCCAAATCGTACCGGAACGCGTTCGAATACGAGTGTCCTTATAACCACACCCGTTTCGAAACAACCTTACCCGTTCCAAAACGCCTGCAGTCTTTGTGTTTCTAAACTCAGTTCTAGGCATCTCCAAACGTTCCCAACATGCCTCAAACATCAAGAATCATGATACAACGTGCATATACATACTCTAGAGGCATACTCCCTACTTCAAGCATGTCCGAACACTCAACATACATAAAAAGCCATCCATAAAGAAATTCAAGCATTCACCAAAATACATTACACATCAAGTCTACATGCCTTTAAACAAACACACATAGCATTCATAGAATATGGTCCTAAGCCTTCAAACACAAGGCATTTAAGCAATAAAATAAACATGGTTTACAATCCACGACATAGAAGCATAACATACTCAACATAGTATCATCACTCAACATGCTAGAACATCAAAAAAATCAAACTAAGGAGTTTGGCACCAACTCCATTCAAGTCTACACCCCCATTGTCTAGGCATTATTACAAATACTTAAATCATACTTGAGCTACTCGAGAACTCCAAAAATACCCTCCCTTGCCCACTTGCCTTCCGAACTCTAACAATCTGCATGTTGGAAAGAGGAGAGCGTAAGCTTGACAGCTTAGTGAACGAAGCTTTAAAAACTCATCAACATTGCAGTTTTCAAAACACATTTCTTAAAAGATAAGTAAACCATTTATATGCACGAAATGAGGCACAACAACACAATTACAAGGTTTGCACCAACACAACCCAAATCACGGTGGGACTACACATCACCGTTTCGAATAGTAGTTTTCCGATGGGACTACACATCAACGTACTCTTCTACTAGTCACTACCGGTGGGACTACACATCACCGTAGTTATGATAACCATCGTATGAGGCTCGACACCAACAACGACTACACCACAACAACGGATGTAAAAGCAATCCACAATGCATATGATATCACAACAATTAACCATACATCATCACTTAACCATCAAGGTAAGATTAGAAAACTTATACTTGGGTTTAGGTTAGCCCACAAGGCTCCACCCAAACTCCCAAGAACCCATTTCGAAAGCAAAACAAGTTCAAAACATTCCACTCACTGATGAAGCCCAACCAGAAGTCGAAACACCAAACTCACGTCTCCAAATTCCCCGAAATCGTGCCCGAAGCTTCTCCGATGGTTTCCCTTGATTCTAGTCAATCAAAAACAATGTATTACTCAACCAAATCATCACCAAACACTGTCACAATCACAAGCTACTACCACAAACCAAATTCTCACAATTTCAAACCAAAGCCAAAACCATAGACCCCATTTTCGTACTCCCTAATAACCCAACAGAAAACTACTAATTCCAATACCCAAAACACCTCCAAACACCTTCAAAACACCCTTCTAGTATCACCATAACACCAACCCAACTCTCTTTCACAAAACCACACCAAAACACATGTTTAGACACATTAAAAATACCCATGAATACCCATTTCGGGATTCTTAATAAAAACCAACCAAATTGAGATATAGTGTACCTTAGGGCAAGATTAGTTCAAAACTTAACTCTATAAATAAAAAACAACCCAAGAAACCTTTAAAGTTTCATACTTTTCTTCAAACTTTGAAATCTTGAAAAATCTCTACAATGGCATTTTACAAAAAACTAAAACCATCAAAGTGTTAGGAATTGAGAGGACAAGTCAAAAAATGGTCTTACCTTTATGACAACACTTGAAATGAAGAAGGAAATGAATGGAATAGTAACTAAGGGTTTGGGAGGTTTTAAATGTCGTGACTTTTGATTTTAGAAAGGGGAGGAAGATGATGAATAGTAAAAGCCCCCTTTCTTTTCTCATCTTTTCCCTTGTTTTAAAAACTACAAGTTTACCATTCATGAAAATCAACATTTTTAATTTAAACCGAAGCTCAACTAAATTTTAAAATGAGCCCACAACTCGAATCTGATTTACCCGAGTAACATCCGACCCATAAACCCGAGGTGTTATATGAAGGTCAGAATGATCATAATACCATCGTAGGCTTTAATGATTGGATCACTCATGATATATCTAAAATCTCAATGATCCTGATGTATCAACTTCTGAATGTCTAGTTTGAGCCATTTGTACCGAATCCCCTTTTCACAAGGACCTCGTTCTAAAATCAGTCTAAAATTTGTCAGATGTTCAATGTTCTATTTCTGATAATTACCAACTACAAAGAATAAATTGGACCATACAGAGTGTTCCATGTCTCCATGAATATTCTCTTTGTTTTAAACCAATACTATCTGCTCTGAATTAAAAGTATGAAATTGTTATTCAAAATGAAAGCAATCCATGGCTTCTGTCTTCTGATACAAAAATATATTTGATATTCTTCTTTTGATACAAAAATAAATCTGACATTTATCTCTTGATTTAATAATATATCTGATATCTATTTTCTGATATTACTGTTTACTTGATAAAAACTAATTTTATCTAAGGTATATTACCTTGGATATGATGGAAGATCTGTAGACTCAGCGCTGGTAAGCCCTTATGGACCTAAGCTCCAACGCCCAACGAGGCTAGGGTAAATCTTTCTAGATACTTTTATGGGAATTCTGCATATCGGTGTATGGTTGGAGGGTAGTCAGGTAATTAAAATTAAACTTTTAGTTCCCTTCTATAATTCTACCCTATTGAATTAATTTACTAGAGTCTTAAACTCTTTGTATGCTCTCAATCTACGTTTAATGAAACATACTAAACTCTTTGGTTCAACTTTTGTAATCTATCTCCCTTCTGGTACTACGGTCTATATGCTTCTCGTCTAATACTCGGTGATTGAACAAAGAACAATTATGTTATATTCAAATATAACGCTTCTCTGAAATATCGAATCATAATCGGAGTCTGTAGCTGCCCGAAACTTCATGACAACTTTATGCTTGCCTTATATATGCATATTGCCTATAGCATCTTTTGGTAGTTCTGTATTGTTGAGCTTTTCGAAGCTCACGTTGTTTTTTTACCATCGTAGGTTAGAAGAAATCTATTATGGTTTAATATCCGACATCTGTGTTTGGAGTTCTCTTGGTGTTGCTTTTGGAGTACGGTATTGATACAGTTAGCGGGCATGCTTATCGTGTATTGTTTTACGTTAGTGTATGTAATGTATTTTCTGAACTACTGTTATATGTTTAAATGATTTTCTAAAATAGTATTTTAAACATAAGTTGTTTCATCGCTTTAAATGTATTTAAAGAAAAATATTGTTTTATGTGGATCTTTACTATGGGTCGCTCTTATGACCCAAAATGTGACCTCATAGAACTCGGTGTAACGCATAAACGGGTTGAAAGGGTTACATGTAGTGGTATCAGAGCTTAGAGTTACGTCTTTCTGGGTAGATTGGTTGATCGTCTATCATAGGGTATCTGGTCTGTGCATGCCTCTAGATCATAACCGTACTTCTTTGAGCTGGAACTCTAATGTCAAATCCTTTCTAAAAAATAAGTGAATCTAAGTACTATGTCCTCTATAGTTCGGTCTGTAATGGCAAGAAATGTCTATAATGTACGTCTATGATATGGATTAACTTGATGGATCTAAATCGGGAAAAAGAACCTGAGATGGTTCATACGTGTGAAATTGTATATCAAAATCAGATTGAGAATAAATGTTTGATTATGTGAGATGAATGAGATAAGGTTCTATATATGGGTATTCAATAATAATGATTATATTTGAGAACATTCTAATGGACATTTGATAAAAGTATTATGAATATAAAAGGAAGGTGTTTGTGAACGTGGCGAAAGTATAAATTCTATGGTGACCCTATATACACAAATGAATCAGTTGTCTGAATATTACGTTAAAGGTAAGTCATATTCGTTTAAAACCTTGGTTATGTTCGATCGGCTAGAAGAAAGATTTATTTTTTTCTTTAAAAGTGTGGCATAGTGAATCGTTATGTATCATCTTTGACTTAAATTCGATGTTATATACTAATTTTGGAAGGCTTTGTTGGAAGGCGTTGAGTACTCGTCTGGATTTCAGGTACAATTTTTCATTCGTAAATTGATGGTCAACCTAGTGGAATAATTCAGATTATAGAGAAGATACTTCAGGGTCGTAAGATTGACTTATGTAGTAGTTGGGAAGATTTTGACCCCTGACTCAGACCATTTATAATAACAATTATTAGAAAAATGTTCGTTTGACTTCGTATGAAGTTTTGTATGGATTCATATACCATATTCTGATTAGTTGGTTTGAGATATATGATGGGATGACTTTGTGTCCAAAGACAGCTTGAGTGACAGAGGACACTACCATATTGATATGTGACCATCTGAGAGCCCCGAGAAACAAGGATACTTTGATGGATAAGTTTTTGTACAAGAATGAGTGAAAGAGTAGCTTTTGCATTTCTCTGGCTTAGGTAAATTTCAAGGATGAAATTTTCTTTTAGGGGGAGAGTTGTAACACCCTAAGATTTTAATGATAAAAATGAAAAAAAAGGTGTTGTTGAGGAGTGTTGAACCTATGACCTCGTGATAGTTTGCTTAAGGCTTAACCTTTTGAGCTAAGACCATTCTTGGTCTTATTTTGCATCGAGTTAACTTTAACTATTTTATGTATAGTCTGAACCAATAATAAAAAATGATCTGACTCCCTCACCTACCCTTTTTGAATCTGGAAATCGAGAGAGAGATTCTAGAATTCTCTCAACCCTTTCTCACTAGCCGCCACCGTTCAACTTCTCCGATCTCACTCACCGCGCCGTTGTGGTCGCCAACCCCTCACCAGCAGAACTGCAGCTCCACCCTGACCTCAGCCCTGTTCTCCACTCGTGGTTAGTGGCCGTTGTTTGTCGTGGAGATTTGTTCGAAGCTACGTCGGAGTCTTTAAGTTTCCAGCTTCGATTTCGGTTGTTCTTGGCATCCATTGGTCGCGACGACCTCACCAGTGTGCTCGACATGTTGGGGAGATCAAAACCTAGCTAGTCACCCATCATTCCGACACCGGCAAGGCTTCGTTAGAGTTACGTCACTTTTCTGTCGGTTTTGCTCCGTTTAGTAAGTTTTTTGGCTTCTTTGGTTGATTTCTGGCAATTGTTAGATTATGTGTTTGATGACCTATTGTTTAATCTGATCTGCCCAACCTGTAACTCGACCCGAGTTCGTTCGACCCGTTCGAATATGTAACCCCTCGACCTGGTCTGGGAGAAAGACCGAACCGAACGGATCACACATGGAATATTGAAGTAAACCAGGAAGTTTACCTCAATAAATGACCCCATTTTTTATTTTTATCTTTTCTAGACGCACATTGTTAACCTCTGTGATAAACATCATAGCAGAATGATTCACAACTTGATCAGACAATTAGGTGTTCAATTGCATGCAAACACATATTAGGGACCATTTTGTAATTTTTCCAAAAATACAGGTACATCTTCACTTTTAAGGTTACCAACCTTTAATTAATCACATTATATGTATCTTTGTTAAATCGCAACTCAAATGCCCCTCATTTAATTAATCACTTTTAAGGTTACCAACCTTTAACAATCCAAGCTCATTTAATTGCATCCACAACATTCAGTGATCAAAACGTAAAGAATCAAAACTTTAGAATATTCCACTAACCAAATTAATTGTAGGGTGTTTCGTACCGGTTTCCCTGTATCAAAATGCCCGTTTCAAAACAAGGCTGCTCGTTTCGGTACACGGGGCCATTTCGATACTACCTCAAACGAGTTTCGAAACACAACCTTCTAGTAGCCATACGCACCGAAATGCCCCTCCCTGTTTCGAAACCCCAAGGACATTTCAGGCACCCTGTTTCGGTACAAGCTCGAGTGTACCGAAACACCTAGGCATGTAATGTCACTTTTTGTTGGTTTTACATACTTTAATCCATTCCAAATCAATCCAACATGCTTTCAACATGCATACAACATAGATAAGCATCAATCCTCAAACATCCATGACATATTCATCAACATAACATGAGCATTTGCGTCAAGGGTAAACTATAAGCATGCAACATATTGCCAAACCAAGAAAGATACCCAAAATTCAAAGTAAAGCATAAACCAAATACTAATGGCCAATTACAAGTCTAAAACAGCAAACCAAACTTGCACAAAAAGGAGTTCACAAAAATCTCTCAACAATTCAACGGATCCCCCATTGCCCTTATTACTTTAGTCTAAACCGAAACATACATTTTAAAACAAAGTCTCTTGGAATCTCTTGCCTCTTACTGCTTCCAAAGCCTCAATTATCTGCATTGATGGACAAATGAGAGCGTAAGCACACAAGGCTTAGTGAGGAGACTCATAAGCAAAACATCATCAATGCATTAAAATCATTTTCATGTCCACATTGAAATCTCATTTCAATTTGCTAAAAGATCGTTTAAAAATCATCATGCCCTTTTCAAAACCATGCACTTTTCTTAATCAAAATCTACATGTTAATCATCATGCAACATGTATCATGAATCATCGACAAGTTCCAAACCACACTCAAATTAAGCCTTCCTATGCATAACTACCTTATGCAAAGCTTAAAGAGTAAAATATGCATAAATTATATTATGAAACATAAACCATTCCATGATACATCATCAATTATATTGGCTTACAAGTGATCATTAAACAAGTTCACAACTCAAAACCTCATATCGGATACACGGATTACAACAATTATCTACCCAACACTTCAAGCCATCACACTCGGAATTGGTACATTCACTACCTAAGGTGCTCTATCAACCGAGTACAATTACAACCCATAAGGACACCAACCCTATCATCGACTAGATGCTTAACCACTAACGAGAGACATGACACCAACCTCTTCAATCGTTAGGGTACTTGGACGGAGACACGGGACACCAACCCCTCGACATCCAAGGCAAATTTTTAAAGTGCACTCAATCCTATAGCCGGCTAATTATATCCAATATCATTTATAAACTATTTTTCAACATCACTTTCCAATATAATTTACATTTAACACATACCTCATTGTTTTCAATAAATCATCAATAAATCACATTTCCAAGTATTAAACCATGCTTAAAATCACAAGTATAAATCATATACTTCAAGGATCACTTACTTGTTCATCCTTCAACATTTCATCATTAAAAATGGTAACCATACTCATATAAACATGCTTTAACAGTAGGTAAAACCATTAATTCAAATAGTGCATAAATCATCACATAATAGCACAACCGAGAGAGGAAAAATCCTTTCACTTACTTCCGAACTTAGTTAAGCATTTCAAGCTTACCACTAAGTTCCTAAATCATCTTTTAAAGCTTTCAAAACTAAAATTCACGTTCTCACTCACCAACACGCGCAAACTCGACTAGCCGACGCGAATCCAAGCAATCAAAACTCACGAACCTTCACCGATTGCTTCCGATAAGTTCTCCCCTATTTATACCACACAAGAACAAAGGATTAATGCAGCATGATGAATTAAAATCTACAGCAAGCAAAGCTACCCCACTGCACTGCCAAAAAACACCAAAACGCCTATCTAAAACAACTAAAAACACCTTTGATTACACCACAAACTCATCCCAGCCAAAACCTATCACTTCCATCCATTTTTAAACACCAATCAACATCCAAAATAAACCTATTTACATCCTTATACCTCCAGCAACTCAGATTTCACCCAAACACCACAAAACCCCAAATCTAACAAGCTAACAATTAGAGATCTAACTCATTTTGGGATTACTATTATAAAACCTTTATTTTAACATCATTTAACAACCAAATCATGATTAAAATCAATCTCATATCAATCAAAATAGTACCATAACGAAAATCTTGAGAAATCATCTTCTAAAACTTGATTTAGCCATTTTTATCAATTAGATTATGAAATCTTGTTATTAAACATAATTAGAGAGGCAAAGACTTGGGAATTTCAATAAAGAATCTTAATTAGAGGAGAGAAAAGAAAGATCACCTCTAACACAAGCTTTTCCCCTTGATTTGCAATGATTTAGAAGAAATCCTTCAAGAAATCTTTAGCTAATTGATGTAGAAATCCATGAGCATCATTTAGAAATCAAAAGTGGATGAAAAGAGTGAAATCTCTAGATAATTTAGTGATGAAAAGGTAGTTTGGCTGCTGGAAAAGTTGAGAGAAAAGTTTAAGAGAAAAGTGGTTACGTAAGAAAATGTTTAGCCTTTTAAAATCCTTTTAATTAAATCCCATTTATCAAAACAATTAATTAAATCATTTTAAAAACACAAAACCAAGGGAAAAGGCTGATAACACCTTGGTGTAATAGCTCCCTAAGGATTCTAAGTTTTGCCTCTCTTCGATTTAGTCATTAAAATGTATTTTGCAATTTTTACAAAATAGTCATCGTTTTTGAATTTCCAATTAAACTAGTCCAATTTCATCAAATTGAACTCTCCAAAACAATATTTTAAGATTATTAAATATTTTCCACATTTTATCTCCCTCAAAAACCATTTATTTCAAAGAAATCCCGAAACTAGCATAACTCACTCGAACCGGTTCACCCGAACCTCTTAACCAAACCCGACTAATTTCTAAGCCCAAAATCAGGGCGTTACAAAATATGTTTGACCGAACTGACCCGAGTCCGTCTGGCCCGACCCGTCTCCGTGCCTGTTAACCCGTTGACTGAGTCAACCCATTCGAGTTAACTCGCCTAAGTCAACTCGGTTGACCATTAACCAGTTGATTGCTGACGTCAGTGTTGACCGATGATATCAGCATTGACCGATGATGTCAGCATTAACCGATGACGTCAACGCTGACCATTGACTGACATACCCGTTGACCATTGACTTTGACCAAAAAATCAATTTTGTCTTCTTCTAAAAACCTCTATTTCACGTTTCTCGACGTCCTAAGTCCAATTTTGATGTCCATTTTGTGAAATTCTAACCCGAAATCCTCCAAATCTAATATTGGACTCGAACATGCTTTTGTCCTTTATTGGTCAGTTTAAAGGCAATGTGATTAAGGATTGATTATGGATTATGTTTAATTGAAGGTATTCACATATCTTTGTATCCGGGATGTTGTGGGTGTCGAATTCGAGTTAGAAAGTGTTGGAATTTCGTTTCAAGGGTCGATTGATATAGCAATGATTCAAGGTAATACTTTACTACCTCTTGCATGCTTTATAGAACTTGTTGGTATTAGTTAATGTATGAATGAATATGATTAATGTCTGGATATTTTAAATTCATACCGATTACGATAGAATGATAGTAATTTGAATAAGACCTGAATGACTCAAATATGGAATTGATTATATGTAAGTAATCCAAGTTTAGTGAATAATTGATAAAACAATTCACCTTGAAACTTTCAATTCAGGTTATTTCTTTATAAAAGATCTATTGCTCAGAATACTTGGAAGAGAAATGACAAAAATGTCCTTGAGGTATAAGAAGGACTAAAATACCCTTGACAATGAAAGCGATCTAGGAATCTACACTAGATCTGGTAAAACAATTGATTCATCTGAAAACCTCGATTTTCTTGGAAAGTTATGGTAACAAAGCTTAAACCTTCAAAATCGTAAAGTACTTGAATTTTCTTGAACTTTGAATAAATCTCTGAAGATAAGTTTACGGAAAACTATTCGCATGTCTGGATTAATCAAAGTGACATAAAAGATTAAATTGATTGAAATGACTAAAAGGATTGAAAATGATAAGGCTGAATTGATCAGAATGACCGTAATGACGAAAAAGACTTAAATATCCTCAGTTACTAACTTCTATATTAACCGAAATGATGGATATACCCTCGAGTATTAAATAAATGAATAGTTGGAATGATCGAAAGGCTCAATATAATTGAAACACCTTCGGGCATCGAAGTGTCTGAAATACCTTCGAATACTAAAATTACTGAAAATACCTCTAAGACTTGGAATAAGAAATACCAATAAAGCTAAAAAAAATGTAATGACTCTAAAAGTGGTAATACACGACTCATGTTCATTGGTCGGTTCTGATACTAATATGATATTGGAAGAATACCGTATGAAGTCTTGTTCGATTTATTTGGAGAAAGTACAAAGCTAATAGTAAGAGTAACCTCTTGTTCTAAACGGTACATTCGATGCTATGGATTGAGTTCGGGTGCAATGCACAAGTTCGAATACTGGGAAATTACCGCTTGAATACGTGTTCATTTTCTCGTAGTGCGTTCAATGGTTTATTGGCGGAGGCAAACTATTTTATTATACACTGTAGTCAATTCTGAGAAATGAATACTTAAGGTGTACATATTTGGTTAAATAACAAACACTGTTTTGATGAGTTTCGATTAGTTCAAAGGGACTCGAAAACCTGATAAGCAACTAGAATTTCCGAATCTGTACATCACTGTTTATACCTTGTTAGTTTAAAATACCAAATTACCCTTGAAGGTCATAATGACCATAATGCTCTCGTAGATTTAATGATTGGATCACTCACGATATATCTGAAATCTCAATGATCCTGATGTATCAACTTCTGAATGTCTAGTTTGAGTCGTTTGTACTGAATCCCCTTTTCATAAAGAGCTCGTTCTAAAATCAGTCTAAAATTTGTCAGATGTTCAATGTTCTCTTTCTGATAATTACCAACTACGAGGAATACATTGGACCATACAGAGTGTTCCATGTGTCCATGAATATTCTCTCTGTTTTAAACCAATATTATCTACTCTGAATTAAAAGTATGACATTATTTTTCAAAATAAAAGCAATCTATGGCTTCTGTCTTCTGATACAGAAATATATCTTATATCCGTCTTTTGATACAAAAATAAATCTAACATCTATCTTCTAATATAAAAATATATCTGATATTTGTTTTATGATATTAATGTTTACTTGATAAAAGCTAATTTTATATAGGGTATATTATCTGGGATACGGTGGAAGATCTGTAGGATCATCGCTAGTAAGCCCTTCTGGACCTAAGCTCCTACGCCCAACGGGCCTAGGGTAAGTTTTTCTGTAAGCTCCTACGCACAATGGGCCTAGGGTAAGTCTTTCCGGATATTGTTATGGGAATTCTGCATATCGGTGTATGGTTGGAGTGTAGTCGGGTAATTAAAATAAAACTTTATGCTCGCTTCTATAATTCTACCCTACTTAATTAATTTGCTAGAGTCTGAAACTACATGTATGCTCTCAATCTGCGTTTAATGAAACATACTAAACTCCCTGGTTCAACTTTCGTAATCTATCTCCCTTCTGGTTCTACGGTTTATATGTTTCTCGCCTAATACTCGGTGGTTGAACAAAGAACAATTTTGTTATATTCAAATATAACGTTTCTCTAAAATTTTGAATCATAATCGGAGTCTGTAGTTGCTCGAAACTTCATGACAGATTTATGATTGCCTTATATCTGCGTGTTGCCTATAGCATCTTTTGGTAGTTCTGTATTACTGAGCTTTTCGAAGCTCATATTTTGTAGGAATATACTTATATCTCACTAGATGTCCAGATATTTTGTAGGAATATTTTTTCTGTCCTTTTTAGACAGATTTTTTCCCTTCTCCTCTTGCCTCGCTTATTCTGGTCGGGCTCCCTCCAAATCTTCATCT
The DNA here is from genome assembly GCA_958450335.1 of Hibiscus tridactylites. Lineage (NCBI taxonomy): Eukaryota > Viridiplantae > Streptophyta > Magnoliopsida > Malvales > Malvaceae > Hibiscus > Hibiscus tridactylites. The sequence continues at coordinate 83,202,658 of OY288268.1, read as the reverse complement.
TCTGGTATCCGATTCACTAAAGACCAGATGATGGAAATTCATAAATTGTTTGAGAAATTTCAAGGAACTCGTGAGGCTCATTTAACTGTTGCAGAACAAGACGGTACTCCTCTCTCCTCTGCTCTTACTACTTCCAAAACAACTACGATTTGGATTTTGGATTCCGGTGCGTCAGATCATATGACTGGGGATCGAAGTCTCTTTTCTACCTTTCAACCGACAACTGGTACGAGTATTCGAACTGCTGATGGGACTATTTCTCAGATCACAGGCCGTGGATCCATTCAAGTGGATAACTTACTCCTTGAGGATACTCTCCTTGTTCCTAATCTCACATTCAATCTCATTTCTGTGAGCAAATTATCCAAGGATTTCAATTGCTATTTTAATGCTTCTGGTTGTACTTTGCAGGCACTGAATTCACAGAAGAGGATTGGTGCAGCTAGGTTGCAAAATGGGCTCTACGTAATCTCTCAAAGTTCTCCCACGTTAGTTACTGTTTCGCATTTAAATTCTGTTATGTTATGGCATAATCGTTTAGGTCATCCCAGTTTTCATTATCTTGCTAAACTTCAGCCTTCATTGTTTGTTAATACAAAACCAAGTTTATTTCATTGTGATGCATGCTCTATTGCGAAACATACTAAGAAACCTTATCCTCCATCTAAATATAAACCCTCGCATCCCTTCTCTTTGATTCATAGTGATATTTGGGGACCTTCTCGGGTACAAAATGTGAACCATTGTAAGTGGTTTATTACATTTATTGATGATCATACTCGCCTTACTTGGACCTTTCTTATGCGAGAAAAATCTGATACTCCTGTCATCTTTGAACAATTCTATAATATGGTTCTAAGCCAATTTCATACCCGAATACAACAGTTTCATTCTGACAATGGTAGGGAATATTTTGCTCACTCCTTGGGATCATTCTTTCACAAACATGGGATTGTTCAACTTAGTTCCTGTGTTGACACCCCTCAACAAAATGGTATTGCCGAAAGAAAAAACCGTCATCTCCTTGAGGTAACCCGAGCCCTTCTTTTTACTACCCATGTTCCTCATTATCTTTGGGGTGAAGCTTTATTGACTGCGACTTATCTTATCAACCGAATGCCAAGTAAGGTTCTTGCCTTTAAATCACCTCAATCTTTGTTCTTGAAGTATTACCCTAGTTTCAAACCTATTTCTTCTATTCTTCCTCTAAAAATGTTTGGTTGTACTACTTTTATTCACAATCACAAACCAAACAAATCCAAACTTGAACCCCGAGCTATTAAATGTGTGTTTGTTGGGTATTCCTCCAGGAAAAAAGGGTATAAAGTTTTTCACCCTCCCTCCAAGAAATATTTTGTCACTATGGACCTGACTTTTCTTGAACATGAGCCTTACTTCCAACCTACCAGCGCTAAGGGGGAGTCTTCTCAACCTCTCTCACCACTTTCCGAGGTAATAATACCTTCCTTGTCCTTCCCAAAATCAAATTTGTCGCCTTCTTTACAACAGCTAGAACAACCCACTCTTTCTTCAACACATGATCTATCACCTGAAACTGTCACAAAACAGTCCACAACTTCTGTCCCACCTATTGTTCATGTTTATGACCGGCGAAAACGTATCCCTGAATCCATCTTGCAATCTACTACGCGCCAAGAATTGGATATGAATTCAGCAGCCCATATTAATGAGACAAGTAAGCATTCTTCACAGAATTTAGATGATTTACCTATTTCCATTCGTAAAGGAGTTCGAACATGTACTAAGCATCCTATACAAAAGTTTGTTGGTTACTCTTCTCTCATGCCCTCTTTTCAAGCATTTACAGCTAGTCTTGATGCCCACAAAATTCCTAAAGATATTAACGAAGCTCTTAGTGATCCACGGTGGAAGAGAGCTGTCCAAGAAGAACTCTCGGCACTTGAAAAAACTGCTACTTGGACGATTACTGATTTACCTTCCGGGAAGAAAGCTGTCGGATGCAAATGGATATTTGTGATCAAATATAATTCAAATGGGAGTATTCAGCGATATAAGGCACGGTTAGTGGCTAAAGGTTTCACACAGACTCATGGCATTGATTTTACCGAGACTTTTGCACCGGTGGCCAAACTTAATACTGTCAGAGTTCTTCTTAGCATTGCTGTCAATCTTGATTGGAACCTACATCAACTTGATGTCAAAAATGCCTTTCTCAATGGGCATCTTGCTGAAGAAGTTTATATGAAGATTCCTCCCGGACTTCAAGCTTTTGGAGGAGCAAAGAAAGTGTGTAAATTGAATCGGTCTTTATATGGCCTTAAACAATCTCCGCGGGCCTGGTTCGAGAGATTTACTATGGTTATCCTCAAAAGTGGATACAATCAATCCCTTGCCGATCACACACTCTTCTTTAAAGCATGCTCGAACGGGAAGAAGGTCCTTCTACTTGTCTATGTCGATGACATTATCATCACCGGAGATGATGAAGCAGAAATTTCTAAACTCAAACAAACACTTCAGAGGGAGTTTGAGACTAAGGACATGGGCAAACTTCGGTACTTCTTGGGAATGGAAGTAGCTCGATCTCAACAAGGATTAGTCATTAATCAACGGAAATACGTGCTTGATCTTCTCCAAGAAGCTGGTTTACTTGGATGCAAACCAGTCGATACTCCTATGGATGCTAATCTTTCATTCAACTCGGCAGCTCCTCCTCTTCGAGATAAAGAAAGATTTCAGAGGCTGGTTGGGAAACTCATTTATTTATCCCTTACTCGGCCTGATATAACATTCTCTGTTAATGTTTTAAGTCAACATATGAGCAGCCCCACTGAAGAGCATTTGGCAGCAGCTTATCGAGTCCTCAAATATCTAAAAAAGACGCCCGGACATGGCTTAATTTTTCGGAAAAGTACTGACAGGTCTGTTAAGATCTATACAGACTCGAGTTGGGCTGGAAATTTGACAGATCGAAGATCCACAACTGGGTATTGTTCCTTTGTTTGGGGTAATCTTGTGACATGGAAGAGTAAGAAACAACATGTCATTTCTCGAAGTAGTGCAGAAGCTGAATTTCGAGCACTAGCCCAAGGCATGTGTGAAGGCCTTTGGCTTCTTAAACTTCTCAATGAAGTGGACCCTCGACATGCTAGCGATTTTGAGATTCTTAGTGATAACCAATCTGCTATAAAAATTGCTAAGAACCTAGTTCAACACGATCGTACCAAACATGTTGAAGTTGATAGGCACTTTATAGCCGAAAAAGTCAAGAATGGGACTGCTCGACTATCATACGTCCCATCCGCTAGCCAACTCGCTGATCTACTCACAAAAGCTTTGCCTCCAGCGACATTTACTGCGTTTATTTCCAAGCTGGGCATATACAATGTATATACGCCAGCTTGAGGGGGAGTGTAGGAATATACTTGTATTAGGACTCTAATATTTAATTTATTTGTATGTACATAGTTTACTTGTATTAGGACTTTAACTCTATAGATTAACTAGGAGTCCTAGAGTCCTACTTTAAGTTAGCCTTATCTTGGTAAGAGTTTTACCTAACATAGGAGTTTTATTATTAGTCTAATTCCAACTCTTGTAGCCTATATAAAGGCCCCTATTCGACAGAATTAAATCAAGGAAAAACCTTTCTTCTGTCCATATCAATTACTTACATATTTTTTTACCGTCGCAGGTTAGAAGAAATCTATTATGGTTTAATGTCTGACATCAGTGTTTGGAGTTCTCTCGGTGTTGCTTTTGAAGTACGGTACTGGTATAGTTAGCGGGCATGTTGTAATCACTAATTTTATCCGGGCTAATTAACCCTTAAGTATGCTTAAATAAGAGTGGGCTTCGTTTATTCACATTGAGCTTTGTTTGATTAATACATAGATATACATATTTTTACTAGAATTTTGGGTTACTATTATTAATCTTCCACTACCCATTACCATATTATCCATCCCATTTATAGGTTGTTATGTTATTATACATTGTTACTACATCACCATCACTACCGTTTACTATATGCATTGTTATTATGTTATTATTTCCATCGAATGAATTGTTTGTCACATAGCGTACTATTTGTTATTATTATCATTATTACCTTATTATTATTAATATTATTATAATTATTATATTTGGTATCACATTTATTATTATTATTACTATTAATTTTGGAAAAACAAAAAAAAACATTAAATAAATAAATAAGCCCAATATATATGAAAGTCTAGAATTTATTAATAAATAAGTAAAGTCCATTACAGATTCAGTCCAAAAAAAATATTATACACGGCCCAATTCGGGCCCAACTTAAATAAAGGGAAACCCTAATCTGCCATCTATGTTTGTGCAGCCGCCGAAATATCTGGACGTTGGATCTGGCGCGAGATCAACAGCCCAGATGAGAACACGGGAGAAACCCTAGGAGGCCATCACTTGGTTCGGCGCCGCACAGATCGTGGCCATTGGATCAAATGAGCATCAGACGGCCCAGATCACTCTATCTGTAGAAACCCTAGAGTCTCCAGATCGACCTCACGCCGCCTCGAAGCTGGACCGTTGGATCAAAATGCGATCTGACGGTCCAGGTGCCGCAAAGACTCCACGCGCGCCCACGCGTGTCATTCCAGATCGCCTCACGCGTGCGTGATGCACACGTCCGACCTCTCGGATGCTTGCCACATCGTCCTCGTCCGATCCAACGGTCGTTCCAGTGGCCACGTCGTCCGCCGTACAAACCATGCAAAAAAGAAAATAGATCAGCAACGCCCAAATGAAGAAAAAACAAAAGCGAAAAAAGAAAAGCAGAATGAAATATGCAATAGAATGGCAGAGAATGGCAGCAATCACACATGAATCCGGCCAAATCAGTGATACGAACCAATGAGCAATTTCCGTCGTATAAACAAATTATAAAAAAGCATCAAAATTCCGGCTATAAAGCCAGATGCAAAACCGCTGTAAAAGGGATTCGTGCTCTCCCTCAAAAACACGGAAAGCAATACCACACCAGAGAATTTCAGGTATATCATTTACTATCATTGCATGTAAAAGAAAAAAAACAATCGAAAGCATTAAAGGAGTTTTTTTTTTTACCTTTTCCGTTTTCCTTCTCTTCGAACCAATGCCTTCTTCTTCTCGGCGACAATCCCGGCCGTTCATCGGCTTCGAAGGGTGAGTCAGAGGAGGGGCTTAAAACCCTTTTTCTTGTTTTGTAAATCATTTTGAAAAAAATAGTGATAGGGGCTTAGGGTTTCGTATTCTAGAGAGTATAAGGGAAAGGTATTTTGGTTTCGGGGAGTGTAGTGTCGTGTTTTCGGGGTCTTTTGGGATCTGGTTTGCTGGTCAGAGTGATTTTAGGGTCCGCCGGACGGTGATTAGCACCGTCCGGCGTCGAGGCCGAGAGAGAAAAGGGAAGGGTTTCAATGGACGGCTAGGGTTTTCACCGGGGCAAAAGGGTGTCTGGTTCAATTAGGTAGGGTATTTATAAAGTTTTAGGGGTATATTTTTGGTGTATTTGCATCTTTAGTCCCTCCATGTCAAGTAAATAGCGTCTTAAGGGCTTCCGCATTGGTAAATAGTGTCCTAGGTCCATGAGGTTCTGAGTTGGTTCGTATTCGGTCCTAGATCGAGTCTGTTTAGGGTTTATTTACGAGTCCGGTCCTACCCTGTTTACCGCGTATTCAATTGAGTCCCCGCAATCTTGAGTTTTTTGTGTTTTTTTTTATTTCAGCCTCTGTTTTTATTTTCTTTCATTTTAGTCACCATTCGAATGCCATATTTGATATTTTAATAATGTTTAAATTTATATGAAAATATGTATGTTCTGTTATATGTTTGTTATGGCTTTGTGTTTCGAATATGCATGCTTATCCGTTTATTTCAAGTTTAGTGGGTCCCGCATGATTCGTATTTTGTTACCATTGTGTTGAATATATGTTTTTCTTGAGATTATTTGTGTGGTCAAAAAATGTTTAGGTTTGTTAGACTTTCATAATTATGAATCGAATATATAGGTAGTGTCACGAACATTAATCCATTAACTTGATATATTAAAATGTTAATTAATTTAACCTCTTTAATTAAATCAATTGATGGATAGTTTGGAATAATAGGTTTGGACCTTATGGTATTTAAATGTGTATCTCTTAAATTGGGCCTTTAGGCCTTAGGAGCTAATTTGGGTCAAGCATGTTTGGGTTTGTTTTTTATCAATATGAGTCTTTCCTTATTTGTCTTTTTTGAGCACTTTTATGGCATGCATATGTATATTTGTCATCATATGGCCCAATAATTAAGTATGGTAACCGGACCTAAAAATCAACCTCAAGAGAGGTATTAATTAACCTCGGTATCCGAAAACGACAGTCCTAGCTTAATGGATGTCTATCGAATACTTAGGTTAATTTTCATCATCTCTAGGTAAACAAAAGCGTAAAAAATGGAAATAGCACGCATCATCCCTTATTTGCTCGCATCATGCATAAAGGTGACGTACGGGATCCGAACCCTAGACTAACACGACAGTCAGCCTTATTTGATGTCAGTTTAGTCTAGAGTCCGGTGTACCGTCATTCTTTTTAGTTAAATGTCTAATTAATTCCAAATGCCAATATTCGATAAAGCCCGTAATATTTAAGTCACATTTTCATTTAAGAACATTTTTAATAAATTTACTTTGGATCTTAAATAATTTCTATCGATTAAAGGCAACAAGTTATTTGGTACCGATTTCCGGGCGTGATGGGGGTGCTAATCCTTCCCCACACGTAACCAACTCTCGAACCCGTTTTTAAACGAATCTCTAGTTTTATGGTGTCCGACCTACCTTAGTGGCCGGTGGCGACTCCAAAATTTTACAGTATTCCAAAACACGAATTTTCCCCTTTTTTAAATAAAAATCCTTTTCAAGAAGAGATAGTGATAAGGCCTCACTTTAGTTGTTTTCCCAAAAAAAAAAACCTTATCACACATGTATGTCGTGTATTGTTTTACGTTAGTATGTAATGTATTTTCTGAACTATTGTTATATGTTTAAATGGTTTTCTGAAATGGTATTTTAAACATAAGTTGTTTCATCGCTTTAAATGTATTTAAAAAATATTGTTTTACGTGGATCTTTACTGTGGGTCATTCTTGTGACCCCAAATGTGACCTCATAAAACTCGGTGTAACGCATAGACGAGTTGAGGGGTTACAAAACTCGAGTAAAATCTATTCTTTAAACTTGTCACACAATAATTTGGTCGGAGTTATACCCTCATCATCCACAAAACTTAAGAAGATTGAAAGTTTGGACCTTTCTCACAACAACTTGAGTGGTGAATCCCAAACCAGTTGGTGGATTTGAACAATTTGGAGGTTTTCAGCGTGGCATACAACAACTTGTCAGGTAATATTCCAGAAGCAAAAGCTCAATTTGGGAGGTTTATTGAAAGAAATTATGACGGAAACCCTTTTCTATGTGGACCTTTTAAAGTTGCTCCAAAACCGATTCCCCATCAACAGTATCAACTGCGTCAGATGATGATGAAGGAGAAGATAGTTGGCTCCACAAATATGTTTTTGGTGTGAGCTTTATGGTTTCCTATGCATTGATGTTGTTGGCAACTTTGTTCGTACTATACATAAATCCATATTGGCGGAGAACTTGGTTTTCTTTCGTTGGGAAGTGCATCACCACATGTCGCTATTCAACAGTGGGCAATTTTCTGATTTTTTCATGAAGTGTTCAATGAAGTTAGTTCGTGTTGATCCAAAAGAAAAAGAAAGAAAACTTACTTATTCTTAAGCAAATGCCCGAGATGCTTAGTTGATCCATGATTTATGTTTCATCTTTCATTTTCTTTTTGTTTGTTCGAGAATCTTTTGATCTGATTGTTTCAAATGTGCTTAAGATGTATTGTTGTCAATATTTTGTTTATTCTGCATTTTGAATAAAGCTCTTACCCATATGGGAAGGAAGCATATAGACTTTGTCGTCGTAGTTTCATCATTGTATGTAAACCTGGTTTAATGCCTTACTGGGTTGAAATATACCAGACAAATTAAATTTTGATTTCTATTCAAATACATATTAAATATAAATACTCGATGTACATGAATATTTTAAAAGAAATAAATAATTCGAATAACAGCGAATTCCATACTATTTACATTTATCATTGCTTTAATTCCATTCGACCATTGAGACAAAATAACATTCCCTTGTTAAAAGTACAAAGCATAGGGACAAATATAATAGTAGTGAATGATAACTTTGAGTTGGGCTAAAGAAAATGCGGTAAAATTCTACTTGAAACAATTGAAATTTTCTAACTCCACTCGAGGTGAAAAAATTCGACTCGTCTTGACTCGATTCTAAATTTCATAATCTCGACACGAAAAAAATTTCAAATAAAATTTGAGTTGTAAAATGAAATTCGAATAATTCAAAAAATTTAGTAATTAGTGTATTGATTTTTAAGTTCCAGTCGAGTTCCTCAATTTTTCTTGATGTATATAAGCCGATATAAAAAAATATGATGAACTATATGCCACATACGAAAAAAATATATGCCACAATTAATTTTTTATAGGAACTCGAAATTTCGACTCGAATCAAAAAAATTCAAAATAAAATTTTAATTGTAAAATATGACGCGTTAATTCAAATAACTCGAAAACTTTTTATTCAACTCGACTCGACTTGATATAATGCTTACCCCTATACGAAACCCTCCAACTTCCCATGTTGTTATTACTCAAAAAAATCAAACAACCCACATGGCCAAACACACATCAATCAACAACAAATTTGGTCCCATTAAAACAAAACCTCCCTTTGCTGTCTATTTCTCACTTTCCACCCTATTGGTTCGGCCACTTGTTTCGGGTATTCAACTTTTGACTAATCATTAGGTATATGACAATATTTTCTAATACAAATTCTTAACTTAGAATTTTTTTAATTCGACTTAATAATAATGCGACAGTGCATGGAATATGTTTAGACTCACAAGGAAAGCAGAAGCAAGACTAATTAAACATTCACTTGGTACGATGATCGACTAATCTTAATTATTACCCAGCTCTGTTTGATTGCTTTCGTTCCGACCACTTGTAAAATCTTTAGTTTTGGATTGTTTTATATGTTCCAAAACAAAAATATCTCACTAGGCTTGACAGCGACCCACTTTAATTAGGAGTAATTATCCACTTTTAATGGTTAAAGAAATTAATTATTTGAATCCATATTGCTTATGTCAATGCATATTATGTATTACAAAATGAAAAATATGTTTGTTTATTATGGAATTCAAACTATAACGGATTTAAATCGAATTTGTGTGAATTTAAATATTCAACATATTATTTAAACTTTTGAATTTGGATTTTTAGATTCTGACTAATAATATTATTTAATTCAAATTTGGATAATAATATTCAGATAATTTACGGATAAAACCGATTTCTAATTATTAGATAGATTTACAAATTCAAATAATTAAAATAATACAATATCTATATGTTGCTCTAGTTTATTATCACTTGCACCAACCAAAATTTGCTTTTATTACGAGTTAATTGCATCATATGTCTTCAAACTATAACTATCATTTTATATTGGTCTCTAAATTTTTAAAAATTTTAATTACACCCTCAAACTATAACCCTCATTATTGATTGACCTTGAAAAAAAAGATACAGCTGTCAGATAGATACAAAAGATAATACAGCTGTAGAAAAGAAAAGAATTATAAATGTGGGCTAACTCAAAATACTCGAGAGATAGCCTAAAAGATCCAATGGACCTTTATTTATATAGCCTGAGTGTGTAACAGACTTGGCACTTTCTAGAGTCCAATTTGTTACACAAAACTGGCCCACTGAAGTAACAAACAAACAGAATTCCAAAATTGTTACAATCTGTTGAAACGAGAAACTGCCCAGAACTGCACCAAAGATCAACATCCTCCCTGTTCTCTCCCGTCTTCTCCCCCTTTTTAAACAAACATACTCAAAACACATTCAGCTTGTCCCTGAACTGCTGAAAATAAGACTTCGAAAGCGGTTTAGTAAGGCCATCAGCAGCTTGATCCTGTGAAGGAACAAAATTAACTCGTACTTGTTCTTGTGCAACTTTTTCCCGAACAAAGTGTACATCGAGTTCCACATGTTTTGAGCGAGAATGAAACACCGGATTTGCGGACATGGCAATGGCACTTGTGTTGTCGCTCCAGATCGTAGGTATACTTGTTTGACGCACCCCTAAGTCTTTCAAGACTGCACTAATCCAAGAAATTTCAGAAACAGTATCAGCGATACTTCTATACTCCGCTTCAGTCGTGGAACGAGAAACTGATTTCTGTTTTCGCGAACACCAAGCAACAAGGCAGTTATTCACATAAACACAGTAACCGGTAGTAGACTTACGATCGTCCAGATTACTAGCCCAATCCGCATCCGTATAGGCAACAACGTTTGTAGCACCCTTTTCCGATGGCGTGAAGACAAGGCCATAGTCAATCGTTCCAGCGAGATAGCGAAGAATTTGTTTGGCAGCTTCCATATGTAGTTCACACGGCTTGTGCATAAACTGAGCGGCTCGATTAACACTGAACGAAACATCGGGCCTAGTATGACATACATAGAGAAGGGCTCCAACCAAGCTGCGATACGCTTGAGGATCTGGAAGAGGATTGCCGCCATCTTGAACAAGCTTGGTCAAAGTCAACATAGGGGTAGGGGCTGGTTTAGCATGATGCATATCGCCTTTTGTAACAACTCAAGAATGAACTTTTTCTGATTTAGAACAATACAACCCCTTGTATTGACAACTTCAATACCTAAGAAGAAGGAAATATTTCCAAGGTCTTTGAGAGCAAACTTGTCACTGAGCTGAGTGATAATATCCTCGACATGACAGTTAGAACTGCCAGTAACAATAATATCGTCAACATACACTACCAAGTAAGTAACGATACCGTCCTTATCACTGATAAACAAGGACGAGTCAGCTTTTGACTCTCGAAAGCCAATCTCAAGCAGAAAAGACCAAAGCATATGATACCAATTTCGTGGAGCTTGTCGAAAGCCGTACAAAGCCTTTTGAAGACGACAAACAAGCTTTGTTCCATCAGCACTAGCCTGTTAGAACCCCGGTGGCTGCTGCATAAAGACTTCTTCACTTAGAACATCGTTGATGAACGCATTATTAACATCGACTTGGCGAAGACACCACCCGTTCGTCACATCTAGAGCAAGAAGAATATTCATTGTGGTGAACCGAACAACCGAGCTGAAAGTATCCTGAAAATCTTGTCCCGGAACTTGTGAGAACCCCTTCGCCACTAGACGTGCTTTATAACGAGACACGGATCCGTCAGGGTTCCGTTTAACGCGGAATAGCCATTTACACCCAACTACATTGCGACCTTCCGGCAAGGGAACAAGAGACCAAGTTGCATTTTTAACAAGAGCAGAGTACTCAGCATGGACTGCTTCACGCCATTCTGGAGAAGCAAGTGCCTGTTGAACTGTATCAGGGACTTCTACTTCAACAGATGAGGAAGCAATGAATACTTTGGGTTTAAAGATACCCCTCTTTCCACGAGTGACCATGGGGTGGCCATTTGTTGTTGAAGTGCTAGGAAAAACGGGGGGCACAACAGAATCAGGGTCCACACGATCAGTGCTAGCCGTAGCTATATCTTCAGCACCCTCAGCACGTGATATAGGAGAGGACGGAAGGCTACACACGACATCAGAATTCTCAACACAAGAGGGTGCGCCAAAGTCAAACTGATTGCTGGCCAAAGTAGCAGCATTACGCGAAGAACCAACAGGTGCAGCAATTGGCCCAACAGTCTCATTAGCCGGCCCAGCAGACGCATTATTAGGACCAGCAGGTTCAATAGAATCATCAGCATGGACCAACGGATCTTGAGTAGATACAGCAGAGTGGGCTGCAGCTGGGTCAACATGGCCCGTGTCAGAGACAGGTGAAGTAGCAGGAGTGACAGAGGGGGAAGTATCTGACTGAGTGGGCTCTACACTGGACCCACACGTCCTTCTGGGCACCGGAAAAGCAGCTGAACGAAAGTGACCATTATGAGAGGTAGGTAACACTGGAGAAGATGCGGACGAAATATTTGAACAAGCAAACGGGAACAAGGTTTCATCGAACACAACATGACGTGAAATAACCAATTTGCCTTGAGGAGTCAAACATTGATAACCATGATGATTTGGACTGTAACCAAGAAACACGGATGATTGAGACCGAAACTCGAGTTTGTGACTTTGAAACGTCCGGAGATAAGGGAAGCAACGACAGCCGAAAACTTTCAGAAATTTATAATCAGGTTTACGGCTAAACAACCTTTCAAATGGGGACACTCCATCGAGCACCGGTGTCGGAATCCGATTTATTATATATACGGCTGTAACAACCGCGTAGGACCAAAATTTTAACGGCATGGATGCCTGAGCAAGGAGGGTAAGAGCCATTTCAACGATATGACGATGCTTCCGTTCCACAACCCCGTTTTGTTCCGATGTATGAGGACAGGTGATGCGGTGATTAACTCCAGCAGCAGTCAGAACAGTGGACAGACTCCGGAACTCACCTCCCCAGTCGCTTTGAACTTCCTTAATGTCGGTCTCAAACTGAGTTCGAACGAATTTGGAAAACTGCTAGTATGCCTCAACGGCCTGAGACTTATTGCGCAAAAGATAAACCCAGGTATGCCTCGTACATGCGTCAACAAATGAGACATAGGAAGAAAAACCAGCAGAAGAAACATGACCCGGACCCCATAAATCAGTAAAAACAAGTTGGAAAGGTCGACTATAAACAGAAGTAGATGCAGCAAAAGGCAACTTATGACTCTTTCCTTGTTGACAAGGGGAACAAACAAAATTTTTATTAACAGTAAATAGAACATTACAATCCTTCAACACAGTGGACAACATGGCCTGAGCAGGATGACCCAGCCGACGATGTCACACCTCTAAATCAGCAGCAACAGTATTAGCACAATACATTTCACTATTGTTATTACAAAAATTATTTGACTGAATTCTGGACGCATCACTTGCACCGCCAGAAGCATTATTGAAAGTATATAAGCCACCTTCTTCAAATCCTCTCAACAAGACTTGATTCGTAACTTCATCTCGAACCACACAATGACCAGCATGAAATTCGAAGTAGACACCATTATCACTAGCAAACTTCGACACAGAGAGCAGGTTTTTTGTTACTTGCGGAACAATAAGTAAATTTTGCAACAGTAAACATCGAGAATTAGAACGAACACAGCCATGTCCAATTTTAGCTATAGCTAACCCATTACCATTACCAACAGTTAGCTTACCTGGGCCGGTGTAGTCGGTGCACTGATGCGCAGCAGTAGCATCTGGAGCAACATGATGCGTAGCACCCGTGTCAATATACCATGCATCAAACTGACCAGACGTAGAGGCACCACCAGGAGAGCTGCACTGGGTACAACCAGTACCAGTAGATGTCATCCCTGCAGTATGACAACTTGGCAAAACCACATCAGAACCAGTAGTGCAAACATTAGCAAACGGTGTGCCTTCATTAGATCGACCACGATTAGAATTAGCAGTAATGCCAGGAAATGATTTATCAAACTGTTTGTAACAGCGATCAACTAAGTGCCCCAACTTACCACAGAGTTGGCACTAGAATCGATTACGAGACCGTCCATTACCACGACCACCACTATTCAGAGACCCACGATTATGACCATGAACAACAGAACCATTATCAGAGGAAGAGGAAAGTTGTACCGTATGAACACTCATCGGCGGAGGCAGGGACTGGTCATACATGACCTGCTGGGCTTCAGCATCAACAAGAATGGCAGTGACACCGTCCAGAGTAGCTGGTTCCCGACTCACTGTGATGACCGCAACAAACGGACGGTACTCTGCCGGCAAACCGTTCAAGATGGAGGCAATATGCTCTGTGGTGGACACCGGACTGCCGCAGGAGGCCAACGCGTCACAAAACTCCTTGACCTTGGCAATGTAGGCACGCTTGCTCAGATCTCCCTTCTTCAACGACCGCAACCAGAAGTGCAGACTCATTACGGTGGTCGTAGAACGACTGTCAAAATACTCAAGAACAATCTTCCAAACCTCGGCAGACGTCTCAGCCCCAACAAACTGAGAAAGTAAGTCGGGACTCATCGTAGAGAGAAGCCAGCAAGCAAGCGCACTGTCTTGCGCAATAAAATCCTCATAATCATCATTCGAAACCATCGAGCCATCAGCAGAGCGAACTTTGGCCGCCGGAGCAACCATCGCACCAGTGAGCAACCTCTCGAGCCGGTGGCTACGGACTGTAAGCAGCACTTGCTGCTTCCAGATCAAGAAATTCGTGTCATCAAGAAGCACGTTGACACGCTTGTTGGTGAACCCTCGACCTCCTCCAAGATTAGACGCAGAATCACCATCACCAGCAGAATCAGCCATGAAACAGAGATGGCAAAGAATCAAGAAGACGCTAGGGTTTTCAGAGAACGAAAGAAAAGAATCCAAAGAGAGAGGGAGCCAAACAAAATGAAAACCAAGAGAGGCAGGAGAAACTGCCCAGAAGAAGACTCTAGAAGAAGACTAAAGGACGGAAGCTAAAGAGACCGTTCTGGCGAAAGATACCATATTGATTGACCTTGAAAAAAAGATACCGCTGTCAGATAGATACAAAAGATAATACAGCTGTAGAAAAGAAAAGAATTATAAATGTGGGCTAACTCAAAATACTCGAGAGATAGCCTAAAAGATCCAATGGACCTTTATTTATATAGCCTGAGTGTGTAACAGACTTGGCACTTTCTAGAGTCCAATCTGTTACACAAAACTGGCCCACTGAAGTAACAAACAAACAGAATTCCAAAAATGTTACAATATGTTGAAACGAGAAACTGCCCAGAACTGCACCAAAGATCAACACTCATTCTAAGTTGATTACCAAATTTTTAAATGTTTCAATTTTATCCCCAAACTATATCCACCGTTCTAAATTGATCTCCCAAACTTTGATCATTTCAATTTCATCCCTAAATTATCGTTCATGACACATCATATTATTACAAAATAGACATTGGTGTTTACATGACAGCTACTATTTTTATAACAATTCTATTAGCATGGAATATGATTAGTGCATGCTAATAATTAGAGGGGTTTCGGGAATGAAATTGAAATTTTCAAAAGTTTAGGGACCAATTTAGAATGAGAGTTATAATTTGAGGATGAAATCAAAATAATCAAAATCTTGAGGGACCAATTTAAGATGATAGTCATAGTTTGGAGACATATAGTGCAATTATGTCCTTATATTACACATTTTATCAAAGTTAACCAACCACTTTAAAGTTAATCCCAAGAAATAAATATATAAATTGAAAAGGTGAAAAAAGAATGTGGAAATTTAGGGTTTATCCTTTAACTTGATAATACCAAATACACTATAATTATTGGACACGAATACAATATAAAAATAATTAAAAACCACATAGGAAAAATAAAACACAAACATAACAAAATCTTACAAATTAACCGATGTAGTTGTCACACATCAACAGAAGACTGAAGACAACATTTGAACACTCATGCAAAAAATTCAATGCTTTGGGTAAAAAGAAGACAGACTATTCCACAGTGTTGATAGATTCCATATACGATAAAGAACCGACATCAAACATCAAACTTTATGGCTCCATAATATGAACCAATCACTGTCTAGGCTAAGTAATCAAATCCACGGTTCTAAACTTCTAATTAATCGTAACTTTGATTTCCAATCTCAAATAATCCAATTATGGAATATTCCAATGTTTTAAGAATTAGATTTAAAATGAAATGACGGTTTTAATTGTTAATTTTGTCATTAAATGAGATTACTTTTAAAGCTCGAATTTTAATATTTGATAAAGTGTTAATAAAAACTTAACTAAATAAACTAATTTATGTGGGGAATTTAACCCTTTAATTTCAAGAAATTACTAGGTAGGTGTACATTTTTTATTTTCCCTATATATCTCAAATTTCCTTGCTTAAGTAGGCACAGCATAGCTATAAAAGGCAAGGTTTCTCGAGTTCAGTGCTTGCCGAGAATTTGTGTGGATGGAGTGACGGGATAAGGGCAAAAATAGGATATAAAAAAGGGTAATCTTCACCCGTGGTCCCTTTTGTTTAGGGTTTGTTCTATTTTGGTCATCCGAATTCAAAAAAGATTATTTTGGTCACTTACGTTTAGAATCGTTTCTATTTTGGTCCCTTGGCCGTTAGTCTCCGTTACTTAAAGAAAAATAGTTTTTAATTTAACCCTCAAACTTTCAAAACTTCAATTTTCACCATCTTCCCCAAAAATTATAAAACTAAAACCCAAAAATTAAATCCAGTATTATAATTAATCGTGAACAATATTGACCAGCTTAACATCCATTCAAGTATCAAAAGAAAAAGGAAATTGATGCAATTTATTAAAAACATATGCACGGAATCACTCGAATAATTTGAATGGTAGAAGCTTTAGGTTCACAATCCAATCCTTGTTGTTCGAGCTTCTCTAGAGTGGCAACATCAACATGTTCGATTTCGACCGTAAAAACTCCACATCTAACTGCCAAGAAACAGATTATGTATGTAAATACTCCATTTAGAAGAAATAAAAGCAATCAGTCCAGGATCAAATTTGGACCTTTTAGCAAATTCTTGAACAGTAGCACTGTCATCATCAAAGCTGTCAACCATGTGATCATAAGCCAGGGCACTGGCGGGGAAATTCTCTAAAGGGTCCAAGACCATGACTTTAATGGTCAACTTGGAAGCTGATTGGCATAATATACGACCCAATTGGCCTCCTCCTAATACACCCACAATCGTTTCGGATAGTCCATGAATCGGAGGAGCATCATCCCTCCTACAAAAAAAAACACTTGAAACGTAAATAATTCATAAAAACAAAAAAGGACCCAAAATTTATGTTCTTTTGTTTTCATCGGAAACGCATAAATGCACGAAAAAAGGGTGATAAATTGGATAATAATTCGACAAATAAAAGAAAAACTGTGAGAGAAATCGATCCGACAAGAGAAGTCGATCTCGTGTGAGTCACGTGAGGCGCGACAAACGAGGATGAGAACGGAGAACTTTGAAAAATAACAAGAGTGTCGAAGGCGACGATTGCGGTGGAGGTTCTTGGTGACGATAGTGGCCTTGGAGAAGAAACCCAGACAAGAAATGTATTTAATTTTTTGAGTTTTAGTTTTATAATTTTTGAGGAAGATGGTGAAAAATGAAGTTTTGAAAGTTTGGGGGTTAAATTAGAAACTAATTTTCTTTAAGTAACGGAGACTGACGACCAAGTGACCAAAATAGACATGATTCTAAACGTAAGTGACCAAAATAATCTTTTTTGAATTCTGGTGACCAAAATAGAACAAACCCCAAACGAAAGGGACCATGGGTGAAGATTACCCATATAAAAATAAGGTAATGCCGGCCGCAACACTCGAAATTTTAAAATTTTAAAAGTAGGACCTTAATAGCAAATTTATCGTATCACTACGACGAGTTTTAAAATTATATTATTTTTATTTAAATTCGCTTTGATTGTATAGCTAAATTTTTGTAAAAATGAAACTCGTCATGGTGGTGTGGCGAGTTTAAATAAAATAAAAATATTTTTTAAAAAAATCGTTGTGACAGTACAGCGAATTTACCGTAAATGTACTACTTTTAGAATTTTAAGATTTTAGATGGTGCGTTAGGCATAATAAAATCTTAAAGTCCTAATTATGCCCTTATCCCGAGAGTGACAACAAAATATATAGAGATGAGGGTTTTGAGATATATAATTTACATTATTTTTAACTAAATATCATTTCTTCTAATTTATTTTTAAAGACACCAAATAATCATTAAAAGATGGAGTATAACATATTTACGCCAATATGGAGGTAAAAAGCTGAGTTTGATTTGAAAACCCGACTAAAACCTGTTCGAATTAAAATTTGATTTGACTCGAGAATACAATGATTCGAAACTGATCTGTAACTGAATGTTGTTGATTTGAAACCGAGTTAGACCTGTTACTGTAGTAACCGAACCCGACCACCATCCGACCGAGAGAACGACCTGAACCCGAACTGAACCTATTATTGTGGACCTGAAATTCGACCTGCACCCAACTGAAACGAACTCGAACCCGAGACTGACCTGACAGATAACTGATATTACCCGACTGAATCGACCCGAGATTCGATTTTACCCGACCTGTTAATTGACCCGACTTATTACCCGACCTGTTGTTGACCTGAACTAATATTGACATGGCTTGATATTTACCTAGCATGTAATTGAAGAAGTCTATGATATGATGATTTTCAATAGAAAAATAAAGTATTTTAGAAATTATGAATTTATTATATTATAATATGATAAACTAATTTTTACTTTCTAAATTATTAATTTTTGTATTTAAAATATTTTTGTTAAATAATTCAATTATTAACTATTAATTTATTAAATTATATATAAGGATATATATAATCAATTTAAAGTGTTGATAAAGGTAAATTATTAATTTTTAAATTAATTTAAAGTGTTAAATAATCCTTTTGTTATATATACATACATAATCAATTAAAAATATCCACATAAAAAAATAGCATATTTATGTTTTCTTTTTTAACCAAATCAACTTGACACTACTAAGTATTAAGTATAGATATTCATCTGTTTTTTTCTTATTAATTTGACCAAATTTTATTGAGAAAAATTGAAAAATAGTTGTTGATTTGATAAAAAGAAAATATTAGAAGGTTAATCGTTTCCAATGTTTTAAATTCATAGTTGTAATTATAATACTGTAATCTTTAATTATTTTACACAAATAAATTCATAATTTGTATAATGGGCTCAAAATAAATTTAATTTTGAAATTATTTTTATAATATTCAATTTAAAATAAAAACAAATTTAATAAACTCAAATGGGTAGATTATTAGTTAATTTACACTTTAATTGAGTGTAGTTAATAATTAATATAGCAGACAATAAATGGGGCCCTCTAATACAGTTTGATTAATAAATGCCTTTCAGAATCAAACATAACTACAAGATTAACTCTTTTTCTTCTTAGAAAAATGTTTTGGATTACTGTCGTAAATTTTGTTAATTTTGATTTTAAAGTGTTGTAAAATCTGAAAACCTAAGACGGGGCTTCTGTTTGGAATTGAAGGGAAAGTTCCCGCACATTTTTGAAGTTTATGGGAAAATCGCCCATTATGCCCTTTCATATTTAGATAATTTCTATTTAAGTCATGTTTTCACCTTCAAATTTTAGTTTAGTTCAATTAGGTCCCAGAATAGTTGATCATTTTTATTTAGCATTTTGGATTAGGTTCTTTTAATTAGGTCCTTAGTTAATTAGCTAGTTAGTAAGCCCATAAAATTCACACATAGTTTAATTTAACCATGCTTAATGTAAGATTTTTTTATTAATTGTTTCAATGAAATTTTGATTTGTTAAATTTGATCATTAAATTTGGAGATTAATTAAAAGTATTAATGTTTGAGATTATGAGATTAATTTAGGGATTATGGGATTATGTTTGTACTTTAATTGTTAGTGGTTATAAGATTTAGGGGTTGAGGTTTGAGGTTTAAGGGTAAATGTGTTAAGTTGAGTGTTTGGGTTATGTGATTAGTTTGGGGATTAGAATATTGTGGTGACACATGTCTGATGAAGCTAGATGTATGTTTTGTTCACAAGGACATTAAGATATTCTTCATGTTCTTCGGGATTGCATTTGTGCACGCAATTTATGGCGGCAACTTATCCCTGCAGATCAGCTTCGAACCTTTTATTCCTTGTCTTTACAAGATTGGATTACCACCAATATTTTTCAGGATAGATCTTTTGCTTGCATATCGACAAATTGGGGGCTGCTTTTTGTAATTCTTTGTTGGAAGCTGTGGGAACGCAGAAACGAGAGAATTTTCGATCTAGAATTTGTTGAACAGGAGGATATTGTTATTTCTAGCAAAATAAATCGAGCAGATTGTTGAGGCTAGTAATCGCAGACCATTGGTTCAAGTAACAACCTCTCCTCCTCTTCCATATTTAAATTTGTGGCAACTCCCGCCTAGTTCTTGGGTGAAAGTTAATGTAGATAGGGGGTTAACGTTATCACAAATGTACCAACTGTTGGGGGGTATGTCGCTCGGATACCGGCAATTGGCTTTTTGGTTTCAGTTGTGGTATTGGACGTTGTTCAGTCCTTAATGCAGAGCTTTGGGCGATTTTAGATGGGTTGAAACATGCGTTGCATTGTGGTTTTCGCCGTGTGCAAGTTGAGTCAGAGTGTCTTAACGCTATTCGTTGTCTTGAGGATGACAATATATCGCGGACGGTGAATACGTTGGTTGTGGTTATCCAGGAACTTATCCATCGACCTTGGGAGGTTGTTATGCAACATGTTAATCGGGATTCTAATATGGTTGCCGATTGGTTTGCAAAGTCAATACGAGATCAAGGAATATGAGAAGTGTTTTATGAGGAATCATCGATTGGTGTTGTTAGTTTGCTTGAGCAAGACCTACAAATTGGGAGAGGCCAGCATGTTGCTGGCATTGGTTGATTGTTGGAAATTTAGGAGCTTTGCTTTGGTTTTTGTTTGTTGTATAATGACATTTTATTTGTTTTAACCCCTCTATATGTACTCTTTTTCATCTATTAGATGTAGAAAAGTTTTCTAACGAGGCATATGATTGGTGCTTTTTTCCTATCAATAAAAAAAACTAGCTTATTAATAAAGTTATTATATACATTATGTAAGATTAATCCCGTTTTATATTTGGATTTAGCAAAAACGAAAATAGAGGTTTTATATTTGGCAAAGTTTGTTAGACTTTGGAACATGGCCTTCACACCTAGAGGAGCCAATTTGGTCCATAATTTTCCATATTCCACCTAATGCTAGTGGTATTAGCAATGAATCTTAACCGAACATTAATATAGTAAAATATTAATCATAGTTATAAATAGGAATATCTTGATGTTGATGATATTTCTTGATAGAAAATTTCACCCGATTTTATCTCCTTCTTACTTAAACAAATTTTCATGTGAATGTATCAAGTACACTTATTATGAGTATGATTCTTTTCTAGTGCGTCAAATTTGGATATATTTTTTTAATATGTTAGTGTGATTACAAGGTAATATCTGTTTAATTTTTTTAGTCCTTTAATAATGCAAACCCACCGTACACACATAATACTCGAACCTAAATCACATGAATAAAATATATCATACTCTATCACTGAGACCACTCTACGTGTTCAAATTTAGATATTATTTGGAAGAAAGTGACGTGTTCAAATCAAATATGTCTCTCATGAAGTCAACACCGCGGCACACTTCTTTACATAAAAAGAGAAATGCATGTAGGTGAGTTGTGAATGGTTCAAATCCCTCCTAGGGAAATGCAAAAAAATTGTTTAATTAAATAATCATATTTTTATTAACAGGTTGTTCTAAGTGGTAAATAGCTTGATATCATTTAAGTAGGTTTCGAGTTCGAGGCCTTGTGTATGCAAATAATTCTCGCTGTGAGACTCACCCACCAAAACCAAATGTGTGATGCGAGTCGGTCCAGATTAGTCAGGACAAAGCCTTAAAAAACTGAAAGAGCAACTAAAAATAATCATATTTCTATCAGGTAGTGGTTCACGTAGGCATTAATTTTTCCTTTTTTTTAACATTGACATCTAGATTTTATTAAGCACCAAGAAAGATATTACAAATACAATGTATCAAAAAGAGAGAAAATAGGGACTAGTCCACTAGAAATCTTATACAAATGTGCAAAGAAAAAAAAATACTTCCATGGAGATTAACATATAATTAAAACCTAGAAATCTTCATGAATCTCTTTATCTCCAGCCAAATGAGACGCTTTACAGATGAAAAATGAGTGGTGAGCGAACCAAATTATTAGGCAGATTGCTCCGCTACACAGTTCTGATTACATCGGCTAACAAACCATCAAACGAGTGGGGATCAATCTATTCTTTGACCACCGACAAAATCAAATAAAAAAACTAGCACCGTGAGGAACTTTATACGAGCACCAACTGACCGCTAAGGTATGCTGAAATCATGTCAAACGAAAGATGAGACGAACCACAAAAGCGAATGAAAAACATACCACAAAGGCAGAGAAAACTCGTGCCACAAGAGCAAAGATTCTTATTAAAAATTAAAAAAATATATATAAGAAAAACAAGTGAAATAATAGATACTGAAGGTCGGCAATCAACATAAAGATCGATACTGACGTCGGTTAGTCAAAGAAAAAAATAGAAAACCCCTTGCTGCTTTGGAGGCAATAAGAGAAAAGTTTTTAGGTTAAATGCAGTAAATTAGATTTAAAAAAATCGCATTAATTTCTCTTTTAATTCTACTTTGTAACAAAATAAAACATTGATTTTTCCATGGGTTAACCAACATATTTTAGTGTGAAATGTATCCATTGTTTTTTTAGTAATATTTTTAAAAAGGGAGCAATTTGGTGAAAATCATGAAAGCAAGCTAGACCCCAATTTCAAGTGCCCCCAATTACTTTGATGATATGAAATGGAAAATTTTGGTCAAAAAGTTGGCTCCACTCCACTTTAGCATCTTCGCTTCTCCATTTGTTAGTTTTAAAAGAAACTTGGGTCTCCATATAAAGAGAAGGATTGCATATATTAGGTTCGAATATTAGTTTACTTAATTATCATTTTTATAATAAGGAGAAGAGGTGCCGATATTATATTATTGGAGGATTGGGATAAAAGTATAAATTGTTGGAGGACAAAGTAAAAAATTTAATACTAAAAAGAACTAAATTGAATTAACAATTTCTAAGAGGGACTTTAATAATAATTTTATCATTTCATCCAAAGGGGCCTAGGACCCTGCCACTTTGGATTTTCCCATGAAATTTGATATATCAAAGCATAAAATACTTTTTATGAACAAGAGTAAAAAATGAATTTTAAAAAATCCAACAAATACAACTCATTCAAATCATAAAAAAACCTTGAGAACAAGTCCAACTAGATGTTACATTGATATATGAGTGGAAATTGAGAAAATCAATCTTGTAAATTTTTTCGCTAACGGTTCTGGTTACATTGACAAACTACCATCAAAGAGGATCTAATCATATTAAACCGTCAACATTTTTTGATCGAAAGATGTGTCGTAATGACTGCTTACGAATGTCATACAAGACAGACGAAAATCGTGTAAAAAAAGAAGACAAATAAACGCAACAGTATATATTACAAGAAATTTTTTTTTAAAAAAAAAAGTCCTACAGTGGCATTAAGACCACAGCCATAGATGACATTCTTAAAGAAAAAACTAGAAAAAATTGAGAAAAAATAGTAGTAGATACGCTTTTTTTCAAATACTCTAATATTTTGATATGAACTACTACCCTGTTTGGTAATTAGCGGATAACTTATAGCGGATAACAGATTATATTAGCTGATTGTATTAGTTGATTTGACTAGCGGATTGTATTAGCTGATTGTATATAAGTGTTTGGTAAAATTAATTGATAGCTGATAACTGTTAGATTATTTAAACAAGTAAAATGACATATAAGAACATTATTATATTCAATACTTGTTTGAATAGATTATTAGTTGTCAATATTTTGTATCTAATTAATATTAATTAGATCTATAAAATTATTTTTAATATAACTTTTCTAAACATATTCGAATGATTTGTATATTAATTTATTATTTATATAATTATTTTAATATAATTTAATTAATTAATAAATTTAAATACACATATAAATTTGTGATAATCAAAAGAAAAAAAGTAAATAAGATTAGTTTATAAATAGGGTGAGAAAATATTTAATTTATGTTATTTTGAGATTTTTGATAACTGGTAAGGGTAAAAGAGTCATTACAACTCTAATATCAAACCTCTAATCTCAAAAAGCTCTTATTATGAGCTTTTTCAAAATTAGCGGTTTCACCCCAATTCGCTCTTTCAATTTGTTGTTCATCAAACAAAAATATTAGTGCATTTGACTGGTCAAACCTCTAATTATGCCTCAAACCTCTAATTTTTGCTCAAACCTCTCTTTACCAAACAAGGCCTACATGACCTTTAATATGACACTCACGATGGTCATGTTTGGCAATTAGCGAATAGCTGATAGCAGATAGCGGATTGCATTAGCGGATAGCGGATAGCTGATTACATTAGCTGATTTGACTAGCGGATTGTATTAGCTGATTGTATAAAAGTGTTTGGTAAAATTAACTGATAGTTGATAGATGTTAGATTATTTAAACAAATAAAATGACATATAAGGACATGTTTATATTCAATACTTGTTGAATAGTTTATTAGTTATCAATATTTTGTATCTAATTATTATTAATTAGATCTATAAAAATATTTTTAATATAAGTTTTTTAAACATATTCAAATGATTTATATATTAATTTATTATTTATATAATTATTTTAATATAATTTAATTAATAAATTTAAATACACATATAAATATGTGATAATAAAAATAAAAAAAGTAAATAGGATTAGCTTATAAATAGGGCGAGAAAATATTTAATTTAGATTATTTTGAGATTTTTGGTAACTAGTAAGGGTAAAAGAGTCTTTACAACTCTAATATCAAACCTCTAATCTCAAAAAGCTCCTATTATGAGTTTTTCAAAATTAGCGGTTTCACCCCAATCCGCTCTTTCAATCCGCTATTTACCAAACACCAATATTAGCGGATTTGACTGGTCAAACCTCTAATTATGCCTCAAACCTTTAATTTTTACCCAAACCTCTCTTTACCAAACATGGCCGATGTGTACTTGTGTACAGTGTCGAATTCAAAAAAAAAATATTAGCTGGCCAATATAAATAAAACAAGTAATTTATCTAACATTGTTCACATATATATTTTTTAATTTAAAAATTGAATAAAAAATAAAATAATATTATGAATATATGTTAATGAACATAATGACTAATTGTAAATAAATAGTAATGTATTTGAAATTTATGTTTTTTCTATTATTTATAAAGATATATTTTATCGAATATTAGTTTTAATGGTTAATTCTTTGCTTATTTTAGATGTCATAAAAATTATCACTTATTCAATAACTTTAACTTTATTTCACTTACTTTAATTTTATTCAAAGCTTATGATTATGAGTTTATCTAATCTACTTCAAAACAATAATTAAAAATTTTAACAGATTTTGATTACACATCTCTTATTTCATTTTTTGTTTATTAAATAAAATATAGTATACTTAAAACTAAATTTAGTTTCAATAATATAATAAATTATCATAAGTTATTTTTTCGAAACATCAATAGTTGTTGAGTTGATCGAACACTTGCAAATGGCTAAGAGGGGGTGAATTGGCAATTAAAATTTTGGTGGGAAGAAATGAGCAAAAAGAAAATTGACCCAAGTAGTTATAGTGGTTCAAGTTCTCCAAATGAACTCTACATCCACTACCTTAGTTCCCACTAAGGATTTTGAAACAATTCACTACTTGAATTCGTCCCCTTTTCTTGGATGAGGAGGAAACCTTACAATTTCGATTAAGCTTTCTACCCAAAGCTTAATCCACTCAAATACAAAGAAAGATTGTGGTAAACTCAAATGATTCCTCTCAAAGGATAATTTGTCTACCCAATTACAATTTCAATAACCCCAAACTCACAATACAATTTGACAATTGAAAGACACTAGAGTTGGGTACAAGAATTTGACTTTGAATAGCTCAAGGGTTTGGATTTTTTGCTTTGATGATGCTTGTGTGTTGAATAGTTGTTGCTGACCTTCAAAGGGCTTCATTTTATACATCCTCCATTAATTCTAGTCGTTTGGGTGGTTGGGAACATAAATGGAGCCGTTGGAACCCTATCTTACCACCATAAATGCACTTCTTCAGCTATCCGTATCGGTACACGAGGAGCCGTATCGATACCTGTCTCAGAAAAGAAAGAGCCGTTGTGTGCAATAAATAAGGGGTATCGATACGCACGTAAGCGTATCAGTACGAGGTATCGAAACGGGGGTTTACCGTATCGATACCTTTTTCTCAACTTAGCTCACTGTCGATTTCTGTATCGGTACGAGGGTTTGGCGTATCGCTACGGGTCAACGACCAATTTAAAATTTGGTTACCAACCAACTGACACCAACGGTCAAAATATTTAAACCGACTTGAATTTAAAATTCATTAAGTCCGTATCGATACGAGGGTTTATCGTATCGGTACGCCATTCAAACTCTTTAGACTTTTACAAAGGGGCGTATCGATACAGGTGAAGAGCGTATCGATACGTGTTCCTCCAGTAGCCAACTTTGGTAAAAAGGTATCGATACGGCTGGAAGCGTATCGATACACCTGGACGTTTTTCAATAGTTTGGCCTTGGAACACTTAGAAAATATTTTGAGTTTGAGTTTTTCAAATCAGTTTTAAAGTGTTGGTGATTTAAAACTTATTAAGGGACTTATAAAATAATTTTAAGTTTTTCAAATTGATCCTTAAAGATTTAATTATATCAAAATCAAACATAGGTTTTACAATCTCCCCCTTTTTGATATAACAAAACTAAAACTTAAAATTTTTGACACTTTGAAAAACTTTACAAAGTTAACTCCCCCTTAATATAAGCTTGGTAACTTTTGAGTTGAAATCAAAATTTTTGAAGTGTTGTGAGCTAGTTTCTCTCCCCCTTTTTGTTAGATCAAAAATATTGAGACAATAGATAAGTGCATAGACATAGGCAAAGGTATAAATAAGCAACATTAATATTATTAATCATAGCATCAAACTTAAAAATCCAAACAAAAACAGAAAATCAAAGCATAGGTTTAAACATAAAGCAAACTTAGTCCTAAGAACATAAATCAAAGATGCATAAAATAGAAAATCCTAAATGATATGCATGAGATGCAAGAAGAAACGTCTAGGCATCATCTTCATTGTCTTCATCATAAACTCCCATTGGATCATTGTCCCTCATGCTATTGCGCCACTCATCTTGGAAAGCGGAGATGGAAATATTCAAAGAATTATGACCGCTTTCAATAGATGTGAGGCGATTCTCCATGCTCGTCATCCTTGATCAAAAGTTGTTTCAAGGGCGGTAAGACGATTACCCATGTCCGTGCGCAACCCGGTAAATTGCTCATTGAGGTATGTCATGAGAGCATCCATGGAGGGTTGTGGAGCTTGAGGAGTTTGAGGAGCTTGATCTTCTTGAGGTTCTTCAAATACGGCCGCGGCCTCGGGTGGTAGCTCGGCAAGACGAACCCAATTACCATTAAAATAATGGAACTTTCCCCGTGCAAGAGATCGCTCATCAATGGGATCGGTAAGGGGAGTTGGGAAGTCAAAAGAGCAATCAATATCCTTTTTCATAAAGAAATAACTTAAGGTCGTACCATATGTAAAGGAGGTGACAAGAGAGGTTTGACGATTTTGCACAAGATAGACGATTTCCCCAAACATGATTCGAGCAAGATTTGGGCGCTTCCGCTCACGGAAGCAACGGATCCAAAAATCATCCACTTGACGGATGGTAGAATATTTTCCTCCGGAGGGCCTAAACCACCAAGACACCATCAAATGGAGGATCCGATCTTGAGCATTTAGGGCGGTTACGGAGCCACTAAGAACATGCCCCAAAGCATCCTCATCATCAATGCCTTCATCCTCTAATTTAAAGACTTCACAAATAGATTTGACATCAAGGATGAATTTCTTTCCCATGAGATAAGAGCTAATGGCGACAACTTCCGCATTGCGAGAAACACATTTGGCATTAGTGTAGAAAATCAAAACCAAAAGACGATAATAAAAACCGGGAATAGATAGAAAATCCATGAAATTCCAACGTCGAAGCAAATAAAGATATTCAAATTGGAAACGCTCCGAGTTAAGAAAGGGAATGGATATTACCCTTTCTGCACGAATCTTGTAATTCTCGAATTGACGAAAATATGCTAGACCCGTGGGACCTTCAAAGGATTGTTCATAGATGGAATTGTAGTTCGGACGTGCAATCGCTCCAAGAGTGGATGATTCACCGGTTTGAGAAACCCTTGATCGCTTCCTCGATTCCTTTGGTGCCATGATCTAAAAGAGAAATCATGCATATAGATTTCTTCAATTTTGGTTAAGAACCAAGGTAAAAAAAATTGAAAATAAAATAAAGATTTAAAAAAAATTGAAGAACAAAAGTTTTGTTAAAAAAAACAAAAAAACAAAACAAAAAAAATTGAAAAGGAAAAAGAAAGAAATTTTACCTTGATAGAAACTTGAGAGATTGAAGAAAAATCTAGCACAATTGAGATGAGAAGGAGCTTAAAGCTTGGCTTGATAGAAAAACTCTTGTAGATTTTGAGTTGTGGTGTGAAAATATGAGGGAGGAAGAGCCCTTTTATAAGCAAAAACGGCTAGGGTTTTTAGGGTTTGAAGAATTTTAGTTTTGGTAAAAGTTGAAAACTTTAAATGCCAAATTAAAAGCTGTCTGCACAATCGAGTATCGATACGCCTGAGGGTGTATCGATACGGAGGTAGAAACGTCATTTCCTTAAAAATGCCCGTTGGAGAATCGTATCGAAACGGATGAGGTCCGTATCGAAACGATTTGAAGCTCGTATCGATACGGGTTTAACCGTATCGATACCCGTTTTAGCAAAATGAATTCTGGGAATTTGAATGAAGAACACGTATCGATACGCGTAGATCCGTATCGATACCCTATGCCCAGAAATGCATCTTTAGTTCTAAAGAACAACCATAGGCTCAATTTTAACATCTCCTAAGGGTATGCAAATGATGAATGAACAGTTCTAAGCATATTTTAATAGAAGCATACTCCCCCTAACTATAGGCATGGATATTTTCAAGAGTTACAACACACAAACATGCAATTTCACAAAATCAAGCAATTTTAAGCATAAAGAGGTCCTAAAAGGTCAAGATAGGCTAGCTAAATCTAACTCTCTCCTAAGGGACCAAAAACGCTCTTTATCTAAAGGTTTTGTAAATATATCCGCTAATTGGTTCAAGGTATCAACATATTCTATAACAACATCATTTTTCAAAACATGATCTCTAATGAAATGATGTCGAATTTCTATATATTTAGTTCTAGAGTGTTGGATGGGATTCTTAGTAAGACAAATGGCACTAGTGTTGTCACACTTAAGGGGTATGGTTTCTACTTCAACACCATAATCTAAGAGTTGTTGCTTCATCCAAAGGACTTGAGCACAACAACTCCCTAAGGATATGTACTCTGCTTCGGTGGTAGATAAGGCTACGCTATTTTGTTTCTTAGAGAACCAAGATACGAGCATACTACCTAAGAATTGGCATGTCCCGGAAGTACTTTTCCTATCTATCTTACATCCCCCATAATCCGCATCCGAATAAGCATGAAGGCTAAAGGAAGAATCTTTAGGATACCAAAGGCCTAAAGGTGTGTCTCTAAGGTATCTAAAAATTCTCTTAATGGCAACTAAGTGTGATTCTCTAGGACTAGCTTGAAACCTAGCACACAAGCAAACACTAAACATGATATTCGGTCTACTTGCGGTAAGGTAAAGCAAAGAACCTATCATGGATCTATAAAGCTTAAAATCAACACACTTACCTCCTTCATCTTTGTCAAGCTTTAAGGAAGAACTCATAGGAGTGGCTTGAGGCTTTGCATTCTCCAAGCCAAACTTTTTGAGCATATCATTCACGTACTTAGCTTGATTTATGAAGGTGTCATCCTTCCTTTGTTTGATTTGGAGTCCCAAAAAGAATGAGAGCTCCCCCATCATGCTCATCTCGAACTCACCTTGCATTAGCTTAGAAAATTCTTTACAATAACACTCATTAGTAGAACCAAAAATGATATCATCAATATAAATTTGAACTACTAAGATGTCATTGTTATATCTTTTTATGAAGAGTGTTGTATCCACCTTTCCTTTTTCAAAACCCTTTTCAATTAAGAAATTTGAAAGTCTCTCATACCAAGCTCTAGGAGCTTGTTTTAAACCATAGAGAGCTTTTGTTAGTTTAAACACATGGTTTGGAAATTTTGAATCCTCAAAATCCGGTGGTTGTTCAACATACACCTCTTCATTATAAAACCATTTAAAAAGGCATTTTTCACATCCATTTGAAAAAGCTTGAAATTATGGTAACATGCAAATGCAAGCAACATCCTAATAGCTTTCATTCTAGCTACGGGTGCATAAGTCTCATCAAAATCAATTCCCTCTTTTTGTGTATAGCCTTGAGCAACAAGCCTAGCCTTGTTTCTCACTATATTACCACTTTCATCTAATTTATTCCTAAAAACTCATTTTGTTCCTATAGTAGATTGATCATTAGGCCTTTCAACTAATGTACACACTTTACTCCTCTCAAATTGATTTAATTCCTCTTGCATGGCCAAAATCCAAAAATCATCTTTTAAAGCTTCTTTAATATTCTTAGGCTCAATGCATGAAAGAAATGCAACATGATTCATTAATTTGAGAGAGGATCTAGTAGTTACCCCCTTCGATGGATCACCCAAGATTTCACCACCTTTGACATAGTTTAACTCCCTTGGGTAAGACACCTCCCTTTCCTCAAGAGTCAAGTCCTTCAAGGCTTCAAGAGGTGGATCTTGTGAATCCTCATCTTTGGTTGGAATCTCATCCACCTTTTATGTTTGTCCTCCATCAATGGCATCATTGATTCCTACATCATCATCATCACAAGATTCCTTCCTCGGAAGGAGGTTATCATCGAAAACAACATGTATTGACTCTTCAACAACTAGAGTTCTTTTATTAAATACACGATAGGCTTTAGAGTTTAAAGAATACCCTAAGAAAATAGCTTCATCACTTTTAGCATCAAATTTACCTAAGTTTTCTTTACCATTATTCAAAACAAAACACTTGCAACCAAAAGGATGAAAATAGCTAATGTTAGGCTTCTTAGATTTTAAAATCTCATAAGGTGTTTTCTTCAAAATTGGTCTAATCATTACTCGATTAATAATATAGCAAGCGGTATTTGTGGCTTCCGCCCAAAAATATTTAGGTAAATTATTTTCGCAAAGCATGGTTCTAGCCATTTCTTCTAAAGTTCGATTTTTCCTCTCAACTACCCATTTTGTTGAGGAGTGCGAGGTGCGGAAAAATTGTGGCTAATCCCATTTTCATTTAAAAACTCATCGAAACCTAGATTTTAAAATTCGGTTCCATAATCACTTCTAATGTGAGAAATTTTAAGTTCAAGATCATTTTGAGTTATTTTAGAAAATGTGATGAATTTTTCTAAAGCCTCATCCTTTGTACTTAAGAATAGAACTCAAGTATACCTAGAATAGTCATCTACAAGCACAAAAGCATATGATTTTCCACCCAAGCTCATTGTTCTAATAGGCCCAAAAAGATCCATATGAATCAATTGTAAACATCTACTAGTGGAGACATCATTTATGGATTTAAAAGAAGTTCTATGTTGTTTACCCTTTGAACATGAATCACATATTTTATCATTTGAAAATTTAAGTTTGGGTAAACCTCTAACTAGATTAAGGGAAATTAATTTTTCTAAGACACTCATGCTAGCATGTCCTAATTTTCTATGCCAAAGCCATGAGTCATGTTCATCATGTGCAACTAAGCATGTATGTGATGAATGAATGTCTTCTAGATGCACCATGTAAATGTTCCCTATGCGATGACCAATGAGTATTAGTTGATTTGTTTTAATGTATACAATTTTGCAACCACTTTTATCAAATATAACATTAAAACCCTTGTCATACAATTGACTAATACTCAACAAGTTATGCTTAAGACCGTTGACGTACAAAACATTTTCAATGAAAATAGAAGAGTGATTACCAATGGAGCTTATTCCTTTAATGTGGCCTTTGGAGTTGTCACCGAAAGTTACTACTCCACCACCTTTTGGCTTTAGTTCCACAAATCGACTCTTGTCACCGGTCATGTGTCTTGAGCATCCACTATCAAGGTACCAAGAATTTTTGCTTGAAGCTTTAGCCTTGTAGCAATGCTCCCCCTACAAACAAAGAAATTAGGCCTTGGTTTTTGGTACCCAAATCATTTTGGGTCCATGAGTGTTAGCCTTCAACATTTTGGTTCCCTTGGGAATCCAAGAAGCAATAGCATTCATATCATTAGAAATAATGAGTTCCTTAGGAACCCAAACACTCCTAACTCTTTGACCTCTAGATTGCTTATTAAAATTTCCTTGTTTAGGTATAAAAGGTTTTCTTTTTACATATTGGGATTTAGAATGATTTCCTTTTTCAAAATTATTTTTCCCAATAGCAATAGATGTTTTAAGATCATCCACTTCCTTTGTATGATAATCTTGAAAATCGGAAAGAAGTTTTTCAAGTTCAAGATTTTTTGTTTTAAGATCATTTGAAAGATTTACTAAAAACAAAACCTTCTTTTCCAATTCGGAGTTAGCTTTAGAAAATGTCTCATTTTGATTTTTCAAATCGGAAATGATTTTCTTGTTTTTCAAAATGGACTCTTTGTATTTTCCTACTAACTCATCATACACTTC
Organism: Hibiscus tridactylites; assembly: GCA_958450335.1. Lineage (NCBI taxonomy): Eukaryota > Viridiplantae > Streptophyta > Magnoliopsida > Malvales > Malvaceae > Hibiscus > Hibiscus tridactylites. The sequence goes on along the minus strand of OY288268.1, from coordinate 83,169,976 downwards.
TTGCAATTCATCATAAGCATCTTGAAGTTCATCAATAGTAAAATCAAAATTGGATAAGTGGGAGTTTACCTTAGGTTCATCATCAATGGCCATGAGACATAGATTGGCCACTTCCTCCTCTTCCTCGGATGACTCATCGTCACTCCAAGTAGCTATTTGTGCTTTGAGCTTGTTCTTCTTCCCAAAGCTTTTCTTTTTCAATTGAGGACACTCAGAACGGATGTGACCCGGTTTCTTGCATTCATAACAAGTAATTTGGTCCTTCTCCTATTCCTTGCTCTTACTCTTGAAGTCTCCCTTTCTAATGAATTTTCTTCCACGATTTGACTTCATGAACCGAGTAAATCGTTTGGACAACATAGCCATCTCCTCATCTTCATCCTCACTAGAATCGCTTTCTTGATGTGAAGCTTTTAGTGCGATTCCCACTTTCTTCTTCTCAACTTCCTTCTTCTCCACTATTTTCTTCTCTTGTTCTCTTCCCTTCCTCATAATCTCATGTGTGAGTAGAGATCCAACAAGAGCATCAAGCTTGAGAGTCTTCAAATCTCTAGCTTCAATAATGGCCGTTCTCTTGCCATCCCATGACTCCGGAAGAGAGTACAACAATTTTCTCACTAGCTTGTCTTCGGGAATGATTTCGCTGAAACCCTTCAAACCGTTGACAATGACTGAGAATCGATCAAACATCTTGGAGACACTTTCTTCGGGATCCATCTTGAAGTTCTCATAGCTTAGATTGAGTAGCCCAATCTTTGTCTCCTTGACATCACTAGTTCCCTCATATGTTGTCTCGAGGGTGTCCCAAACCTCCTTGGCATTTTCGATTGAAGACACCTTGGAGTAGATATCCGGACCAAGTGCACAAAATATCACATGAAGAGCTTTGTCATTCACTTGCATCCTTCTTCTTTCATCATCCGTCATCTCGGCTTTGACCTTTGGGACGAGCCTTTCTCCATATCTCTTCATGGAAATGTATGGACCTTCTTCAACTACATCCCACACCATATAGAAGATAGACTTGATGAAAAGCCTCATCCTATTCTTCCAATAAGGATAGTTATCCCCATTGAAGAATGGTGGCTTGGTGGTGGATTGGGACTCATAGTTGGATGTGGATGCCATTGCTTGACTTGTTGTTGATCAAACTCTCCTAGAATCGACTCAAGAGGGTTGTAATCCTTCCAATGAGTGTAGCTCTGATACCAATTGTTGAGTTGATTGAACACTTGCAAATGGCCAAGAGGGGGGTGAATTGGCAATTAAAATTTTGGTGGGAAGAAATGAGAAAAAAGAAAATTGACAAGTTATAGTGGTTCAAGTTCTCCAAATGAACTCTACATCCACTACCTTAGTTCCCACTAAGGATTTTGAAATAATTCACTACTTGAATTCGTCCCCTTTTCTTGGATGAGGAGGAAACCTTACAATTTCGATTAAGCTTTCTACCCAAAGCTTAATCCACTCAAATACAAAGAAAGATTGTGGTAAACTCCAATGATTCCTCTCAAAGGATAATTTGTCTACCCAATTACAATTTCAATAACCCCAAACTCACAATACAATTTGACAATTGAAAGACACTAGAGTTGGGTACAAGAATTTGACTTTAAATAGCTCAAGGGTTTGGATTTTTTGCTTTGATGATGCTTGTGTGTTGAATAGTTGTTGCTGACCTTCAAAGGGCTTCATTTTATACCTCATCTATTAATTCTAGCCGTTTGGGTGGTTGGGAACATAAATGGAGCCATTGGAACCCTCTCTTACCACCATAAATGCACTTCTGCAGCTATCCGTATCTGTACACGAGGAGCCGTATCGATACCTGTCTCAGAAAAGAAAGAGCAGTTGTGTGCAATAAATAAGGGGTATCGATACGCACGTAAGCGTATCGGTACGGGGTATCGAAACGGGGGTTTACCGTATCGATACCTTTTTCTCAACTTAGCTCACTGTCGATTTCCGTATCGGTATGAGGGTTTGGCGTATCGATACGGGTCAACGACCAATTTAAAATTTGGTTACCAACCAACTAACACCAACGGTCAAAATATTTAAACCGACTTGAATTTAAAATTCATTAAGGCCGTGTCGATACGAGGGTTTATCGTATCGGTATGCCATTCAAACGCTTTAGACTTTTACAAATGGTCGTATCGATACAGGTGAAGAGTGTATCGATACGTGTTCCTCCAGTAGCCAACTTTGGTAAAAAGGTATCGATACGGCTGGAAGCGTATCGATACACCTGGACGTTTTTCAATAGTTTGGCCTTGGAACACTTAGAAAATATTTTGAGTTTGCGTTTTTCAAATCAGTTTTAAAGTGTTGGTGATTTAAAACTTATTAAGGGACTTATAAAACAATTTTAAGTTTTTCAAATTGAACCTTAAAGATTTAATTATATCAAAATCAAACATAGGTTTTACAATAGTGAATGCAAATATAATATATATTTTCTAGATTAATGAGTTGAAATTTAAATATAAAATTGAGAGATGTTATTTTAATATTTTTATAAAAATATTATTAATAAATAAAAGAGATTGCTCATAAACATAAACAAATCGAACGCACATTTGTTCATGTTCGTTCGTTTATTAAACGAATATAAAAAATTTGTTCATATTCGTTTATTTAAGTTAATAAACGAACATTATATGAATAGTTTATCAAATGTTATGTTCATTTACGACCCCTGTAAAAATGAAAAGATGAAAAATATTTTAACTTTCATGTTTGACTTGAAAAATTATGGAACCAAAAAATTTTAATTTAAGAACCATAAAAATTATAAAAAAACTAATTTTAGAATTTTAATTTTGAAACTAAAAAAATATTTTTTGGACATGGGGTGGGCCATGGCGTATGTAGGCCGACCCCTAAATACCCCCTGCCTGTGTACTGAATCTCACATCAATTGTGTACTAAAATTCAATTTGTATATAATTATTTACACCAATTTTCAACTTGTGAGACCTTTTACTAAAAAATTCCGGAACCAATAAATAAAAAATGACCATGACAACATCCAAATGCTGACTGCTGAGTTCCGAAAGGAGATCAAACGCACCACCATAATTTAAAAGCCTAAACTTGTCGAAAAGCAATCGGTTCCCATGGTCCAATATTATTATATAATTATCTTTTTACTATAAATGAAGTTCTAAATATAAAATCAACAATGAGTTAAATGTTAAACATTATGTCGAGACCACATTTTTTATATATTTACAAATCTTTAATAAAAAGAATATATATATATATATAGTTGTTGACCCTAAATCTGTTTGCATTTGATCAAATCTATCACTCCAAAGTCAGAAGAATGTGAATGGCTATTTGAAAGTCAAAGTAAAGTACCCAACCTAAGGGTAGACTAATGCCTTACACTATCCTTTTCCATTATATTAAAACCTGGATCACACTCTATTATTTTTATTTCATATACAAAATCTCATAATTATACATGTTTAGATTTGTCAACTTTTTTCACAGGGGAATAGGATGGGTTTGTGGAAGAATCGAACTTATGATTTGATGTTAATAAAAATTTCAATTTTATGAAAGTCATTTTTATTATTGCAGCGTATGATCAATCAGGAACGGAACTAAGATCAAATATTAAAAGAGGAAAGAGTTTATTAAGTCTTTAAATTTAAAATTTAAAAAAAAATAAGTGTCTAATTTGACTAATATTTAAACTAAAAAATTTTAAAATACTATTATATAAAAAATTGAGAAGAACTTTTATTAATGGTTCATTCATGTGATCGATTAAGAGATTAGTCAAATTTTGATACGAAATAATTAAATAAACACATAAAATAATTTTAAAATGATATGATATATAATTTATAAATAAATGATACGAATGCATGTAAATATTAAAATTTTCATTATGTTTGGATTTGTCCAAGTTTTATTTAGTTTGTTCGTTTATGCATTATAATAGTTTATTCTAGTAGTAATTATATGAATATATTGATTGTGTAATATATTTGTGTATTATACTAATTTATTATGTTTGTAACTAAATGAATTTATTTACTATAATATAACTAAAAATTATATATTTTTAAAATCGGACTATGACCTAACTCATGAATGGATCTATTCCAAGCTTCCTAACATGAATTATTTATATATTGAATTTATACAAATAATATATTAAAGTGATTATAATAAAAATATATATGATTAGATTTGTAAAATATATAATATTTTCTATAATAAAAAGATTTCATTTATATCTTCCCATGTGACGAGGAGACCGACATTATCACACGGAATAATGGGGGAGTGGGGTATCTTTAAGACTTGAAGGGTGCCCTATGGAGTGACGAACCTTCCCATGCATTTTCCCACTTACCATCTTCCACGATGAGGATAAGGACACTTTTATTGTCTGTTTGTAGGACCCATGTCCTACGTCAAACTTTACATTTATCACGTTTTGTTTACTTTGTTTTTTTATTGCAATAAAACAATTGAGTTATCCAAATTATTAAATAACCTATCGTTTTTATTATTTATTTAGTTTTTTTTTACTCTTAAACAAAGATAGCTCTCTCTAGAGTCTAGATGAAGTTAGTTTGGTCGACTGCTTTTTAACTAGAGGCTTATGTACTTTGTCTAGTAACACAATCAGAATAAAGCGAAAAACAACTAATTATCCTCCATCTCTCCTTCACACGAACCCTAGTTTTCTTCAGCCTCAATATCCACCACGTTACTTGGATTGTTGCTCGATTGTTTTGCCTTGGACGGTGGCAATTTCCTCTCCAAGTAGCGTCGACGGTCTCCAGCTCGTTTCTGTGGGGTGAGTTGGGTTGGGTCCAGCGGTCGTGAATCAGAGAAGGGGATAGGCGCAATTTTTCTAGTTTCTCTGGGTTTCAGCTGGGTCTCTTATTCTGCTTGCTTCTGTCACCTTGCCGTGTTTTTGACGGCAACCGTTGCCGCTTGCGTCCACCTCTCCAAGCAGTGCTGCCGATTTCCAGCTTTGCTTTAGTGAGGCGAGTCATGGTGGAGTCTCGAGTTCGTGTTTTCTAGAGAAGGGGATCCCCGCTTGCATCCACCTATACAAGCAGTGTTGCCGGTTATCTCAGAAGGTAGCCCGTCAGCCGGTTTGCATCGATTTGAGCAACGACGCCTCGACATCTCCGTCAGGTAACCTTATCGTCCTTTCCTTCTAAGCCCGTTGATCCCGTTTTCTAGTTCCTCGTCCCTTTCCGCTCGAGTGCTGCTATTGACATGCCCCGCCCCTGGTGATTTTACCCCTTCTTCTTTGAGATGTTTCTGGATTAAGTATCTTGTTGTTCTGCTTTTCGGATTATATATTGCCATGTGTTTCTCCCTCGCTTGTTGTTAGCATAGTTGAACATTGGTGTTTGCTTAGTCGTATTGCTAAGTTTCCCTTGCAGTTGGGCTTCTGTCGGCTGGCACGGCCTCGTTTCTGTCGGTCTCGTTTTTGTGTTACTTGGTGTCGGTTCGTGTACCCTATGTGCTTCTCTGTTGCTAGTCTTGGATCTTTCTTGTGTGTGGTTCCTCTTCTCTAAGTTATGACCATCCTCGCTTGGAACGTGCGTGGCTTAGGGAATAGGGGGACAATTATAGCTCTATGAAATTCTGTAACAAAACGTAGACCGAATGTTGTGTTCCTCATCGAAACAAAACAGAAAAAGAGATACCTTGAGAAAATTAAAATGAAGATGAATATAGAATCTTCTTTCTATGTGGAGCCACAAGGAATTGTAGGCGGACTCGCCCTATGGTGGACAGGTGAAGCAAAAATCACCATTCTTAAACACGATAAGAATTTTATTACCACTAAAGTGACCTTGCTTGATGGAGAAGAATGATTTGGAACCTTCATATATGGTCCCCCGTACAGAGATGAAAAGAAAGTTTTTTGGGAAGGGTTAATGCAGCTCCGAAGATCACCAAATGTCAGATGGATCATTATGTGTGACTCTAATATGGTGACCAGACAAGAGGAAAAGGAAGGGGGCAACCCCTTCAACCCCGATGAGGCAAATTACTTCTCGGATTTTGTTGATTCCACTGGATTAATTGAACTTCCAATTAAAGAAGGCTGCTTTACTTGGTACAACCAGAGAAGTTGAGAAAACTATATTCTTGAGAAACTGGACCGCATTTTGTGTTCTACTGAATGGAGCATCACATTCCCAAAATCTATGGGCTAATGGACATCACTCTAGCCTCTGACCATGCTCCTATCATTCTCTTCCCCTCGGGCTTCTCCAGAAAATATAAGAAGGAATTTAAATTCGAAACAAAATGGCTATTGGACGATGAATATCCCCAAATAGTGTCCAAAGGCTGGGACTCCCCTCTTGCCGAGAGAACCTTCCATAACTTTGGGAGGAAAATAAGAAGAACCAGAAAGGCCCAAATAATTTGGAGCAAAACAAAGACAAAGCAGCAAAATGAGAAGAACCAGTCTTTGATGGCCAGGATTAAATACTTCCAGGGTAGGAAGCTCACTGACTCGGAGCTGGAAGAATACAAATAGCTTAAAAAGAGCTGGACTTAGAATGAGAAAGCGAGGAAAGATATTGGCATCAACGATCCAGAGTTAACTGGCTAAAATGAGGTGATAAAAACACCAAATTCTTTCATGCCACAACCATCCAACATCGGATAATTAATTTCATAGTCAGAATAAAAAAGGATGATGGATCCTGGCTCGAGGAACCTGAGGATATAGCAAAATTATTGCAACAACATTTCCAAAACCTGTTTGCCAAGGACCAATCCATTGACTTCCAATGCCCCAGTGATTTCATTCCCCAGTTAGTAACCGAAGCAATAAACTCTGAACTCAGCAAAGAAGTGTATGAAGAGGAGATAAAGAGGGTCGTCTTTAATATGGGAGCCACTAAAGCCCTTGGGCCTGACGGCTTCCCTGGATGTTTCTACCAAACCTTCTAGAAGACCATAAAAGGAGATCTTATAGGGATGGTGTCCGCTTTCTTCAACGACGGTTGACTACGGACTTAACAAAACCAACATTGTCCTCATCCCCAAGAAATCAAACCCATGTGAAGTCTCTCATTCCCGGCCGATCAGCCTGTGCAATTTCTCTATCAAGGTAATCACTAAGATCTTGGCGTCGAGGCTGAAAACTTTTCTCCCTGATCTTGTTCTTCACTATCAATCAGCTTTTATTCACAGCAGATCTATACATGACAACATCATTCTTGCCAATGAGGCTTTCCATGCAGTCAAACGGGAAAAAAAGGGAAGAAGAGGATCATGGCACTCAAAATTGACTTGGAGAAAGCCTATGATAAAGTGGATTGAGACCTTCTTCATTTTGTCATGAATATGATGGGCTTTTATGATTGGTGGGTCACTAGAGTCATGAAATGCGTTTCATCCACCTCATTCTCCCTGGTCTTAAATGGGGAGAAATTTGGTGACTTCTCTGTTGAGAGGGGCCTCACACAGGGTGACCCGCTCCCTCCTTTTTATTTACCCTCATATCGAACATCCTATCATGGATTACGGAAAAAGAAGTGGGAACATGCAATTTTGAAGGTCTTAGAATTAAAAGACAGTGTCCAGTTTTGAGCTATCTGTTGTTTGCTGATGATTGCCTTATATTTTCAGGGGTGAACAAAGAGAGCTGTGAAGCTGCTCTTCGCATTCTACATCTTTTCTAAAGATCAACAGGGCAGATGGTGAACCCTCAGAAATCATTGGTTCTCTTTTCCCCTAACGTCAACAGCCATCTCAAGCCCCACCTTTCAAACATTCTGGGTTTCTGCCCAATGGAGGAGGACAACAAATACCTCGGTTTACCTTCATTTTGGGGACGAAGCAAGAAGGAGGCTTTAGCCTTCATCAAGGAACGAGCCCAGAATAAACTAATGGGTTGGAGAGCTAAGTTTTTAAACCAGGCAAGGAAGGAAGTTCTCATTAAGGTAGTCGCTCAGGCCATCCCTACTTATGTCATGCAATGTTTCCTCCTCCCTGTTACCTTTTGTGTCGAACTCAGTTTGCTAGTGGCTAATTTCTAGTGGAATAACTGTGGAAGCAAGGAGAAAGGCATTCATTGGATTAATTGGAGAGACCTTTGACGGCCGAAAGACTAGGGGGCTTGTTCTTCCAAAACCTCAGAACTTCCAACAAAGCTCTTATTGTGAAAGTGACGTGGAAAGTGATTAAGAATTCGAACTCCCTCCTAGCTCAGACTCTCCGTGGAGTTTATTATCCAAACGGAAACATCTTTGATGCTCCTAAGTGCACTAACCCTTCTTGGGCATGGACATGCATTAGAGAAGGAGCAGATATTATCAAGGAAGGATCATTATGGAGGGTCGGAAACGGAAGATGTATCTCAACTTGGAATGATAATTGGATCCCCAAATTATCTAAATTTCATATCTCCTCTCAGCCTCCACCCAACTGTCCTTGTCCCTCAATTTGTAGTCTCATAAACCTCGATTTAAGGTCGTGGGACAAAACAAAGATTGATCATTATTTCTCCGCGACTAAGGCTAATGCGATTCTGACCATCCCAATAGGAGGACCAAGAGTCAAAGACTCCCTTATTTGGGTGGGAACGAAGAATGGGGATTATTCGGCTAAGTCGGGTTATAGATTCATTGAGGACAACCATAGACCTTCTTATGACCCTTCATCTAGCGAATCCCCAAGTAAGAACAAAGCTTTTTGGAACTCCATTTGAGGACTAGAGGTGCCGTCCAAAATTCGCTCATTCCTCTGGAAACTATGTCATAACATCGTGCCTACCAAAGGCACCCTTGCTGCTCGTTTTCATGGAAAATTCCAGGACTCGGACTGTTGTCCAAGGTGCGGAGATAAGGTGGAATCCATTGAACATATTTTGTTTTTTTGTCCCTTTGCGCAAGCGGTCTGGAGGGCCTCAGGTTTTAACTATTCTCTTTCCTCCTCTGGTTTTCCTGGGTTTTCTAAATGGTGGATTAGAATCAATGAATTTCGAAAGTTAGGGAATTTTGAAAAAGGTTGTGCTCTCATTGCCTTCCTCTTATGGGTAATCTGGAAATCGCGAAACGCCTTGGTCTTTGAAGGAAGGAAAGATCTTCCTTAGGACGTGTGGCTGCACGTTGAACGAGCCTTTGAGGAGTTCGCGCATGCAACACTTGTTTGCTCTCTAGAGAAGCCACATCAACATGTAGAACTGAGGTGTTGGACTCCTCCTCCTCCTCTTACTTTCAAGATTAACTGTGATACTGCCTTTGATAGCAAAACAGGAAAGGCTACGGTGGTGGCCATTGCACGAGAAAGTGCGGGATCCGTTATCTAGGGAATCTTTGTACCAACTTTAGCCCCATATGTGGCATCGGCAGAAGCCTTTGCTATTAGGCCGAGAACCTATTTGGCCTCTCTAAATGGTTTCTCCAACATAATTATTGAGGCTGATTGTCAAGCTGTTAATTGGAAGCCTGTGTTCGGGCTCCCTTTCAGATTGGTTCTCTTCAGCCATTGAAGAGGATATTAGATCGAAAGTCGAGTCTTTCGCTTCTTCCTCCTTTTCCTTTGTTCCTATATCATGTAATCGGGCTGCGGATTGGCTTGCCAAATTTGCTAAAAACATTCAGGGTCGAACTCTTTGAGGCCCCTCTTTGCCCCCGCAATTGAATTTGTACTTGTAATCTTGTTTTTGCAATGAAATTTTACTCTCTTTCGATCAAAAAAAAACTTGAGGCTTATGTATTAGAGATCAAAGTGACGTGGCAAAGCTAATTAGTTAGCTGTTGATAATTGGTTAAAAGTTTGATGGGCGGTTATCGGGCCTGTTATTAGGCCTATATATGTAAACTTTGTGAATAGTCCAAAAGATGATCTGAATTGAATGAATGTCCATTATTCTCTTCATTTCATCGTTAATTGAAAATTCTCAAACACGTTTCTATTTCAATTCCTTCATCTTCACCGTTCTGAATTCATCTTCTCTGTTCAACCTATCTGCCGTATTCATGGCGTTTCTCCATTTCTATCATGGTATCAGACATCATTAACAGTCCTGACGCGGATTCTTTTTTCGCTTCCACCATCAATTCTGTTATCGTTAGTTTCTCTGTCACTGAGTGTGAGTTGTTCTATTTCGATCATGCATCCTTCGGTGCAAGCTTCGCAACTCTAGGATGGTGTTGTTGTTGACGGTGATTCGTCAAAGCAGTCCTTCTCCAACAAGAAGGTAAACGTGCGATTAGATGACACAAACTACCTTCTCTAGAAGCAGTAGGTTCCCTTGATGACTCGCGGGCAAGGCCTAGAGCATTTTCTTGAAGAAGCAACTCTGATTCCTGCGAAGTTCGTGAAGCCATCAGAAGGCGACCGTTATGTGACTCTAGCATATCTTCGCTATGTCAAATAGGATTGTCCACTCGCGTCGTGGCTTCTTTCTATTATCAGTCCTTTGATCCTTCCTCAACTGATGGGCGTCGAGACGTCTACTTCGATTTGGAGTTCTATTTATAAGTTCTCAACAACGAAGGTAATGCACCTCCACTGTAGACTTCGTTCATTGAAAAAAATTACTCTATGTGTGAATACATGTCTTAAATAAAAGAGATATGTGATCTCCTGGCTATGTGTGGCAATCCGGTCTTTAAGATAGGACACATTGAAACAATCCTTAATGGATTGCCCTTGGAATATGATCTGTTTGTTGTTGTGATTACAGGAAGTCGAGAGCTGTTCACTCTGGGTGGAGTTAAATCTGTCCTCATTGATTCTGAGACAAGGCTTTCTGATCCTATGAGGCTTCCAGTCAGCATTAACTCGACGCAGTACAATAGGTTGTCTGACAGGAACAGAGGTGGTAGATCTCCTCACTACACTGGACGCACTAGGGGACGTTCAAGGCCACAATGTCAACTCTGTAGAAAGCTAGGGCACATGGTGGATAGATGTTCAAGGCTCTCACTCGTCTGAAATGGAAACTCAGAGAAAAACATGAAACCATGATAGCCTTTGAAGGTAATTCTTGTTTAAAACCCAGAAATATCCTTATCCATAAAGAAACAGCTTCCTTCAAATAAGGGGTAAAAAGGACTATTCCACCCTTTAATGAAACGGAGCGTTTAGAGCTCAAATAAAAAACAAAAAAACCAAAATAGTCGTTGGTCCCTCGGGCCCCACCTCTGCGACCATGCAGACATGTCTCCCGACATTCCCTCTATGCGCATTTATTTCAGCATTCCGTAAAGTTTGGCACCGCAATTCCACAAATCCTGCCAGCAAACCTCGTATGTCATGTTTTGTCTCCCGCTCACGAGACCACAGGCCCTCATGTTCCTGCATCGTCGTCTCCAAAATAAAATATCTAAGCAATACGTTGAACACCTTATCAACAGAAAATAGAGAAATTCTCCGGCGAACCTCCACCTTCTCCGATCTACCTTCCAAACCATAAAACAAACTCTGATACTTCCTCCACTCACATAAACCACTGTAAAAACCATGAAAACAACCATAAATCAACAACCCCAACCCTTCATCAAAAGTTGCCCCATATCGAAAAACCCCTGTCTGATTCAAAACCCTATCAATGAACCTCTAAAACTGACCAAAAATTATAACCTTTCCATTTCATTCCATGGTGATCCATCCTCGGAACTGGTCCTGCAAAATAAAACACAATAAAGTAAATGCATAACACCGACCATTAGCGCCGGACTTACCCTCGTCGTTCCAAGCCTGACTGCAGAGGCGACACGAGTACCTAAGGCCACCATCAGGCCTATCTAGACACACCTCACCTCGACCAAGAGTCGGCCGGACAGTCACCGAAACTGGGCAAACATCCGTACTTGGCAGAAAAGGCAATCGAAAACCGTCCAAGTTGAGAAAAAATTAAAACTGTACAGACGCTCCATATTCCCGGCATAGCTAATTAGTTAGTTGTTGATAATTGGTTAATAGTTTGTTGGGCGGTTATCGGGTCTGCTATTAGGTCTATATATGTAAACTTTGTAAATAGTCCAAAATATGATCTGAATTGAATGAAAGTCCATTATTCTCTTCATTTCACCGTTAATTGAAAATTCCCAAACACGTTTCTATTTCAATTCCTCCATCTTCACCGTTTTGAATTCATCTTCTCCGTTCAACCTATCTACCTATTCATGGCATATCTCTATTTCTAACATTATGTGAATAATATAGCACCCACACTATATTATTTGTTTGAGTTATTTTTTAATTATTATTTTTGGTTAAAATAAATACTTAAATTATAATTTCACAATTACTTTTAACCTCAACATTATCTTTATTTAAATATTTTTGGTCCAATTGCACGATTATCGGTGGATTTGTAGATCAGAGTATAGAAAATTGTAGTTGAATGAGATTTCGAGAATTTGAGAGCTTTTATAAACTAAGAAATAGGGAGCGGAGGATAAAAACTATATTTTTGGTATAAAAATCTTGGCGAAGAAGGTAGGCAACAATCACGTAGCCGCGATAAAGGAATGAGAAGTTGAGAGAGTCAACAAAAAATTACAGTGGTCAATTCGTACCATTAATTATAATATTTTACGGGTTAATATCTGATTTAATGTATAATTTTTTATCTGAGATAATAATAGAGTTTTGAAGCATACACAAAATATCAAACTGCTCCTAAAGTATTTTTTGGACGTTGTGGCCCATGAACTAAAATCATTGCCCCATTTGACGAGTAAAAATCTCCTGCCCCTAACCATGACTCCTTCTATGTCCCTGCCTAAAAATACTTAAAAATTAAATCTTGCCCCATAACCTTAATTTTCATATCCTAAACCCCAAACTCTAAACCCTAAAAAATACACCATACCCCTAATTCCATACACCCTAACCCTAAGCCCTAACCTTAAACCTCAAAACCTAAACCCTAAACCCACTATTTTAAAGTGGGGGCACAAATGGGGGCATACTTTGGGGCAGATGATTTCCATCCCCATTTGACCTCTCTGTTAACTTTGGTTAAAAAAATTCACGGGTTAATTAGAACGTGCCACGTGTAATTTTATTAACAAAAAATAAATATGACTTAAATAAAAAGGGTAAATTACTAACCAACAAATAATCTTTATCACCAATACCCTCAATCTCCCATTCATCCTCGTTTTCCTCCTCTTTCGATCAACATCACTGCAAATACGACTCATTCATCTGCATAAAGTATCATTATTAGCAGATTTTTTTAGCAGCAAAAAATAAAAAGGGAAAATAGAAAACAATAAAAATGATCGACAATGCAACAAATACTAAAGAACTACAATAAGTCTGAAGCTTCAAAAATCACCTTCACGCTGCCTTCTTTCCAAAAGTTCCTTTTCCTCCTGCAGCTTCACAGGATCAGTTTTATCATACTGTTTAACAAGGCATCATATATTATCACTAAGAAGACAACGTACAAAGAAAAAATTCGAACACTAAAAACACGCCCTCCAAAAACTTATGTTATCAAGTAGTGCCCTCTGCCGAGCTTTCAAAATAGTGTCTGTAAAACGAGTTTTTAACTTTCTCAATATGCTCGTTTATGGTTGAACATAGGCATTTCTCTACCCAAATTTCTGTAGAAAAAGTGCCGTATGATCTACTCAAAGTGATGGTTTTAATAATTTTTTTGAGCTGCATTAAGAACCCACAACTATTTCTTTTGCTTCAGAATTCTTCTGTGGAGTTAGAAGTTTTGTTTAAAATGGCGGTTTTCAACTCTGAAAACGATTTGAGAACTCAGATTCCAAGCTCAAATGAAGCAAAGCAGCCTCAGATTCAAGCTATTCGAATGTCAAACTCCAATTATTTGGTATGAAAACTGTAAAACAAACCTTGCGATGCCAAAAATGATGGCATTATTTGCTCCTTAATGAATTTGCTTGAAGTATATGGTGGAGACTTGGTTTTATCAGAGATTGTATTGTAGGAAGAAGATAAACAATTTTAGTGGCTAGATTGAATAAGTATAGAACTTAAGATACTCAACATGCCATTAGTTTAAGGACACAACGTCTCAAAAATTATTTTAAGGAACAATTTGATATTTTTGTATATATTTAGGAGTCGAACATTAAACTTTTTTTTGATGAAACTATACAAATATAATTGAAGTATGTGATTCGACCAATAAGTAGTATGTATTATTATAAAACTTCTTAAATATTTTAATCTCAGTATGTGACACTAATTTAATTGAAAAATATTTATTTATTTATTTTACCAAAATGAAAAATTACTCCAATTGTTATTAAATGCACGGATTTGAATCGTCATTTTTGTGGGGTTTTATGCATTTAAATTATTGGAAATATTGATTTTGATGAATGAGTCTTCTACATGAATTTTTTTATAAATATAACATTTTGAACTCGAGACTTATATAAACGATACTAAGTTGATTATCACTTGCACCAATTCTAATGGTAACGTATATAATTTATTGAACTATAGATATACATATTAATAATTTAGTAGTAAGTTTGATTATTTTCACCTAATTGGATCGATTTTTTTTTTATAAATTTTAATTTTAATTTTAATCCTACCTAGAAAAGAGAGAAAAGAGGAGTCTAGGAGAAAGAAAATGTGTTCCTAGTGGGCCTAAAATCCATTATATAAGAGAAATAAAAAATAAAAATAAATATTTTGGTCAACGGTCAAATATATTTGCATGAGTTCTTAATTTTTATTCAGTAAAGAAATCAAATTATGAAAAACTAGAATAAGAAAATTAACTTTACAAAACTTGTATATTATCATTTTAAATTGTATTGCTAAAAAAGAGCCCTCAATTATTAAATAGATCTTGGAGTGTTTGTTTAATATTAGATCTAGAACACTCATTAAGTTGTCAATTTCAAGCCAATATCTTTTTTCAAATCTGTCCACTTATCATCTTAATATTTCCCGTATTCAAATCACAATCCAATATTAATTTATTAGAATTACAATGAATATAGATCATGGTTCACGATGAAAATTCAGGGGTTCCAAATCACATCCATGCAGTAAATATGATAACAACATTAGGGTTTCAAGATTAGTTTCCTTGTAATTAATTCGAAAATGAATCCGTTTTCCTAAAAAAAATTTATTGAATTAATGGGTTTCAATTTATCAATTAATATTTAGTTTCCAAGTCGTTTTAAATGATAAATGTAATTAATTAGAGTGCTAAAAAAACCTCAAACATTTATCTTTAGTTTTGTAAACGAATCGAACGAATTCTACTTATCTTCGTTTACGCTCACATGTATTTGTATTCGTTTACTATTTTAATGAATGAACAAGCTACATTTCTTAACGAACGAACACGAATAAAAAATTGTGTTCATTTAATTGTTCGTGTTCATTCCGTTAAAATTAAATGAACGAACATGAACATACACTTATTCGTGTTCGTTCAATTTGTTTATTGACCAACATATTATTTATGTATGATCTAATTTAAAATCAATATTTATAAACTAAAATCTCGACTTTTATCAGCAGAATTAAGACTTCATTAGTTAGCAATAAAAATATTAAATAGTAAAAAAAATAATTTTGACCGGTGTTTATAGACTACAAATGCAATTAAACTTCTATAAATTTATAATTCGATTAAATTATTAATGTAAAATAATATATATATATATATATGTATTAAAAAAATTAAAAATCGGTCCCGGCTGTCATGAGTGTGAGTCTGACCACCGACACGGCAAAATTTTTTTTTGTTTTGCAGTAATAGATTCTAACTTATACAGTTAAATTAAGGAATAATATTTTTCTGCAATAATTTTTTTTTAAAAAAAATAGAAGATTACTTTGAACCTTAAATTCTTTGTCGGTCATAAATTTACATTCTAAACTTAAAAAAATAATAAAACGTAGGGTTTATATTTGAGAAATTATTTCATGGAAGGATGGTGGAATACTTAATTTTTATAAACAATTTCAATTTAAGATTTTGAGATTTAGTTTAAGGTTAAAATTTTAAGGATTTAGGTTGTAAATTTTAAAATATATTATTTTTTTGTTAGAATTTATTGTTTATGATTTAGGTGTTAAGATTTTAAGATTAAGAATTTAATTTTAATTTTCAAAGTGAAATTAGTAATGCTTGTAGAATAATTTTTTACACTACCAGTGTATGAAATAATAATTTATATGTGTGTGCACGCGCGTGCGTGCGTGTAGAGAGAAATTATATCATAGGTTCGTCCCGCCACGCCATTCATGGTCTCAATCAATAAAAAGCACTCATTTAATTAATTATTTTTCATGCGATCTTTTTACCAAGTGAAGATTCACTCATATTACAAATATAACACATCCAGAAAGGAGAATAATGGGGACTTGTCCACCAAAATTTCATACAAAAACCCAAAGGAGCAAAGAAAAGTAAATACTTTCATAGAGATTAGCATACCATCAAAATCTAGAAGCCTTCTTGAATCCCATTGTCTCTAACCAAATGAGACGGTTTACGGGGTGAAAAAGGAGTGGTGAGCGAACAAAACTCTCAGGCAGATTGCTCTGCTACCCAAGTCTAATTGCATCGGCAAACAAACATCAACCGAGTGGGGATCTCTCTTTTTATGATCACCGGCAGAATCATATCAGAAACTAGCGCCGTGAAGATCTCTGTACGAGCACCAAACGGCCGCTAAGATATGATCAAATCATGTCAAAATGACAGATAAAACGAACCACAAAAGACAAAAAAAAAGAATGTCATAAAGGGTGAGGGAACTCATGCCATAAAGGCAGAGATTGTAACACCCCTTCCCGATCTAGTCGAGAATCGGGTCGGAGTGCGCTACCGATGAACTATACAGTGGTTGACACTATAATTTCATGTAATAAGCAATAATATTAGACATAGCATTCAAGAATAAACAGGGCACAAATCTAATTAATCTATTACGAGTCTATGATTACCCGATTATGACCAATTTAAACTTTTACAAATTTTAGAGACTAAATTGTAATTTTATCATTTTAGTGGTCATTTTCTAAAATTAGAGTTACCAAGTTGAAATACCTCATATAAACAATTACCATAAAAATTTTCAGATTATTCGGAGCTCATTTACCTAACCAATTAAACTACGCAAGATTCAGTGACCATCTTGTAAACAATGCAAGTCTGTGTTCTATATCTTTTAACCGAATTAACTAACACCGTACTGATACACCTAGGGCTGTATCGGTACCCTAAGCCAAATTTTCAAATTCCAGATTCAAGGTAGTAGGACCGTATCTATACGGTTAAGGGCTATATTGATATCGATTGACCACGTTGACTTCGTATCGATACGTCTTGACATCGTATCAATACCATTTTTGCACCCAAATTCCAGTAGCCAAAATTCGTACCGATATGTATAAGCCGTATCGATACTCCCCTTTTGACTAGTGTTGACTCGACCAAATATACAAGGTCGTATTGATACAACATCACCAAATATACAATGAAATTTTACACACAATGTTTTAATGTTGTAAACTACTTGCATGCCAAATTTTAAGATCATTTGAATCCGTCTACTACGATTTCACCTTTAGGGGCCAATTATGCATTTTTGGTCCATTTAAACCATTCAAAAAGACCATTTGGAGCCTTAAGCACTAAGATACCATAAGCCTAAAATATATACATTAAAAGAGCCAAGTAAGACTAGTTTAAGTACTTTGCCACCCTACTAGGAGTTCATAGGTTCGATAAACATTACTTTAAGCTCATTTGTGACTCGTCAAACTCCAACTCCTCTATATGGATCCAACCACTCGATCAACTTAAAATGCATGAGATGAAATGTATTAGGCATACTTTGCCTAGTGAGATAGTCATAAACAACATCAATATCAATGTTATGCAATTTCATCCCTACAATATAAGAGGACATGCAATAGCTCAATATTAACTATGCAATGATCATAATCAATAGCAATTAAAAAAAATCATATTTTATCAATAACCCTTGGATCAATTCGGGATAGAGGATACACGAATTCCTACGCCTCATCAAGTCAATAAATGGTATAGTCCCTCCGCCTCGCCAATATGACCAATATCACAACACATCCCTCCACCTCACCAAATCAATATAGGTCGTAGCCCTAGAACCGTAGTCCACATGTACACTGAGCTCGTAAATTCTATGGCATACCAATTGTATCTAATGTTCTTCGAATTCAAGGTCCGACAACAATATCAATGATCGGTGTACAATGACAATATCATATTCAACACTTTCAATGATTTTATCAATAAGCCATAATTCAATATCAATACTACAATTTTGAAAATAGAAATGACAATGTCGATGATCTATAATCAATATCTTATATGTCCATGATTCAATGACAATAACAATATTACACGATGATGGCAATACCCAATGTTCAATGATCGATAGTTACAATGACACCTCAATACTTGATGTTACCACTTACCGACACTTACCATAATGTTACTAAGTGGTTCCATGCAATGTTTCCTAAACAATTGGGTTAGCAATAACAATATTGACAATAATAGAATCGGGAAAGGCACCTATCCTAAACTCGAGACTCTGACTACACTCACCTCGATAATTCGATGCTTTTACGGCTTTCAGATAATAACCCTTTTGTTCCTAGCCTTTAGTGAGGTTGATGGATGCTCTTTATCAATTTCTTGAGCTAGGAAATTAACAGAAGTGTGTTAGAATTAATGTTACGATATCGTAATCAATATAACAATATCGAAATTAACATATAAACTTGAAATAGCTATTAGCTGTCAAGATGACCATGGATAGACAAACCTTAACTTGTGATTAAGCTTGATATATCCATAGAATTCAATGATTGTTTGGGGTTTATAGCTTACTCGATCGATGGCAATGATTCGATATCAATAACTTGAAGGAAATCTTAAGCTTTAACAATCACCAATGGAGGTGTGTGTTTAGGTAGGGGACGATAGCTATTGTTAGGTGCTTGCTTAGACTTGTATCGGGTAAGATTCCAAACCTTGGCTATTCAATTGATTTTAATTGAAAAGCTTTACTTTCGATGAAAGAAGCTCTCCAGGTTATCCCACGTATGATAATTATAATATAGGAGGGGCTAATCGCAAGGTTAGTCATTCAAATTTCGATAGACTATACTTTTACCCTCAAATTTTTAATTTCTATAATTTAGCCAATAAAGGTTTCCATATTATTCAATATTATTCAAGAATGATAAATTGACTCAATTAGAGTTCAATATCGATACAATTGACCTCATGGCTAAAGTCAATACATTGTTAGGACCTTTCCGATATAGGATTTCCGAAACCTAATTCTGACTAGACCGAATTTCTGGGTGTTACATAGATTTTTACTATATATATATAAAGAAAATAATGAACTTTGGTGATTGATAACCAATACTAAAACCGACTGCTGACCACCGACCAAGGGAACAAATGAAAAAAAAAATGGTCGTAGCAATAGGATTAGGGCACGTAAAAAAATAGGCTTTTTTTAAATAACAACATAGAGTTAAATACAATTATAACGTAAGATATAATTTTTTTAATAGTCTAAAGGTAATTATAAGGTAATATCTATTTATATATATATATATATATATATATATATTCTTAATCCTTTGACAATACACATAAACCTTAACAATTAAACTCGTGTCTCCTAAGATGAACATTATCTGTTTTTTTTACTGGGACACTTGTTGGGTTAAACATAAGATATTATTTTAAAAGTTAAGTTCTCGTGTGAATTATATTGGGTGATTGTAGTGTCTTGGGTGAATTATATTGAGCGACGCCCTTGGAGATTGTGGGATTGTTTTCGGCGTATTGATACGTGCATAGCGTCATTGAAATGTATTTGTTTCTCGAATGTTTATCGTGAGGCGAATACTGTAGCGGATGCGTTGGCAAATGGGGGTGGATCGCTCGTCATGTTTTCAACCGAGTCTATAGCTTATTGTTGTTTTGGAACGAATTGCTTGGTATTTTTTTTCCTTTTTTGGTTGTCATCTTTCCTTTGTCTATCATCACGTAATACTTTTTTCCTCCATTTTAGACTAGAAAAATTTTTAATGAAGCTCTTAATAGTAATTATATGAATTTTTCATGAATAAATTCATACGATATTGATAAAAAAAAGTTCTCGTGTGAATTAAATGAACTGTTATGTCTACAAATTTACCAAATGGTCGGTCCATAGTTTTATATATTGGATAATGAGAATATTAGTCATCTTTTCAATCATGTAATAAAAAAAAAACATTTTTAGTCGTATTATGAATTACCGTTATTAGATTTCTTTTTGCAAAAAATTAAATAATTAATGCCTGTATTGAAAAAAATTGATGTTAATTTAATTGGTCTGTTATTTTTTATATTAATTAATAAAAATAAAATTTTGAAGACTAAAAGAAACGAAAAAAAACTAAAATATGTTTTTTTAAAAGCATGAGGATTAAAATATCGCTAGGTCATTCACGTATATTATTATCAATTACCTTAATAAGTCTTCAAAATTTATTTAAAATTATTAATGAGGTCTTGATTTAATAATAAGGTCGAAATAAGGACGAAATATATTTAGGTTGAGACCGAGATAAATTATCAAAATTAAGGGGGGCAAAGCTACAATATTTTTTTTTTGTTAAGAAGGCATAAATTGAATTATTAATTTTTAAGATGGGCTAAAAATAAAATATTACCATTTCGCTAACAGGCTAGAAGGTTTAAATTGTTTTATTTATATTTGGGAGGACTCAAGGTACAATTTTACCATTTAACTGAGGGATATGGCATTTTTGTGTTACCCTCTCGGTTTCTCAAGGCTTTGTCCTAATTAGTTCGGACGAACCCGCATCGTACACTTAGTTTTGGTGGGTGTGTAACACCCGGGTTTAGGGTTCGGGTGAAAATAATATTTTAATATTATTTGGGCTCGGGTTTATGATTAAAATGATCCTTTAAAATTTCGGGTTTCAAAATAAATATTTGAAATGGGACCAAATTGATTTAATTGCAAGTTGAAGAGCTTTTTAAAGAATAAGGGAATAGCCATTCATTAATGGCCTTTTTGTAATTTACCCATCATCAAATTTAAAACCCCATTTATATTAAAATAAGCTTTGTCTTCATCTTCCTTATTTCCCTCTTCTTCATTTGACGACATGGAAGCCTTCCCCCTCCCCCTTTCACCATTTCATCTCTTCCAACTTCATTTTTGGATCATTTTGAAAGGTAATTACATTTCCGACTTGCTCTCATCTTCCTCTACTTGGAAGTACAAATAGATTTCATTTTCATCAATGTTTTAGAAATTGGGTTTTTCAAAGTTTTGGTTAAAGGTTGTGACTTCATGAGTTTTTATCAAGGCTTTTAGCTTATTTATGTTAGATATGTTGTTTGTGAATCAAATAGTCCAACATATATGATTTTTAGAGTATTTTAAATGAATTCCCGAATTTGGGTATAAATGGGGTTTTTGAAGGGTTTTGGGTGAGTTTTGGGGGTTGTTTTAGGTGGAAATTGATAGCCCAATGGTAGTATTATGGTTAGGGGTTGATTTGGGATTGTTTGTGGGTGCTATGGATGTTGGAAACATGGTTTTTGGACATGGTTTAGGGACTGCCCGAATTTGCTAAAAATGGAATTTGTTCATGGTTTGCAACATGATAAATTGCATTTGAATTGTATTCCGGGTTGGTATTTTGATGTTGGGCTGATTTAGAATTGTTTGAAATGTGTTTGAGGTTGTTTAGAAGCGGGAATTTGTGTTGGGGAAGCTTCGGGAAGAAATCCGGAAATTTGAGGGAGGTTGCTTGCTTGGCTTGGAGCTTTGAAGCTTAGGTGAGTGGTTAAATACTTTTAAATGGTTTTCAAGTGTTGGTTCAAGCATGTGAACTAGGTTGGGATTGGTAGACCCACCTAGAGTTGGGATTAGGGTGGTGGCCTAATCCCAAACTTTAGTTAGAGACCTTGGTTGATCTTTAAAGTGTTGAATTATGCCTCACGTTTGATCATGCTTATGGTGGTTATGCTTATGTTGTTATACATGTATGTGAAGACATGGCTTAATGCATTGTTACATGCATGTTGATGATAAATGTGATAGGGATATACATATGTATGAAATATGATGTGATATTTGTGTTATTGAGATGCATGTAGTGTTGACATGTGTAATGATGTTATGAGGTGAATGTATGATCCGAGGATCATGGTGAGTACATGCTAGGCATAAAAATGTGGTTTGTGCATGACGGTGAGTCATGGTGAGTACGTGCTAAGCACGGAAGTTATTATGAAATGGTATTGTGAAAGAGTAATGAAATGTGTAGTATTGGCACTAGTATGCTTGGGTACAAATGATCGATCATTAGGATGTTTAGTGTGCACACGTGAGTCAAAATGCGCGCGTGGTCTTGATGATGGTAGTCATCAAGATGGAGTACGGGTTTGCCCGGAAATCTTCTTATATATTTATATGTCGGTGATGAGTGGAATCCCATCGACGGGCGTGAGAATGAGTGGAATCCCCTCCGCATGAAATGAGGCGTGAGGATGAGTGGAATCCCCTCCGCGTGAACGGTGATGAGTGTAATCCCACCGTCAGGTAATGGTTGTGTTGTTGGATGTGAGTTCCAACGATTATCCGTGTATTCGAGTCATAGCTAGGTGCCAATACGGATTGTAGTTTATGTTGTCAATATGTGGTTAATAGTGAGCCAATGTGATTTGGGATGTGTTGCTAACATGGTTTAATATATGTGATTTCATATGTTGTGGATTTAAACATGTTGAGCATGACATGATATTGAATATATGTTCATGCATCATATATATTTATGGCTCGTGTGGATCGGAGGTAAGATCATGCATTTTATCTTGGTTGTAGCTCGTGCTTGGACCCTGCATTGTCGAAGGTTTGTTTTATGAGCTTACCCTCACTAAGCTTTTATGCTTACGCTCTCTATTGTTCGACAATGCAGATCAATGACTTGTGGGTGGCAAGGGCAAGGAAAGACCTCCAAGTGTTGCTTACGGTTAGCTCAAGTATGATAGTTAAATTTAAAGATTGTAATAGTAAAGCAATGGGATAGGTGTCGTGTTATGATGCTTTTGGAATATATTATTGTTGTTGTTTAGGAGCATGTTAGACTCCTCGTATGAGTTTGTTAATTTGGCTTTTGGGATGTATGCCTTGCGTGAAATCATGTTAGTATTTTGCTACCTAGAATTGCCTAAGTGTTGGACATGTTAAAGCTCAATATCTATAATGACATGTATGGATGTGTGGCTTGTGATGTTGTGCCTTGGTGTTTAGTCTTGATATGATGTTGGTCAAGCATGCTTGTATGTTGTTTTGCCTTTAAAATTGTTGTTAGTGTGTTGTTAGATGTTTTGGTGGGGTTTAGGGGCACCCTTGTGCCTCAAACCAGCAAAAACCAGTCTGCAGACAGGGGGCGTTTCGGAACGGGCCACCCTGTTTCGGAACGGTTCCTTTGCATTTGGCCTGCCGTTTCGAAACGGATGGGGGTCGTTTCAGAACATTTTTGTTACTGAAATTTTGAGAAATTGACGAGATACAGGCGTTCCGAAACGGGCCTTTGATGTTTCGAAACGGTCAAATATCGTTGACCACGAGAAGTTGACCGTTAGGGTCGTTTCGATACGGGTCACCCCCGTTTCGAAACGGTCACCCTATGGTTGACCCTGGCCTGTTGACTAAGTCAGAGCGTTTCGGAACACCATAAGGGCGTTTCGAAACGGCCTGCTGTAAAGGACTAAAATGAGTTGTTTAATGTTTTGGTTGGTCGGAGTATGTTACATTGTTTGTATTTTCCGTTGCTGTGCTTCACACAGGTTTAATTATGCCTATAGACAAGATAAAATAAAAAGGAAATTTTTAGGGTCGTTAACCGAGGGGAAACCTTAACGGGTTTCGCTTCGGTTTTCCCCGTGTGGCCCACTCGGACCGGTCAAGCGTCCGGACCGGGACGAGGGGGTTACATTTGTTGGTATCAGAGCCTAAGGTTACCGAGACCTTGGGCAGGTAAGTGAGGTAAGTTTAAGTTTTGAATTGATATGTACGTTGTTTGTTTGCTTTGTAAGTATGATTGCTTGTATGACAAGTATGTCGATTGTTTGTTTGAAAGCATGTTGCTCGTTACCCGTGTATGTTGTGATGTGTGATTGTTTGATTGAGAATGTACGTTGTTGGATCATATGCATATGTTTGCTTGTTTAACAAGTATGCCTTGTTATATGCTTGGTTGAGCATGTATGTGTGCTGATTTGTTTGAAACATGGTTAGTAGAGTCTCATTGCTTCTATTACATCTGAAAAAGGATTTTAAGTGAGGGAAATCATACTTGAGCCACTTGGACCTTTCCTTTGCTAACCCAACTTGTATGTTAAATTGTTGATTGATTTATTGCTTTTAGTAAGTTTGGGGCCAGTGTGTGGGCCGTGAATCGGTAAGTGGAAGTTGTGGTTTTGAAAATGTGGATGATGTGGAGGAGGTTCTTTGCTATAGTTAGGGAAGTACGGTTGTACCGGAGTTGAGGTACAAATAGTTTGTTTAAGTCGGTATGTATGTGGGTTGATGCATGTTGATGGGGGACGATGTGATCGATTCTGGCATTAGTTGGTAAAAAGAAGTGAAGACCTTTGAGTGAGGATCAGAGGGGTATCGATGTTTTATCAGATAAGCCCTTGGTGTAGTTTTGAGTTTGTCTCTTCTGATTGATTCTAGATCTGTGCTTTTGTATATCGTTAGCAAGTATGCAAGTTTGAACATGCCTAGTGAAGTGTTAGTTGGTGACCGTTGGGGTTCGGCCTATGATTTTAATGCAAGACAGTCGGTCAGTGTCCGTGAGTGGGAGCTAGTTTGTGCGATTGGGTCAGTGTACGTTGAGTTGTCTTTCAGCGAGCGGAAGAGATGAAGTCACTTCCGATACAGTTGAGCCGAGAAGGGAGTCTTGAGCTTTGACTCCAGGTTGTTTGTTAGGGGTAGAACAAGTCCAGCATAACTGTTTGCGTGTGATCAGAATTGAATCTTGAAGTTACGAGATGCTCTAAGAACAGTTTAGAAGAGTCAGATTTTATTGAAGAACCAGTCCAAGAACAAGAGGACCGAAGACTAATAGTTGTGTGCTTGTGAAGTTGCAATTTCTGCGGATTCGTCTGTTTGTGTGAGCATGCAAGGAATTTAGACATACTTGTTGAGATCTTAGACGTAGGGGCACATGTAACTAGCCTTTTGGGAGATGGTAGTGATCAGAAAGATGTAAAGAAGATGTTTGTTGGTGGTTCAGAGTTACTAGTTTCTAATAGATGTGAAGTGATTGTCTTCCTACAGTTTCAGTGTGCCTTTTGACAAGGTTCGGCTTGAAGAGCAAAGAGTTAGTGTATACGTTGAGACAAAGAAAGAGTTGACTTGAAGTCGCAGATTTTTGTGAGACTGTAGTAGTAGATGAGGATGTGAACTTCTTTTTGAATGATTGATCCAACTTTAGAGGTCAAGGATTGGTTGAGTTTAGTCAACATGCTTGCTTAGCAATTGTGATGGATTTGATTTTTGAATGAAGATTAGACCGCAGAGTGTTAGGATAGTTTATGTTTTCTTTTCCTAGAAGTATTTGGAAGAATTGTCGGTTTACCTCTTGTTAGAGGAGAAGAGTTTGTTATTGAGACCGCTTTCGAGGTTGCTTCTGTTTTGTTTGCTCTGTAACTTGTGAATCCCGGAAGAATTGAGAATGTTGAAGAATTAACTTCGAGACTTGTTAGACCTTAGATTCATTAGTCCCAGTGCATCATCTTAGAGTTCTACAGTGAAATTTGTGTCGAAGAAAGAGTGACAGTACGAGAATGTATTTAGATTTCAGACAGTTGAAACAAGTGACAGTGAATGATTAGTATCTGTTTCCGTGTGTCAGTGATTTGTTGATCAGTTAGTGTGTGCTTCAGTCCAATAGAAGATTAATTGAGATTCGTTTATTTCCAGTTGGGAGTGAGAGAAGTTAAAGTATTGAAGACAACTTTTGAGGCAAGGTGTGACCATTTTGAGTTCCGAGTTATGTTGTTTTGTTTGACTAGTGTGTTAGTTACTTTTATAGAGATGTTGAACAGAATATCTTCCTAAGTTTCTTGATCAGTTTGTAGTAGTTCTCATAGATGATACATGGATATATTCAAGTACCGAAGAAGACCATGACGAGCTTTGGAGTTAGTATTGTAGATTATATTAGAGAATCAGTTGTATGCCAAGTTGAGCAAACGCAAACTCCAAGTTAATGAAGATGTTCTCCTAGGACATGTAGTCAAGCTGAGTGTGTTAGAGAAAATCCCAAGTAGGCAAAAGAGGACGTGAGTTGGAAAAAATTGAAGACTGTGACAGTTGTGTGATCAGATGCAAGACAATGAGCCCTTGAGAAACTGAAAGAAACCTTGAAGAGAACTTCGACCTTGATTCAGCCTATATCAGCGGAAGAGTTTGTGAACCATAGTGGTGGGTTACATGTAGAGTTAGGTTGTGTGCTTATGCAAGACAGAAGACTGTAGCTTATTCATCGAGAATGTTGAAAGACCGAGAGAAGAGTTGTCCGACACAAGACGTAGAATTAAATTACAATTGTATTTGCTTCGAAGACTTAGAGACAAAGCTTGTATAGTAAGAAATGCACCATGTATATGTACGTATCATCAGAGCTTGAAATATTTGAAGACTTAGGAAGGGTTGAAACTTGAACAACATAAAGTGTTAGAACTGCTTGAAGACTGTAATAACAAGATTGAGTACCATCCGAAGAGAGTCAACGTAGTAACCAATGCTTCGAGTTGTATTTGTTGTTAGATTAGTAGTTGAGTTGCGAGTTGTAATTGCCAGATTCAGTTTACCAAATGATAGTAATCTTGTGGCCGAGTTACATGTTAAACCTACTTTGAGTCAGAATGTTTGAAAAGAAACAGTTGCAAGACAGATTCTTGGCACCTCACGTGCGAGGCAGAGTAGAAGGAAGACCTTCAGAATACAGTTTCAGAGATGATAGAGTTTTGCACTTCAGAGACAGAATAGTTATACCGATTGACATAGTGTTTTGAGACGTATTGTTTTGGCCGAAGCACACGGTAGTTCATTTATATTGCATCCGAGTAGTATGAAGACGTATTGTGGGTTGAAGATGAGTACTTCTGGATTGAGTTGATAAATAATGTGGTTCAGTATGAGGGTAAGTGTGTAAATTGCCAGCGTGTCAAGACCGAGTACCAGTTTACTTCTAGTTGTTACATCCGTGGAAGGTTCTTAACGGAAGTGGGTAATAGAGATCCGAAATTTCTGCTAGATTATTTTGAAGACGTTTGCATAGTGTCTGGTTATCTGTTGAAGGCAGATGGTCATTTAGAGAAGGTTATGAGCCAAGTATTCATACATTGATGCATGAGATTGTGAATCAGACTAGTTTCGTTGTTCGTTTGTCACGGTTACCACCAAAGTTAGGAAGAAGTTTGTGATGTATCTGTGTATAAAAAAAATACGAGGGGTGAGTCAGATCTGTTCTGTGCTATGTTGTTGAAAGGATTGAGTTGAGTTTTAAATTGTTATGCCTTGAAAGAACCAGTTGGGATCTTAGCATTGGATATCTGCTGTTGTGTGGTAAGCCTACCGAGGTTGGTTAGTATGTTGTAGTGAGAGAGAAATGTGTGGAGGAGCATGTTTCGGTGGCTCTTCCTGTCTTATAATTTCGGGGACGAAATTCCTTAAGTGGGGGAGAGTTGTAACACCCGGGTTTAGGAGTCTGGTGAAAATAATATTTTAATATTATTTGGGCTCGGGTTTATGATTAAAATGATCCTTTAAAATTTCGGGTTTCAAAATAAATATTTGAAATGGGACCAAATTGATTTAATTGCAAGTTGAAGAGCTTTTTAAAGAATAAGGGAATAGCCATTCATTAATGGCCTTTTTGTAATTTACCCATCATCAAATTTAAAACCCATTTATATTAAAATAAGCCTTGTCTTCATCTTCCTTATTTCCCTCTTCTTCATTTGACGACATGGAAGCCTCCCCCCTCCCCCTTTCACCATTTCATCTCTTCCAACTTCATTTTTGGATCATTTTGAAAGGTAATTACATTTCCGACTTGCTCTCATCTTCCTCTACTTGGAAGTACAAATAGATTTCATTTTCATCAATGTTTTAGAAATTGGGTTTTTCAAAGTTTTGGTTAAAGGTTGTGACTTCATGAGTTTTTATCAAGGCTTTTAGCTTATTTATGTTAGATATGTTGTTTGTGAATCAAATAGTCCAACATATATGATTTTAGAGTATTTTAAATGAATTCCCGAATTTGGGTATAAATGAGGTTTTTGAAGGGTTTTGGGTGAGTTTTGGGGGTTGTTTTAGGTGGAAATTGATAGCCCAATGGTAGTACTATGGTTAGGGGTTGATTTGGGATTGTTTGTGGGTGCTATGGATGTTGGAAACATGGTTTTTGGACATGGTTTAGGGACTGCCCGAATTTGCTAAAAATGGAATTTGTTCATGGTTTGCAACATGATAAATTACATTTGAATTGTATTCCGGGTTGGTATTTTGATGTTGGGCTGATTTGGAATTGTTTGAAATGTGTTTGAGGTTGTTTAGAAGCGGGAATTTGTGTTGGGGAAGCTTCGGGAAGAAATCCGGAAATTTGAGGGAGATTGCTTGCTTGGCTTGGAGCTTGGAAGCTTAGGTGAGTGGTTAAATACTTTTAAATGGTTTTCAAGTGTTGGTTCAAGCATGTGAACTAGGTTGGGATTGGTAGACCCACCTAGAGTTGGGATTAGGGTGGTGGCCTAATCCCAAACTTTAGTTAGAGACCTTGGTTGATCTTTAAAGTGTTGAATTATGCCTCACGTTTGATTATGCTTATGGTGGTTATGCTTATGTTGTTATACATGTATGTGGAGACATGGCTTAATGCATTGTTACATGCATGTTGATGATAAATGTGATAGGGATATACATATGTATGAAATATGATGTGATATTTGTGTTATTGAGATGCATGTAGTGTTGACATGTGTAATGATGTTATGAGGTGAATGTATGATCCGAGGATCATGGTGAGTACATGCTAGGCATGAAAATGTGGTTTGTGCATGACGGTGAGTCATGGTGAGTACGTGCTAAGCACGGAAGTTATTATGAAATGGTATTGTGATAGAGTAATGAAATGTGTAGTATTGACACTAGTATGCTTGGGTACAAATGAACGATCATTAGGATGTTTAGTTTGCACACGTGAGTCAAAATGCGCGCGTGGTCTTGATGATGGTAGTCATCAAGATGGAGTACGGGTTTGCCCGGAAATCTTCTTATATATTTATATGTCGGTGATGAGTGGAATCCCATCGACGGGCGTGGGGATGAGTGGAATCCCCTCCGCGTGAAATGAGTCGTGAGGATGAGTGGAATCCCCTCCGCGTGAACAGTGATGAGTGTAATCCCACCGTCAGGTAATGGTTGTGTTGTTGGATGTGAGTTCCAACGATTATCCGCGTATTCGAGTCATAGCTAGGTGCCAATACGGATTGTAGTTTATGTTGTCAATATGTGGTTAATAGTGAGCCAATGTGATTTGGGATGTGTTGCTAACATGGTTTAATATATGTGATTTCATATGTTGTGGATTTAAACATGTTGAGCATGACATGATATTGAATATATGTTCATGCATCATCTATATTTATGGCTCGCGTGGATCGGAGGTAAGATCATGCATTTTATCTTGGTTGTAGCTCGTGCTTGGACCCTGCATTGTCGAAGGTTTGTTTTATGAGCTTACCCTCACTAAGCTTTTATGCTTACGCTCTCTATTGTTCGACAATGCAGATCAATGACTTGTGGGTGGCAAGGGCAAGGAAAGACCTCCAAGTGTTGCTTACGGTTAGCTCAAGTATGATAGTTAAATTTAAAGATTGTAATAGTAAAGCAATGGGATAGGTGTCGTGTTATGATGCTTTTGGAATATATTGTTGTTGTTGTTTAGGAGCATGTTAGACTCCTCGTATGAGTTTGTTAATTTGGCTTTTGGGATGTATGCCTTGCGTGAAATCATATTAGTATTTTGCTACCTAGAATTGCCTAAGTGTTGGACATGTTAAAGCTCAATATCTATAATGACATGTATGGATGTGTGGCTTGTGATGTTGTGCCTTGGTGTTTAGTCTTGATATGATGTTGGTCAAGCATGCTTGTATGTCGTTTTGCCTTTAAAATTGTTGTTAGTGTGTTGTTAGATGTTTTGGTGGGGTTTAGGGGCACCCTTGTGCCTTAAACCAACAAAAACCAGTCTGCAGACAGGGGGCGTTTCAGAACGGGCCACCCTGTTTCAGAACGGTTCCTTTGCATTTGGCCTGTCGTTTCAAAACGGATGGGGGTCGTTTCGGAACATTTTTGTTACTGGAATTTTGAAAAATTGACGAGATACAGGCGTTCCGAAACGGGCCTTTGATGTTTCGAAACGGTCAAATATCGTTGACCACGAGAAGTTGACCGTTAGGGTCGTTTCGATACGGGTCACCCCCGTTTCGAAACGGTCACCCTATGGTTGACCCTGGCCTGTTGACTAAGTCAGAGCGTTTCGGAACACCATAAGGGCGTTTCGAAACGGCCTGCTGTAAAGGACTAAAATGAGTTGTTTAATGTTTTGGTTGGTCGGAGTATGTTACATTGTTTGTATTTTCCGTTGCTGTGCTTCACACAGGTTTAATTATGCCTATAGACAAGATAAAATAAAAAGGAAATTTTTAGGGTCGTTAACCGAGGGGAAACCTTAACGGGTTTCGCTTCGGTTTTCCCCGTGTGGCCCACTCGGACCGGTCAAGCGTCCGGACCGGGACGAGGGGGTTACATTTGTTGGTATCAGAGCCTAAGGTTACCGAGACCTTGGGCAGGTAAGTGAGGTAAGTTTAAGTTTTGAATTGATATGTACGTTGTTTGTTTGCTTTGTAAGTATGATTGCTTGTATGACAAGTATGTCGATTGTTTGTTTGAAAGCATGTTGCTCGTTACCCGTGTATGTTGTGATGTGTGATTGTTTGATTGAGAATGTACGTTGTTGGATCATATGCATATGTTTGCTTGTTTAACAAGTATGCCTTGTTATATGCTTGGTTGAGCATGTATGTGTGCTGATTTGTTTGAAACATGGTTAGTAGAGTCTCATTGCTTCTATTACATCTGAAAAAGGATTTTAAGTGAGGGAAATCATACTTGAGCCACTTGGACCTTTCCTTTGCTAACCCAACTTGTATGTTAAATTGTTGATTGATTTATTGCTTTTAGTAAGTTTGGGGCCAGTGTGTGGGCCGTGAATCGGTAAGTGGAAGTTGTGGTTTTGAAAATGTGGATGATGTGGAGGAGGTTCTTTGCTATAGTTAGGGAAGTACGGTTGTACCGGAGTTGAGGTACAAATAGTTTGTTTAAGTCGGTATGTATGTGGGTTGATGCATGTTGATGGGGGACGATGTGATCGATTCTGGCATTAGTTGGTAAAAAGAAGTGAAGACCTTTGAGTGAGGATCAGAGGGGTATCGATGTTTTATCAGATAAGCCCTTGGTGTAGTTTTGAGTTTGTCTCTTCTGATTGATTCTAGATCTGTGCTTTTGTATATCGTTAGCAAGTATGCAAGTTTGAACATGCCTAGTGAAGTGTTAGTTGGTGACCGTTGGGGTTCGGCCTATGATTTTAATGCAAGACAGTCGGTCAGTGTCCGTGAGTGGGAGCTAGTTTGTGCGATTGGGTCAGTGTACGTTGAGTTGTCTTTCAGCGAGCGGAAGAGATGAAGTCACTTCCGATACAGTTGAGCCGAGAAGGGAGTCTTGAGCTTTGACTCCAGGTTGTTTGTTAGGGGTAGAACAAGTCCAGCATAACTGTTTGCGTGTGATCAGAATTGAATCTTGAAGTTACGAGATGCTCTAAGAACAGTTTAGAAGAGTCAGATTTTATTGAAGAACCAGTCCAAGAACAAGAGGACCGAAGACTAATAGTTGTGTGCTTGTGAAGTTGCAATTTCTGCGGATTCGTCTGTTTGTGTGAGCATGCAAGGAATTTAGACATACTTGTTGAGATCTTAGACGTAGGGGCACATGTAACTAGCCTTTTGGGAGATGGTAGTGATCAGAAAGATGTAAAGAAGATGTTTGTTGGTGGTTCAGAGTTACTAGTTTCTAATAGATGTGAAGTGATTGTCTTCCTACAGTTTCAGTGTGCCTTTTGACAAGGTTCGGCTTGAAGAGCAAAGAGTTAGTGTATACGTTGAGACAAAGAAAGAGTTGACTTGAAGTCGCAGATTTTTGTGAGACTGTAGTAGTAGATGAGGATGTGAACTTCTTTTTGAATGATTGATCCAACTTTAGAGGTCAAGGATTGGTTGAGTTTAGTCAACATGCTTGCTTAGCAATTGTGATGGATTTGATTTTTGAATGAAGATTAGACCGCAGAGTGTTAGGATAGTTTATGTTTTCTTTTCCTAGAAGTATTTGGAAGAATTGTCGGTTTACCTCTTGTTAGAGGAGAAGAGTTTGTTATTGAGACCGCTTTCGAGGTTGCTTCTGTTTTGTTTGCTCTGTAACTTGTGAATCCCGGAAGAATTGAGAATGTTGAAGAATTAACTTCGAGACTTGTTAGACCTTAGATTCATTAGTCCCAGTGCATCATCTTAGAGTTCTACAGTGAAATTTGTGTCGAAGAAAGAGTGACAGTACGAGAATGTATTTAGATTTCAGACAGTTGAAACAAGTGACAGTGAATGATTAGTATCTGTTTCCGTGTGTCAGTGATTTGTTGATCAGTTAGTGTGTGCTTCAGTCCAATAGAAGATTAATTGAGATTCGTTTATTTCCAGTTGGGAGTGAGAGAAGTTAAAGTATTGAAGACAACTTTTGAGGCAAGGTGTGACCATTTTGAGTTCCGAGTTATGTTGTTTTGTTTGACTAGTGTGTTAGTTACTTTTATAGAGATGTTGAACAGAATATCTTCCTAAGTTTCTTGATCAGTTTGTAGTAGTTCTCATAGATGATACATGGATATATTCAAGTACCGAAGAAGACCATGACGAGCTTTGGAGTTAGTATTGTAGATTATATTAGAGAATCAGTTGTATGCCAAGTTGAGCAAACGCAAACTCCAAGTTAATGAAGATGTTCTCCTAGGACATGTAGTCAAGCTGAGTGTGTTAGAGAAAATCCCAAGTAGGCAAAAGAGGACGTGAGTTGGAAAAAATTGAAGACTGTGACAGTTGTGTGATCAGATGCAAGACAATGAGCCCTTGAGAAACTGAAAGAAACCTTGAAGAGAACTTCGACCTTGATTCAGCCTATATCAGCGGAAGAGTTTGTGAACCATAGTGGTGGGTTACATGTAGAGTTAGGTTGTGTGCTTATGCAAGACAGAAGACTGTAGCTTATTCATCGAGAATGTTGAAAGACCGAGAGAAGAGTTGTCCGACACAAGACGTAGAATTAAATTACAATTGTATTTGCTTCGAAGACTTAGAGACAAAGCTTGTATAGTAAGAAATGCACCATGTATATGTACGTATCATCAGAGCTTGAAATATTTGAAGACTTAGGAAGGGTTGAAACTTGAACAACATAAAGTGTTAGAACTGCTTGAAGACTGTAATAACAAGATTGAGTACCATCCGAAGAGAGTCAACGTAGTAACCAATGCTTCGAGTTGTATTTGTTGTTAGATTAGTAGTTGAGTTGCGAGTTGTAATTGCCAGATTCAGTTTACCAAATGATAGTAATCTTGTGGCCGAGTTACATGTTAAACCTACTTTGAGTCAGAATGTTTGAAAAGAAACAGTTGCAAGACAGATTCTTGGCACCTCACGTGCGAGGCAGAGTAGAAGGAAGACCTTCAGAATACAGTTTCAGAGATGATAGAGTTTTGCACTTCAGAGACAGAATAGTTATACCGATTGACATAGTGTTTTGAGACGTATTGTTTTGGCCGAAGCACACGGTAGTTCATTTATATTGCATCCGAGTAGTATGAAGACGTATTGTGGGTTGAAGATGAGTACTTCTGGATTGAGTTGATAAATAATGTGGTTCAGTATGAGGGTAAGTGTGTAAATTGCCAGCGTGTCAAGACCGAGTACCAGTTTACTTCTAGTTGTTACATCCGTGGAAGGTTCTTAACGGAAGTGGGTAATAGAGATCCGAAATTTCTGCTAGATTATTTTGAAGACGTTTGCATAGTGTCTGGTTATCTGTTGAAGGCAGATGGTCATTTAGAGAAGGTTATGAGCCAAGTATTCATACATTGATGCATGAGATTGTGAATCAGACTAGTTCCGTTGTTCGTTTGTCACGGTTACCACCAAAGTTAGGAAGAAGTTTGTGATGTATCTGTGTATAAAAAAAATACGAGGGGTGAGTCAGATCTGTTCTGTGCTATGTTGTTGAAAGGATTGAGTTGAGTTTTAAATTGTTATGCCTTGAAAGAACCAGTTGGGATCTTAGCATTGGATATCTGCTGTTGTGTGGTAAGCCTACCGAGGTTGGTTAGTATGTTGTAGTGAGAGAGAAATGTGTGGAGGAGCATGTTTCGGTGGCTCTTCCTGTCTTATAATTTCGGGGACGAAATTCCTTAAGTGGGGGAGAGTTGTAACACCCGGGTTTAGGAGTCTGGTGAAAATAATATTTTAATATTATTTGGGCTCGGGTTTATGATTAAAATGATCCTTTAAAATTTCGGGTTTCAAAATAAATATTTGAAATGGGACCAAATTGATTTAATTGCAAGTTGAAGAGCTTTTTAAAGAATAAGGGAATAGCCATTCATTAATGGCCTTTTTGTAATTTACCCATCATCAAATTTAAAACCCATTTATATTAAAATAAGCCTTGTCTTCATCTTCCTTATTTCCCTCTTCTTCATTTGACGACATGGAAGCCTCCCCCCTCCCCCTTTCACCATTTCATCTCTTCCAACTTCATTTTTGGATCATTTTGAAAGGTAATTACATTTCCGACTTGCTCTCATCTTCCTCTACTTGGAAGTACAAATAGATTTCATTTTCATCAATGTTTTAGAAATTGGGTTTTTCAAAGTTTTGGTTAAAGGTTGTGACTTCATGAGTTTTTATCAAGGCTTTTAGCTTATTTATGTTAGATATGTTGTTTGTGAATCAAATAGTCCAACATATATGATTTTAGAGTATTTTAAATGAATTCCCGAATTTGGGTATAAATGAGGTTTTTGAAGGGTTTTGGGTGAGTTTTGGGGGTTGTTTTAGGTGGAAATTGATAGCCCAATGGTAGTACTATGGTTAGGGGTTGATTTGGGATTGTTTGTGGGTGCTATGGATGTTGGAAACATGGTTTTTGGACATGGTTTAGGGACTGCCCGAATTTGCTAAAAATGGAATTTGTTCATGGTTTGCAACATGATAAATTACATTTGAATTGTATTCCGGGTTGGTATTTTGATGTTGGGCTGATTTGGAATTGTTTGAAATGTGTTTGAGGTTGTTTAGAAGCGGGAATTTGTGTTGGGGAAGCTTCGGGAAGAAATCCGGAAATTTGAGGGAGATTGCTTGCTTGGCTTGGAGCTTGGAAGCTTAGGTGAGTGGTTAAATACTTTTAAATGGTTTTCAAGTGTTGGTTCAAGCATGTGAACTAGGTTGGGATTGGTAGACCCACCTAGAGTTGGGATTAGGGTGGTGGCCTAATCCCAAACTTTAGTTAGAGACCTTGGTTGATCTTTAAAGTGTTGAATTATGCCTCACGTTTGATTATGCTTATGGTGGTTATGCTTATGTTGTTATACATGTATGTGGAGACATGGCTTAATGCATTGTTACATGCATGTTGATGATAAATGTGATAGGGATATACATATGTATGAAATATGATGTGATATTTGTGTTATTGAGATGCATGTAGTGTTGACATGTGTAATGATGTTATGAGGTGAATGTATGATCCGAGGATCATGGTGAGTACATGCTAGGCATGAAAATGTGGTTTGTGCATGACGGTGAGTCATGGTGAGTACGTGCTAAGCACGGAAGTTATTATGAAATGGTATTGTGATAGAGTAATGAAATGTGTAGTATTGACACTAGTATGCTTGGGTACAAATGAACGATCATTAGGATGTTTAGTTTGCACACGTGAGTCAAAATGCGCGCGTGGTCTTGATGATGGTAGTCATCAAGATGGAGTACGGGTTTGCCCGGAAATCTTCTTATATATTTATATGTCGGTGATGAGTGGAATCCCATCGACGGGCGTGGGGATGAGTGGAATCCCCTCCGCGTGAAATGAGTCGTGAGGATGAGTGGAATCCCCTCCGCGTGAACAGTGATGAGTGTAATCCCACCGTCAGGTAATGGTTGTGTTGTTGGATGTGAGTTCCAACGATTATCCGCGTATTCGAGTCATAGCTAGGTGCCAATACGGATTGTAGTTTATGTTGTCAATATGTGGTTAATAGTGAGCCAATGTGATTTGGGATGTGTTGCTAACATGGTTTAATATATGTGATTTCATATGTTGTGGATTTAAACATGTTGAGCATGACATGATATTGAATATATGTTCATGCATCATCTATATTTATGGCTCGCGTGGATCGGAGGTAAGATCATGCATTTTATCTTGGTTGTAGCTCGTGCTTGGACCCTGCATTGTCGAAGGTTTGTTTTATGAGCTTACCCTCACTAAGCTTTTATGCTTACGCTCTCTATTGTTCGACAATGCAGATCAATGACTTGTGGGTGGCAAGGGCAAGGAAAGACCTCCAAGTGTTGCTTACGGTTAGCTCAAGTATGATAGTTAAATTTAAAGATTGTAATAGTAAAGCAATGGGATAGGTGTCGTGTTATGATGCTTTTGGAATATATTGTTGTTGTTGTTTAGGAGCATGTTAGACTCCTCGTATGAGTTTGTTAATTTGGCTTTTGGGATGTATGCCTTGCGTGAAATCATATTAGTATTTTGCTACCTAGAATTGCCTAAGTGTTGGACATGTTAAAGCTCAATATCTATAATGACATGTATGGATGTGTGGCTTGTGATGTTGTGCCTTGGTGTTTAGTCTTGATATGATGTTGCTCAAGCATGCTTGTATGTCGTTTTGCCTTTAAAATTGTTGTTAGTGTGTTGTTAGATGTTTTGGTGGGGTTTAGGGGCACCCTTGTGCCTTAAACCAACAAAAATCAGTCTGCAGACAGGGGGCGTTTCAGAACGGGCCACCCTGTTTCAGAACGGTTCCTTTGCATTTGGCCTGTCGTTTCAAAACGGATGGGGGTCGTTTCGGAACATTTTTGTTACTGGAATTTTGAAAAATTGACGAGATACAGGCGTTCCGAAACGGGCCTTTGATGTTTCGAAACGGTCAAATATCGTTGACCACGAGAAGTTGACCGTTAGGGTCGTTTCGATACGGGTCACCCCCGTTTCGAAACGGTCACCCTATGGTTGACCCTGGCCTGTTGACTAAGTCAGAGCGTTTCGGAACACCATAAGGGCGTTTCGAAACGGCCTGCTGTAAAGGACTAAAATGAGCTGTTTAATGTTTTGGTTGGTCGGAGTATGTTACATTGTTTGTATTTTCCGTTGCTGTGCTTCACACAGGTTTAATTATGCCTATAGACAAGATAAAATAAAAAGGAAATTTTTAGGGTCGTTAACCGAGGGGAAACCTTAACGGCTTTCGCTTCGGTTTTCCCCGTGTGGCCCACTCGGACTGGTCAAGCGTCCGGATCGGGACGAGGGGTTACAGGGTGAGTCTCCCAACATTTTTTTTTGCATACATAAGACCTCGAACTCAATATATGTTTAAGCGATATAAAACTGCTTACCACTTGTATTAATCTCGTTGGTAATAAGTCCTTATCTTATTAGCCACTATGTTAAAACTTTGAAAACTCTAATATTTACAGTTCGAAGCACATTATATGTAAATTATATTTTTATTTTTTTTACTATTCTATCATATTTAAATTATATATGTGAGGGTTTTATCTATTTTTATCTTAATTTTTTTAATAGTCTTAAGGTGATTATAATGGGTAATATACGTTCATACATATTTTTAATTCTTTGACAATGTACTCACACCTTGCAGACAAAAACGACTTGAACTCGAGTCTCCTAAAATAAATAGCATATACTTTTCCATTAGAACCACTTGTTGGATTCATTCTACTATATGTTATAATAATTAATTCAGAACGTACATAATTTTATCTGTAGTTCATTCAACCGATATCCCCCCCTTTTTTCTAAACACAAATTTGATTATTAATTTTAACCTCATCATTGTTATATATCTTGCGGGAAAATATTTTAAATGAAATTAAGAATTAATATTTTAATCAAATTATAATTCAATAAAAAAATTTGAACGTATAATTAGTACAAAACATATTGCATATACTATCCACATCCGTCTCAATCCATTAATAGAAAAATATTAAATTTTTAAATATTGTTAATTTTACGTCTTCTTGTTTGTTCTTCTAATTATAATATCAATCGAACTAATTGCACAATTCAATAAAATCTAACAACAACCAAATCATTGAACAAATTTAGCTACTAAGATGTTCATATCATCACTGGCGTAATTAATTTCCGCCATTGGTGCTATTTTACAGCCATTATAGTCCTATGTTAAAACATTTATTTATGGTAAAAATGGATACAAAAATGAAAGCATTGATCTTGAAATAGCAAGTAGCAACACGTGTTGAGCACATGGGGAAATGGGGTTTGTCTCAAATAATATAGCTGGCAATGCAAATATCTCATCTCTCTTTACTCACATTTGCATCATAATATTAAGGGTAAAATACACCATTCATCACTCAACAATTTTTTTACTCCTATTTTGGACACTCAACTTTCAAAATTTTCTATTTAATAATTAAATTTTATACATTGAACGTTTTTAGTTACTCACGAATATTTTATTATTATTTTAGCATGACACAACATTTATTATTATTATTTAATATAAAAAATAAAAAGAAAAATCAAATTGTCCATCGGCCACCATTCACCGCCACCGTTGACGGCCGTACATGGTGGCCGTTCGATCCCATATTTCACCGGTCACTTCGTCTCACTCAATAAGTCCGAATCTGACTTCTATTTTACCAGAAATTACTTCAAAATTAAAAAAAGCTCGAACGTGATAAAACTAAAACATTTATATCGAGATTCGCGAGTTTCAGGACATTTTCTGGTGAAACAACTACCGAATTTGCACTCAGCGTGTCAAAATGAGTCGCTCGGTGCAATTTGGGATCAAACGGCCACCGCTTTTGAAGGTCGGCGGTGGTCGATGATGGCTGACGGTGATGAAAAGCGGCGACGATTATTTTAAATCTTTTTAAATTTAATAATAATAAAATATTATTTTAAATTTTTATATTTAATAATATAAAAAATTTAAATATAATAATAAAATATTCGTGAGTGACAAAAAATGTTCTATATATAAAATTCAATTATTAAATAAAAAAATTTAAAAGTTGAGTGACCAAAATAGGAGTGAGAAGATTGTTGAGTGATGATATGTGAATTTACCCTAATGTTAATATATGCATTTATTTCTTACATCTTGATTATCATTGAAATTCCAAAAATACCCAATTTCATCGTCAATTTATCGCTCACTCTCCCTTTCTAATTTAATCCTACCAATTTGGTATTTATATTAGTTTCCATCTCTTTTATGCATCATAAATATCTTATATTATTAAAATTTTATGATTTATAGTTAATTATATTTTATCTAATTAAGAATAACATTCTTTTACTCTGCCAAAATTGAAAAATTAATCAATATTTTAATACGTCAAAATTAAGATTTCAAACTATATGGAAATTGAAAAATTCGTCAAATTATTAGTAATAAGAACTTAAATGGTTGATTTTTTTTAAACCCAACAAGTGGTTCCAGTGATAAAGAAAATGATGTTCATCCTAAGAGAGTCAGGTTCAAATCGCTTTGTTCGCATGACTATTAAAAAAGAATTGATTTTTTAATAATGTATCGCATATAAATTGTTGAACCCAACAAATGATAAGAATATGTATGAACAGATACCACGTTGTAATCACCTTGAGACTATTTAAAAAAAATCGGTGATTTAACTACAAGTAACTTGAATAATCAAATTATGAAGTAATTTTTTAATAGTAATATATAATTATTGATAATATCTGTTTTTTACTTCTAATCCTTTAAAAAAACATACAATGCTCATACAAACTACTTAGGGTAAGAATGTTAATTTTTTATTAGGAGCATTCATGTGAAATTCAGAGTTGGAGCTGTGTGCTGATAACTTAATAGTATTATTTTAGTAAATATGAATCATTTTTAACAAATTATACCATGTTGGGTGTCTAAAAAGGAAACTAGTTAAAACAACCCAAACAAAGCAAGTGGTTTCCAACCAATACCAACGCCCCTTCTCTCTTTATAATCTTCCATCCAACACTCTTCACAGCTTCAGGGCTCACAAAAAACCAAGCTCTCTTCTTTAACACATTGAGCCCTCTCATTTTCTCCCCAACCAAACAGCTTTTTTTCCTATAAGAACCAAAATGCCAACACCGCCGGACACAAGCAAAACCATGAAACTGGAGAGATACAACAGCTATATCCGCAAACTCCAGAGCACAAAACTGTTGAATGCTTCGTCTAAATTCCTTTTCCGAGTAACCCTTCTCATTGCTTTAGTTTTGATCCTGTTTTTCACCATTAATTACCCTCCGCTCTCCGATAATTCCAACCCTGTCCCCCCTCACCGCCACCACCACCACAGCTTCCTCTCCACTTCCCTTTTCTCCGGCAGTTCCTTCCTCGGCGGAGCTTCGTGGGAGAAACAAGTTCGTCACTCTTCCACGCCGCGTAGACCCAATGGGTTCTCTGTTTTAGTCACCGGCGCCGCTGGGTTCATCGGTTCACACTGTTCCCTCGCTTTGAAGAAACGCGGCGATGGGGTTCTCGGCCTGGACAACTTTAATGACTATTACGATCCGTCTTTGAAACGAGCGAGGCAGAATCTTTTGAGCAAGCATGAGATTTTCATCGTCGACGGCGATCTAAACGATGCGGCGTTGTTGACGAAGCTCTTCGACGTCGTTCCGTTCACTCATATTCTTCACTTGGCGGCCCAGGCCGGCGTTCGTTACGCCATGCAAAACCCACAGTCGTACGTGAGATCGAACATTGCCGGCTTCGTTAATTTGCTGGAAGTAGCCAAAGCGGCAAATCCACAGCCCGCCATTGTTTGGGCTTCGTCGAGCTCGGTTTACGGTCTCAACACCGAGAACCCATTCTCCGAACGCGACCGCACCGACCAGCCGGCGAGTTTGTACGCCGCCACGAAGAAAGCCGGCGAGGAAATCGCTCACACTTATAACCACATCTACGGGCTTTCTCTCACCGGACTAAGATTCTTCACCGTTTACGGTCCGTGGGGAAGACCCGACATGGCGTATTTCTTCTTCACCAAAGACATCCTACAAGGCAAACCCATCGACATCTACAAAACGCAGGACCAAAAAGAGGTGGCGCGTGACTTCACGTACATCGACGACGTCGTGAAAGGGTGTCTGGGGGCGTTAGACACGGCGGAGAAAAGCACCGGGAGCGGCGGAAAAAAGAAATCTCCAGCTCAATTGAGGGTTTACAATCTGGGGAACACTTCCCCAGTCCCTGTCGGGCGATTGGTATCGATCTTGGAAGGGCTGCTCGGCACGAAAGCCAAGAAACATGTGATTACGATGCCCACTAACGGCGATGTGCCGTTCACGCACGCCAATGTCACGTTAGCCTACAAAGATTTCGGGTACAAACCCACCACCGATTTGGCTTCCGGACTGAAGAAATTCGTGAAATGGTACGTTAATTACTTCGGGATGGAATCATCGAAAGGAACTAAACGCGCCGATGAAACCAGTTAAGAGCTTCGTATTTTCATTTCCATGGCTGCCATTTTCTCATTGAATTTTGGGTTTTTCATTATTATTGTGGTGGTATATTGATGTAAAAATGGGGGGATCAAATTTGTTGCCGCTGTTATTTCCTGTAGATTATTTACAGATTATTATTATTATAGATTTGATGAAAAATATAGGGAATGAATGGTAAATTAAGAATGGGAGAGAAAGGTGTAGATCTGTGGAGATGAGATGAGCTG
The DNA here is from genome assembly GCA_958450335.1 of Hibiscus tridactylites. Classification (NCBI taxonomy): domain Eukaryota; kingdom Viridiplantae; phylum Streptophyta; class Magnoliopsida; order Malvales; family Malvaceae; genus Hibiscus; species Hibiscus tridactylites. The sequence continues at coordinate 83,127,735 of OY288268.1, read as the reverse complement.
TAATAATTTGGTGGGGTCTGCTGAATATAATAGCGCAGATCTTCTCCACCGTCTATTTTATGAAAAGAATGACAAAAACAAATTGTGATTTATTCAACAACAATGATGACATTAAGATTCTTTGTTTATTGCATACGAGTCTATGAATTTATGTACTTATAAATTGTAGTGGGCTTCCGCTCCAGTTGAGTCATATAAAAAAAATTAAGTTATTTGATTTTAAGTGTTATATTTTATAATTTAAATATATTTTTATTCGAATCAAATTTATAAAATTTAAGTTAAGTTTAAGTTTAGTCGAATTTCTGAGTTCTTATATAAATTTAATTGTAATTAGTTATCACGTTATAATACAATTTTTAAGTTCTTATATAAATTTAATTGTAATTAGTTATTACTTTCTCTAATCATATATATTGTGGGGTTGAACAATCTGTCACGGGGCTAGGCTTATATGGCTAGCAACGTGCGACACTTGGTCGGGAAAGAACTTCGAAAGGGACCAAGTAAGCCTAAAGTCAAGCTTGGCTTGGCTAGATGAGCGGAAGCGTTGCGAAGAAGAAAGAAATAAGAGATGGCTCGAGTGATTTGCAAAACGAAGAGCCTCGTTAAAAACCCCCTCTAAGCCTAGTTAGGGGGAAAGGAGTACTCTACCTGCTTTTATATTATTGATAGAAAAATGAGAAAACAAAGGATTCAAGGATGAATACAAATGAAGGGGGTGAGGTTATATTTATAGCCTGACACCTCCCGATCTAACGGTCACTATCGATTACAACGGATGGCCAGGATTGACCTAACCTATCTAATGAAGGCAAGCGAATAGAATCAAGGATTCCTTCCTTCTTGGTAGAGCTTCTTTCCATGTGAAAAAGATGTGGATCTCCATGAATCGGGAAAGATATGGATGCATAGTCCTTGCCTTGAATACCATGGTCAAAGGGGTGAAGATTCCCCAAGGAATGGGCTTGGATGGCCATGGAAGTGTGAAATTCGGATAGGCCGCTCGGGTCTTGGATGGGTGCAGCCGAATGGAACTTGGTTGGGCCCAAAGGGTCTTGCATCATACGGCTCTCGGACAGGCCCATGGGTGCGGCTGGACGGGCTGCTCGGTGCTGCTCGGACAAGCCTATGGGTGCGGCTGGACGGGCTACTCGGTGCTGCTCGGACAGGCCCTCGGGTGCGGCTGGACGGGCTGCTCGGTGCTGCTCAGACAAGCCCTCGGGTGCGGCTGGGCAAGGCCCTAGGTGCGTGCTGCACTCGGACAGGCCCAGGGTGCCTAGCAAAGCCCCTCGGGCTGTTGGCTCGGCTGGATCGTAGCCCCTCGGGAGCGGCAGAACGGTCTGGACGAACTTAGGCCCCTCGGGTGCGTTGGGAGCGGCACGGGGTGCTGGAACCTCGGCCCCATGGTCTCGGACAAAGGTGTTGGATACGGACCCTAGGTGTGCGGAGGGCTGGACCCTAGGGTGCACCACGGTAACATTCTCCTCCACCGAATTGAGCGACGCCCTCGTCGCTCGTTGGGCTTCGAAATCTGCAATTTTGTCTCCAAATTGCCACAAATCTTTGTCTAGCTCCCAACTACCTTCGGCTTCTGTTAGTCTTTTCCAAAGCACAAAATACCCGTACCTTAGTTTGAACCCTTGGTGTCGAATGACTCGATCGACTACGATGGCTTCGGCTTCTTTCTCGAACGAAGTCCTAACTCCAACGGGTGCTCGCTTGGAGATGTTCCTTTCCGGATCTTCCTCGTCCTTGTGATAGGGCTTAAGAATGCTAATATGGAAGACGAGATAGACTTGGATGTGGGGCGGCAAGTCTAGCTTGTAGGCCACCTTGCCTACTCTTTTTATCACACGGAATGAGCCTTCGTATTTCCTCACAAGAGCCTTGTGAATAGAGGAATTGCGAAGAGTTAGATGAAGTTTAGCTAAAACCAAATCATTTACTTGGAATTCAACGTCGCGTCGCTTCTTGTCGGCCCACTTCTTCATTCGCTTGCTTGCTTTGTGGAGGCAAGCGTTGGCTAAGTCCCTTTGCTCTTGCAAGTCTTTCACTACATGGAAGGCGGCGGGATTTGGACCTTGATACTTGATCACGATCGCGTCGGGTGTGAGCGGTTGTTGGCCCATCACTATCTCGAAAAGACTTTGATTCATGGCTTCACTCCTATGCAAGTTGTAAGAGAATTGGGCCATGTCTAGCAAATCGGGCCAATTTCGTTGAGATGCACTAACGAATTGCCTTAGATAAATTTTCAATAAAGCATTGGCCCTCTCGGTTTGTCCATCGGATTACGGATGAAAGCTTGTTGAAAGGTTCAAGGAAGAACCCAACAATTTAAACAACTCGGTCCAAAACTTACCCGTGAACCGAGCGTCTCGATCACTTACTATGGACTTTGGAATACCCCAAAGCTTCACGACATGCTTTAAGAAAAGGCGAGCGACTTCATCGGTGGGGCATGTCTTATTGACGGGAATGAAAGTTGCATACTTTGAGAACCTGTCTACTACAACCATGATACTAGAGTAATTAGTAACACAAGGAAAACCAATTATAAAGTCTAAAGAGATACTTTCCCATGGTCTTTCCGGTATCGACAATGGTTGAAGTAGTCCAATCGGTTTGTTTGCTTCAATCTTGTCTTGTTGGCAAACAAGACAAGTCTTCACGTATGCTTCTACATCTTCATTCATACGAGGCCAATAATATCTTTCGTTAAGTAAAGCCAAAGTACGATGCATACCTGGATGTCCCGCCCACTTCGAATCATGACATTCTTTCATTAAAGTCTTTCGCAAGTTGTTGAAGTAGGGGACGAATAAACGTTGGCCTCTTGTGAAGAGTAGATCATCTTCAACCCAAAAACGGCGTGACTTACCTTCTTTGGCAAAGGCGATTAAGTTCTTTGCGGTGGTATCATGAGTCAAACCTTCTTTGATGGATTCGAGCAACTCACCACTTGGTTGGCTAATGGAGGCAAAAGTGGCTTTACGGCTAAGCGCATCGGCCACGGTGTTGGCCTTTCCGGGCTTGTGCTCCATCGAAAAATCAAATTCCGCCAAGAAGTCTTGCCACCTAGCTTGCTTAGGAGACAACTTCTTTTGGGTTAGAAAATAAGAAATAGCGGAATTATCGGTAAAAAAGACAAACCTGGAACCTAAGATGTAATGTCGTCATGTGCGAAGGCAATGGATGACTGCGGTCATCTCCTTCTCTTGAACGGTGTAACACCTCTCGGTTTCGTTCAACTTTCGACTTTCAAAGGCAATGGGATGGCCTTCTTGCATCAAAACTCCACCGATGGCATAGTCGGATGCATCGGTGTGGATGACAAACGACTTGGAATGATCGGGCAAGGCTAGAACGGGTTCACTTACCATGGCTTGTTTAAGCCTTTCGAATGCTTGTTGACAACTTGGACTCCATTCCCAAACTTTTTCCTTCTTCAAGAGTTCAGTCAAAGGCATGGCTATCGCGGAATAACCTTGCACAAATTTACGGTAGTAGTTAGCTAAACCAAGAAAAGAGCGAAGTTCGGTTACCTTAGTTGGCGGTTCCCGATCATCGATGGCTCGAACTTTGCTTGGATCCATTCGAATCTTACCACCTCTAATGATGTGGCCTAAAAACGGAACTTCTTGTTAAGCGAAACTACACTTTTCGCGCTTGATGTAAAGTTCGTTTTCTCGAAGAACCTGCAAAACCTTTCTCAAGTGCATTAAATGTTCTTGAAAAGTCTTACTATAGATGACAATATCATCTAAGTAGACAACTACAAAATGATCAAGAAAAGGTGAAAGTACCTTGTTCATTAAGGTGAAAAAAGTTGGGGGAGCGTTTGTAAGGCCAAAAGGCATTACAAGAAACTCAAATGAACCATACCTTGTGATGCACGCGGTTTTGGGCTCATCACCTTCGGCTATTCGAACTTGGTAGTACCCCGAACGAAGATCTAACTTTGTGAAGAACCTTTCACTTCCAAGTTGATCAAATAAATCCGAAATCAAAGGGATATGGTACTTATTTTTTACCGTAAGTTTGTTTAGAGCGCGGTAATCGACACACATGTGCAAGCTACCATCTTTCTTCTTTTGAAAGAGAATGGGTGCTCCAAACGGTGCCTTGGATGGGCGAATGAATCCAACATCCAAGAGTTCTCCAAGTTGCTTTCAGAGTTCCTCTAACTCCGGTGGCGCCATTCGATAAGGTGCTTTGCTTGGCGGTTCGACATTTGGCACCAACTCGATTCGATGATCCACCTCACGCTTGGGTGGTAAAGCCTTCGGCAATTCAGAAGGCATAGTGTCCTCGAACTCCACAAGAACACGTCCCACTTCTTCGGGAACTTCTTCGGCTCTAATCGCCTCGTCTTCCTTGAGCACGACAAGGAAAGACTCTTCCTCCTTTCACATACCTTTGCGGAACTAGATGGAAGACAACATCTTGGATTGAATACCTACATCTCGACTCACGGGCACCAGACATTGTTGGGCGCAGTCGAGTACCACCAATACATCGGCAAATGGCAAGAAAAGCGCATTAATCCTGTCCAAAAAAGATAAACCAATCACAAGATCATAATCATCAAGAGGAATTACCTTTATATCCTCACGGCCCTTCCAACTTCCAAGATAGATCTCGACCCTTCTTGCAACTCCGGCAATGGGCTCCTCTTTCGAGTTGACCGTTTTGATCCACCCACTTTTCTTCAATACGTTGAGATTAAGTTTTTGGGCGGCTCCCTCAGAAATGAACAGCTCGGAAGCTCCGGTGTCCACAAGTGCACGCAATTGCTTTCCGGAAATCGTGACTTCTACAAACATAAACCATATTTTGGCTTGTTAGATAAAGAATTCACTTGGAGATTACTTACAATTGCTCCAAGTTGGGCGGTGGGCTCGGTTGGCTTGTCGTTAACTTTGACGGTAGAAAGGCTTGTTCTCTTTGGGTAATCTCGAATGTGATGAGGTCTATGGCAATGGAAACATCCAATACCTCGTTTATCTCATGGTTTAGTTGATCGGCCTTGTCGATTGTTGTTGGAAAGCCTATCGTGGTTAAATTTCTCTCCTCCGGCTTTGGCATTCTTATCTCCCAAACCTTTAGACTTCGGCTTTGGTTTTGGCAAGTCTCGTTTTTCGAACTTGGCTATTGCCTCGGCCTCGCCAAGGGCATGGGAAAAGTCCTTGACACCACGTCTTTCCAACTCCATACCAGCCCATCGATTCAATCTATCCATGAAAATTGAGAAGCCTTTATTTTCTCCTAAGTTGGTGATTTGGAGCTTTAACTCAGTGAACTTTTTCACGTAGTCATGGATATTGTTGTCGTGCTTGAGTTGGCATAGCTTTGAGCGCAACTCTCTTTGAGCATTCTTGGGATAGAACGCCTCATGGATCTCGTCTTGAAGCTCTTCCCAAGTATCTACGGGAACGTCTCTATCGGGCTCCTCGGAGCACCTACGTCTCCACCATAAAAGAGCGTTGTTAGTGAAATAACTAGAAGCAATATTTACCTTAGTGGATTCATCCACGATGTTGGTGTTGCGGAAATATTGATTTATGCTCCACAATAATGTATCGGTTTCTTGAGCATCTCTCGATCCTTTGAATTCCTTTGGTTTCGGCACATCGGCTAGCACTCTAGTCGGACTTGAAACCACTCCATTGGCCACTGCGGATTTGTAGATGTTAAGCTCGGCCTTTAACATGCTCATCGCCTTCTCGAGTTCGGTTAACCCATCTTTAAGAGATCGATTCTCTAACTCCACGGTCTCGATTCTATCTTCGAGCTCATGGGAATCATCCTTGCGACCATCACCCTGAGACTCCAACGCATCTAATCGGTTCTCAACAACATCGAGCATCTCTCTGGACTCATTCGTGTTGTTCTCCAAACGGGTGACTTTGACTTGTAAGGAAGAGATAACATCTCTCGAACTAGCCCTCTTGGCTTTTCCGGAACGGGTTTAAACTGTCTTCGTGGTGGTGTCGATGGGAGCGTCACTTGAATTCGTCATCTCGAACAAATTTCTTCGCTAAAACGTAGGCTCTGATACCACTTGTCACGGGGCTAGGATTATATGGCTAGCAACGTGCGACACTTGGTCGGGAAAGAACTTTGAAAGGGACCAAGTAAGCCTAAAGTCAAGCTTGGCTTGGCTAGATGAGCGGAAGCGTTGCAAAGAAGAAAGAAATAAGAGATGGCTCGAGTGATTTGCAAAACGAAGAGCCTCGTTAAAAATCCCCTCTAAGCCTAGTTAGGGGGAAATGAGTACTCTACGCTGCTTTTATATTATTGATAGAAAAATGAGAAAACAGAGGATTCAAGGATGAATACAAATGAAGGGGGTGAGGCTCTATTTATAGCCTGGCACCTCCCGATCTAACGGTCACTATCGACTACAACAGATGCCCAGGATTGGCCTAACCTATCTAATGAAGGCAAGCGAATAGAATCAAGGATTCCTTCCTTCTTGGTAGAGCTTCTTTCCATGTGAAAAAGACGTGGATCTCCATGAATCGGGAAAGATATGGATGCATAATCCTTGCCTTGAATACCATGGTCAAAGGCGTGAAGATTCCCCAAGGAATGGGCTTGGATGGCCATGGAAGAGTGAAATTCGGATAGGCCCCTCGGGTCTTGGATGGGTGCAGCCGAATAGACCTTGGTTGGGCCCCAAGGGTCTTGCATCAGACGGCTCTCAGACAGGCCCATGGGTGCGGCTGGATGGCTGCTCGGACAGGCCCTCGGGTGCGGCTGGACGGGCTGCTCGGTGCTGCTTGAACAGGCCTTTGGGTGCGGCTGGGCAAGGCCCTAGGTGCGTCCTGCACTCGGACAGTCCCAAGGTGCCTAGCAAGGCCCCTCGGGCTGTTGGCTCGACTGGATCGTAGCTCCTCGGGTGCGGCAGAACGAGCCGGACGGACTAGGCCCCTCGGGTGCGTTGGGAGCGGCACAGGGTGCAGGAACCTCGACGCCATGGTCTCGAACAAAGGTGCTGGATACGGACCCTAGGTGTGCGGTGGGCTGGACCCTAGGGTGCACCACGATAACAAATCAATGGAAATAGCAAAAGGGAGTGAATTAACAATTAAAATTTTGATGGGGTAATCACTAATTTTATTCGGTTTTATATATTATTATTGTTGTTATTATTGATTTTGGTTTTATTATTAAAAAATAGATAAATAAAAACTCCAATAAAAAAATAAAAATATCAATCCATTTACATTAAGAAATCAATATAATACTACAACTAGCCCATTAAGGCTCCAAATTCAACTAAAAAACCCTAATATGATATCCATCTTTTTATCCTACAACAGCCAATATCTGGTTGTTGGATCAGATTTGATTCAACGGTCCAGATCGAACCGGGATGACCTTCCAGAAGATGTGTGCACCCCACCGCCTGGCCACTCTACTTTCTCACGCGCCCACGCGCCTCTCGATCAAGCTATCCACATGGCGCCACTGCTGGAGATCACGCTGCTACCGTACGTCGCTGTCGATATCAGCCTGCAAAAAGAAGAATAAAAAATTAGATATTCAGATCATTGTACCAAACCAAATCAGATACAACAGTAAAACTAGATAGATATCATAATTTTCTATAAGCTATGTAAAAATCCGGTTATAAACCGGGGGAAATCTTTGTAATGGAGGAGATCGAAATGAATACAACCCCCCCCCCCCCCGAAGTTTGAAGGTATTCTCCCTTTCTTTCTTTACATGCAAACACAAAAAATATGATAGTCAGATTCGAATTGTTACCTTTATCGTTGAGTCGTCACCGTTCTCTTCCAGTGACCAACCCATCAAGTTCTTTCGAGATCAAAGGGTGAACCAGATTGGGGAGGATATTAAAAAAATATTTTGATTCATTTTTTTAAAGATAGTTTATTCTGATTTTTAAAGACAAAGAATTGGTAACTAATAAATTATTCAAATAAGTATTAAATATAATCATGTTCTTATATGTCATTTTGCTTGTTTAAATAATCAAACATCTATCAACTATCAATTAATTTTACCAAATACTTTTATACAATCAGCTAATACATTCCGCTAGTCAAATCAGCTAATATAATAAGCTATCAACTATCAGCTAATATAATCAACTATCCGCTAATTGTCAAACAGGGCAAAAAACTAGTATTTATATTACTTAGTAATTGAAATTTTATCATTTCTCCTTTTAAATGAAAATTTTCAAAATTTATGAAATTTTATCAGGCGAAAACCACTGGCCGTGGTAAGGGCAAGGTTCATGCGAGTGCAAAGGGTAACATCGATAAGGTCTCGATTCCAATTCACAAGCTCCTCGCCATCTCAAATGTGCCTTCTTCCTCCCACCGCATGAATGCACCATTACTTTTGAAGTCAGGGCTGACTAGTGGTAGTTCCTATGTTGTTTGGCTCACTCTGTTCCCCCAATAGATCGGTCTAGGCCGATTGGCAGCGCACATTCTAAAGCACTTGCACTTTTGAAACGAAACAATGATAACACTGCTAGTGTTGAATGTTGATGGTGTAGAGCATGTCTCTACTATGCTTGAATAAATGCCGATATGGCTCTTCCTCTCTTTCATATTTTATGAATCTAAAATTCTTTTGTTGGAATGTGCAAGGTTGTGAACATCTAAAGTTTATTCTGATTTGGCTGATGTCAAAACAAGGGTTTATGTCCACTACCTTAGCTATCCACACTAAAAATTTTCACAAATTTACTAATTTGTCTTTCCTTTTAGGCTAAAGAAGGTAATCTCACAAACACCTAGACTTATACTCAAAGTCTATTGATCTTTTTTTTCTTCCTAAAAGTGGATACAAAGAAAAAAACTATGAAATCCTTTAATTGATGAATATTTGCACAATTCAAAGTTCACTAAAATCTCAAACTTGATGAAAAATGAAATACAATAAGAATCACTCAAGTGGGTAACAAGACTTGAAACAAGACTCGCGGAGATCTGAGTGGCCTGGGTGAAGGAATATGTGTTTAAGGGGAAATATATTTGGTTGATTGAGTGCATGTCGCATTACAATTGAATTATCAAGTAGATATTAAGCCTTTGGCCTATTGTGTTAACTTTATTTGTGTCAGTTCCGAACTGGTCTATGGTTAGTTCTAGATGAATTTGAGATGCTATACGTGATAAGAAGACCAAAGTCCTATGACAGAAAATTGTATGGTTTTCCTTCCGCATACCAAAACATGTCATTATTTCATGGATAACCATTTTGGACAGGCTTTCGAATAGAGCTCAACTCAAGATAATGAGATCACTCATGTGAATTTGTGTGAATTATGTGGTGATGCGTGTAGGACACGAGACCACTTATTTTTTTAAATGCTCATTTTTAGGAGTGTTTGGCAGAACATTTTAAAGCTATGCAATATTACTCGTACGGTGCGCGGCTAGGCTGATGAGCTAACTTGGGCTACCTAATTTTTGAAGGGTAAGCCCTTGTTAGTTCTGATATTAAAGATTGCATGGTATACTTACATTTACAATCTCTGGGAGGAAAGAAACATTCGATATTTCACGAGTGTTAGCCAAAACCTTGGAGATACAATCACAAGTATACACAATATAGTTAAAAACTGATTGTATAACACATAGATAGAGAGAAACATTGATGTTAATAGTAGGCTTTGTAATAACTGGGGGCTAGTATGATCCCTATCTGGTCTTTCTGTTCTTGGTAGCAGCCTTAAACTGCTTTACTTGGATAATAATACAAACTAATTATCCATTTTATTTTTGCAATTTAAGCAATAAGAGGTTGGATATGTGCTTGAATGCTTTTGGATAGTTGTCTTGTTGATGAAGAAGCTTTGGAGACTTATTTTTATACCCCTTATTGATTTCTAGCAGTTTAAGTGGTTGAGATATTGAATAAAGCCGTTGGGCTACAATTTTCCCTCAATAGATGATGTCTGGCAACACTAGTATCGGTACACATACATCCATATTAGTACCTGCCAAAAGAAAAAAGAATCGTTGCAACAAAAGGGCACCGGTACACGTACAAGCGTATCAGTACGAAGTGAAAAAAATAACAAAAGGTATCGGAGAGACCGTACCGTATCGTACTCATTTTACTCACTGAAATCTTTGAAACACTTAGTTAAAATATCATATCGGTACGTCTATAGGTGTACCGGTATACATAACAAATCTTTTAAAAGTTAGTTCCAAGATAATCTGACAAGGAACGGTCAAAACATTAATTAAAAATATTTTAAAAATCTTAATCTCGTACCAGTACGCCATAGGATGTACCAGTACTCGTAACACAATTTAATTTACAAATTTAAAAAGTTGTACCAATACGTGTATAGTCGTACTGGTACTCGTTAGCCATTAAGCATAAGTTTAGTTTCTAGTAACAAAAACATGTAACGGTATGCCAAAGGCCGTACCGATACTTAGTTGCCAAATCGGCTAAATTGAGTACCAAAACACTTAGAAATATTTAGGGATTCAAAATTTGACTTGGTAAAATATTTAAGTTCGGATGCCTGTCAATTTAGTGAGTAAATTAAGTACTTAAAAATTTATTTGTTTTACAATTTAGTCCTTGTTATATCAAAATCAAATATAGGTTTAATAGAAATTTGAATAACTCGAAAATTTTAATAATTACTTGACTCGAACTTAAAAATAAATCCAATAATTATTAAATTTTTTTGAGTTATTCGAATATCTATTTTACAACTTAAACATTATTTAAAAAAATTTCGAGTTGAGTCGAGTTTATGAAATTTCGAGTCGAGTCAAGACGAATCGCGTTTTTTTTTGTCTTGAGTAATTATTTTTAACAAAATAGGGAAGATCAATGAGTTCGAGTACATGTTTATCTTGTCTAAAGATTAAAAATATAAAAATATATTATTGTGCAACCACACAAGTATTAAAAAAATAGGAAGATCACTCTCAATGAACATATATAGGAGTATTTAAGAAATTAGTGAACACTTTTGAAAATTTTGAACACTTCTAAAATTAGTGAACATTTTTGAAAATTTTGAATTTATTTTTTAAATTTAATATTTATAAATGTTAACCTTGTGAAGATTGATACATACTATGAACTTTGTATTAAATATCATTACTACATTTTTTTTCTTCACTTTCATGTTTTTGTTATATTTTCCTAACTAAAATATACTTAAAAATCTACAAATAAAAAATAGAATAATAAAATAAGATTCTACAAATTTATCATTAGACGTTACATAAAAATTATTTTACACAAATTCATTAAAAATATTCAAGAAAGAGATACATATCCAAACAAGTACAAGCAAATAGAAGTATTTAAAAAAATATGGTGTGGTCGTCTAACTTCCATCAAACTGGTAGTGATACCATTACGCACTTTTGTCATTTCATTAGTACTCGTACACTCAAATTCTTGAGTAGATTCGCTATTTGAAAATGCTTTCGGAGGAATAAAATTCGAATATAAATTTATGACCCTAAAAATTGGGTTGAGAACTTTACTTAATATGATGTAGTTATGTAAAGCAAATGCATCGTAAATTATTCTATTTTGATCTTAAGAAGAATATATATGTATTTTTGTTAAAATCTTTTAACGTGCCTTTAGAATGCCAAATGGCCTTTCAATACAACTTCTTAAGGATGAATAAGCTCGATTAAAAATTTCGCATGCCCTTCTTGGATTTGCACCACGAAACTCTAATTGGTGACACCTTATCTTATTATATGGTGTTAAGTAGATGTAATATTTGCCTAAGCATAATAAAAAAAGTCACAAATTAAAAAGCATTTATTTTAAAAATAAAAAATGAATGTGCACAAACAAATAAGAATGTACGATTAACTAAAATAAGGCATTTACCTGGATGAGGTTTTGGAAAATTTAGATTTGAATTCCCAATTGTATATAAAAAAATACGAGAATTATGAGTCGATCCTTCCCAACCACTTAGCACATATATAAAAAAAAATCGAAATCACATGCCGCTAATACATTAATAATGGGCGTCTATGTCATTTCTTTGTAACGCAATTGATCTTCCTCAGGAAAAATAACATCTATATGAATATCATCAATTTCTCCAATACAATCCTAAAATGAAAGAATTTATTACGATATTCATACGAATGAGATGTAAATTATTATTATGGAATATCATGTATTAAATAACAAGATTCATTAAAAATTACCTCAAAATGCGGCATGTATTTGGTGTTATTAGCAATTTATGAAGGAATTTCTTTGAATTTAAGATCTTTTGGTCTTGTTATGTCCTTTGACAAGCCATCCATGGCATCTAAAACCTCTTTGAAAATTCTACTTACAATTTCACCATAATTTTAAAATCGTTCTTGGACATTCTGATTCAAGGCTCCTTTACTTAGAGTAAATACAAATAAACCCACCTTCTCCAAAGTAGATATTCTATCTGAAGGAAGCAACCCATACTTGCATTCTAAATCCATGCTTAGCTGGCGAAATGTGCATTGTGTCATTCTAAACATGTTAAAACAACACTTTTCATGACCATTCAACAATTCTTGTATCCATTTTCCTCTTGTTTGAAAAGAATTCATGTATGGTTCCTTGAGTATGTACTTTACATAGTTGTAACACCCTGAAATCCGGTCTAGTCGAAATTAAATTTTGATGATCGAGTATTTTATGTTAGTATATATTTTACTCGAAGTTATTCAGCCCAATTTATAAATTTGGGGTTAAGTTCTGGCGGTTGAATATTTTTCGTTTCGATTAAAAATTGGTTCGATCTTGTACCCAAAGAGATTATACGGCTTAAGTATACCGGTTTTTTATTATTATTATTATTATTATTATTATTATTATTATTAAAAGGGGAAGGACGTGACAGCCAAAAGAATTGGCCACCACAATAGGCCATTCCGCCATTTGAAATTGAGTGTGGCAAATTGCCATGAAACGTGGCAAATGGAAAGTGAATGTGGCAATTGCCACTATGCGTGTCAAGTAAAGGAATAAGGGTGGCAACAATTTAGACAATTGTTCACCACGTGGCATGGGTAAATAATGCCCTTAAATTGGTTGCTTCAAAATTGAAGCAAAGGGGACGGCCAAATTCTAGTATAAATAGGGTAGTATGCGCAAATGAAGGAGCAAGAGACGGTCCATTAATAAATATTGATCAATATTAAATTGATTTGTCCGATATTTTCAATATAGTAATATCGAATCTTTATCAACTTTGGGTTCAAGAAGTGAAAAAAAAAATCGTCAACTAAGAAAAAAGCGTCGTTATTCGGGAACCCTAATATCAAGGTGAGTGTAGTTGAAGTCTCGAAATTAGGCGATGAGCCTTTCCGAATTCATCATTATTTAGGTTGCCTTGGATAAAAGCTTTTGCATAAAGCATTATCGAAAGCCATGTTAGTAAGTTTGGTAAGTATTGCATCGAATCAACGTTCATAGCATTGTTGTTGTTGTCATCAAAGTCATTGAAACATTGCTAAATGAATCATTGAGCATCAAACATTGATTATCTCATATTGCTATTGAGATATTGGTGTTTATATGTGCATATGGCCATCAAATTATTGACATTGAATTATTGTTATCGATATCGATGTGAAGATATTGCAATTGATATTTTCATTGACACTGTTATCAACTTTGCTATTGACACTATTATCACTGTTATAGGCATTGATAAAGATATTAAATTGATAAAATATTATTGAGGAAAAGTCTTTGGATACTTTAGCTTGTACTTGGTATATTTATCATGACTACGGTCCATGAGCCACGACTCAAGGGTGACGACCCTAGGCGAGGCGGAGGTTCGGTTGGAGCGAGTACGTGCACCGGAAGCATTGAATCATTGATATTGTATTGAAGAAAGCCATTACTTTGTGCTTTGAGCTTGTTTATTACCAACTATCGAATCAAAGTTACCTAAGTCCAAAAGTGTTCCAAGACGAATGATGCTAAAAGATTAATAAAGACATTAATAAAACTATTATTGAATTATATATCATTGAATATGGTCATTGCATTGTTACTACCGTAATATTGTTATTGCTATGATATTGTTATTGTCATAATATTATTGCCATAGCATTGTCATTTCTATAAAATTCGTGTATCCATATACCATGAATCGATCCAAAGAAAATTATTGGTTATTGGTATTGCTTTGTTATGATATTGTTATTGATGACATGATGATTGATACTATGCTTTTACTATGAATAAGGAACATGCCATGTTTATTGCATACTTGATATTATGACTGTCATCAAAGCATGATAAATGACATACCATGTTCATTCATTGTTATTGGCTACCTCACTTAGACTATATAAGTCTAACGCATTCATTTGCATAACATTTCAAGTTAGAAAAGTAACGAATTTCGATCGGGATTAGTTGGAAGATCGGCAAGTCACTGCAAGTAAAGAGTAAAATATTTTGTCCCTGTAAACTCCTAGAATGGTGAAAAAGTAGTTAAAGTAGTTGATGATGATGTTTTTTCTATGTGCATGAAGACTATGTGTTATATGTGGATAAAGTGCCTTAAATGACTTGTTAAACTTGCTTGAAAATGGCTTAATATGCATATTTGGCTTAAAAAGGTGAAAATATAGTAAACGTATTCGGATGGTCATGAAATTTGGCATGTTAGTAGTTTATATCATTGAAATGTTTTATGTAAAGTGTCACTGCATTTGAACATCGTTTGGTAGGTCAAATCGAATAAAAACCAGCAAAAATTTGTCATTATAAGTCAGGCTGTATCGATACGGGTGATGGTGTATCGATATGTGTAAGCATATTTGTACCTAAGGGACAGGGCATACCGAAACGACCTATAGCCGTTTTAAAACATTTTTCCACTGGAATCCATCATTTCGATACGGGTTCATAGCGTATCGAAACGAGTCAAAGTCAAGAAGTCAAATCGTTCTGAAATAAGGGTTGTCGTATCGATACAGACTAAAAGGAAAAGTCAACATGGGTTGAAAATCGTTCACTTGTTTCGAAACAGCCCTAAGGTGTTTCGATACGGGATTAGTTAAGTTAGTTAAAGGCATATTTAGACCGTTTGCAATGTTCACAATTTAGTCACTGAATATTGAAATGTTTAAATTGAATGAGTAAACGAACACTATTTTACATGAAATTTTACAGGCTAGTTAATATTGCACTGAATTTCATAGTAGTATAATCTATTGCATAAAAGGACCTTTAATTTGTTAGATTTACAGAATAGTCCCTAAAACTTGTAATAACTACAAATTGGTTTTAATTGGTTAATTTTCGCTTTCTAATTAGTGAATTGGACTAAGAAGTATATCCAATAATATTTTATTTTTGTAACATTGTTTAAGTGTTGAATTTGGAATAAAATTTTATCGCATCAATCACCGCATTGTTCACCGAAAGCACGTTCCGACCCGATTTTCTACTAGGCCGGGAATGGGGTGTTACAATAGTAAAAAGATATATAACCAAATACACAAGTTACCAATTATCAGAATTCACTATTTCTGTGCCTCTTACGTATTCTACTGCGGATAACTTGTAGATCCATGCCTACAAATATTTGTATATATAAACAAATTATACTTGCTCTAAATTGCAACTCACATCAAAAAATTAATAGAACAAACATTGCTTTGGAAGTCAAAATAAAAAATTAAAAGTAACAATTTAACTTTAGATTAACCACTTTTACATTACAAATAAGTTATAGTACAAAAGGTATATGTAGCACCAACTTGCATAAAAGCTATTATGATGTTCAATAAAGCTACTATGACAATGCACTTTCACATTATCAATAAGTTCAAGAACTAAAAACTAACAAAAATTTGCTAAATACTAACTTAAAATTGACTTCAAAATTTGTTTACAAGTGATTAATAAACTAACTTCAACTTACATTAAAGCTGTTATGGTGTTTTTTCCCTCTCAAATAAGTACTTAATCCAATTAAGTCTAACATCGTCATTCGGCAGACCACTAAGAATAGTCTTTTTTCGAGGATCCTTAATCAAAGTGCAAGCAAAAACAAATTCTGAAGTACTAGGTATTAAGTCAGACAAAGATACTACTTTCGCTAAAGTATCAGCAAGTGTAAGGGAAGATTCAACATTTGAATGAGAAGATTCAACAAGTGAGCGTGCTTCAACATTCATTAACTTTGTATCTTTAATGTTCCTCTCAGTAACAACCTGAAACATAACATCGAGTTTCTCCAGTAATAGTGTTGATCCTCCAACTCTCCGAGACAATTCAACCTTAGAACTCTTATTACTTCCAAAAACGTCATTCTCAGAGGCTCATTTGCTTCCTCCCCTTCATCTTGTTCATTAAAATTAGGAGAAGGGGGAGGAACTGAGCTAGAATCATTTCAAATTTCCTGCCATTTTATATTAACTTGCGTAAGGTTTACGACATTGCTCTTACTCCACACATCATCATAATCAGAAACAACACTACCAATGTTATAATTTGGGAGAGAAAGGGCATATATTGTTTCCTTTGCATGCTTAGCAGGAGTAAACTTAAGAATCACATGTGCAACTGAAACTCCAAAAAAATATTTCATCCTATATTCTAGTTTGGGTTCAATCCCTTCATCTTGAAATGCTTTAAAATGTGTGTTTTCCTATAAAGCAAGATAAAAAATCAATTATAAAAATTTAAACGAACTTAGTTTGTGTAATTTTTGACAATAAAGTAATAAAACAAGTGCATATAATTATACTAACCTCACTTTTTTTTATCCACCACTCCTCACTAGCGCTTATTGTTCCCTTTTTTTATGATCCCAACCTAATCTTGTTTCCTTTCCTTTCAAGGCTTTCTATAGACTCCATCTATTCTTTAACCAATCCCACTTGTTCTTAAGTTTAGTCTTCTCCTATGTTAAACCCGTCTCTTTTTTTTTTTGAAATTGTAATTCTATCATCTTTCATGACACTCTTTATGAAATCGTCACACCACTTTTTCCCTTACTTCTTTTAACATATTGGATACACAAATCACAAAATATGTGTACATTTTCTTTCGACCAACTAGCCCTACTTACATCTTTCTCCCCGCTCACACTTTCTTTATTGTTCTTTTTTTTCTTGGTGCCATCTATGTAGTATATAACATAATTAAATTCACTTATTTTACTTATATACCTCTCAAAAATTTTGAAACAAAAACACTAACATGTCCAATAACCATTGTAATCGGATAACATTTCAATCCAATATTACTCATAATGTATTGTCACCAAATTACCATATCAAGCAAACATTTCATTTTACTGGACAATACAATAATGTGATACATATAGCATCAAAGACAAGGGTGAGTCTAACGTGCGTCATGTTTAGGGTGCGGCTAAAAGACGACAAGTTTCGAAATGTGTCCTCAGACTTGAAATGTTAGACTTCTTGATAACATTTTGGTTGATTTTTTGAGTTTTTTTCTGCAAGTTTCGATACTTTGTCCCAAACTGAAAATTTTCAATTTGGGATAAAGTATCGAAACTTACACAATAAGTTTAGAAACTTGTAGAAAAACTCAACTGAAAATGTTATTAAGAAGTCTAACATTTTCAGTTTGAAATAAGTTTCGAAACTTGTAGAAAAACTAAAAAAACCAACTAAAAACAAACATTTGAACGAGTAGGTAACAAATACAACAAAAATTGGAAACTAACCTCAGATCTTAAATTGTAATCTCAACTTGGAGGGCTTTTCTTATTTTATCATGCAATTTTTTTTTATACAAAATCATATCACCAAACAAAAAAATATTAATGATAAGAGACAAAAATATATGAAATTATCTTGCAAAAGAATCTTGCACAAGAAAAAAATTAAGTACAACTCATTAAAAGCATAGAAGAAAAGAACTAACCTTAATGAGTGAAATTATCTTGCAAAAGAATCTTTATGGTTTGGTTGCTTGATGTTGTAGTTTGACGATGGAGAATATTGTGATAAGAGATTTGTAGATTAGAATGTAGGCTATTTTATTAGATTAGGTTTTATGGCAAGGATTTAATTATGGAAATAACAGGGTCAAGTACGTCATTTAACATTTTATTTTACAATCAGCTCTTCCAATCCGTTAGAAAATCTAACGTTTTTTATTTCAGCTTATTTTGCACAATCAGCTCTTTCAAAAAGATGTTTACCAAACATTAAAAATAGAGGATTTGACTACCAATAAGTTATTTGAGCCCAAATAAGCTAAAAATTCTTCAAAAAGTTGTTTACCAAACACCCTTATAGTATTCTATTCAAATTAATCAACTAATAGATTAATTTTCGCTTTTAAGAAATGAGATAATATTAATTTTTATAGATAATTAGATATTTTTTATTAATAAACAATGGAAAGCTTATGTGCTAAGTAATAATATTATAGTAAAATATAATTATTTATGCATAATATATTCATTTTATTCTTATTATCCACCTAATAAATGGAATATAAACCAAATTATTGAAATTTAATTCGGATATTTCTTAAAAGCTTTAATAGAAATAGTTAACAAAACATAATTTGAGCTAACTAATAACTAAGAGTAAGAAATTTATATCTATATTATTATTAAATTTTGATAGAATTAGTGTCACTGGTTAATCAGATGACAATTTAATTTAACAATTAAAATATTTTTTATACAAATAAACATTAATAATACACGATAATATTTGTGTTTTTTTCATACTTTTTAATATTTAAATAAAATAACTAAAGATTGAAAGTTCATTGTTGGACAAATTTTAAATATATATTTTAAATAAAAAGTTTTCTTTCACTCAAAAAATATAAAAAATCGTTTGGTTGTAGAGAGTGAAGCCTGTTTTTATTTTCATTTTCTTAGAAAAATGAAAAACGGTGAAAAAAACGTGTTTAGTTGTAAAATTGAAAAATAAATTTTAGAAAATAAAAACAATGAAAATTTTAAAAAAATAAAAAAGATGTTTTTATTGAAAATGTTTTGGGAAAGTGGAAAATATAAAAATAAGCGATTTTTAATTTTAACCCGGGTTCGAATCCTTCTAATGTAATATTTTTAAAATTTTAGTTTATTTACTCATATTTTATTTATTTATTTATTTATTATGATTATAATATTTTCTAACTATATTTTGTTTTAATTATTTAATATTTTTTTCATTTCTATTTCTAAAAGCTAAATATCAAATATATTTTAACTATTTTCATTTTTTAAAACAAGTTTACATCCCTATTAACTCAACATTAAATTTTAGAAAACTGAAAATAAAAATTATTATTTAAAAAAAATATTTTCTAAACCAAACAAACCTAATATAATCATATCAAATTAAATCATAATGACTAAATTTTAATTTTTTTATTTAATGGAAAAATAAAAATCATAATATAACTTCGTCATCTATTTTATTCCGACACAAAGATATGTTTTATTAATTTAAACTATTAAAAATGGTTTAAATTTTGTTAATATATTTTTACATCCAAAATTTAAACAATTAACAATGTATGTATCATAAAACCTAATAAACAATAGATGATTTAGATCCATCTGTAAAAATATTGAAGCACCAAAAAGAAAGGAGAAGGAATGGATGACAAAGTGATTTAAGGCTTGTTCAACAATACTTTTTCAACGAGTTTTTGGAGAGTCAAACGAAAAAATAATGTCGAATAAATGTAGTTTAGCCGCTAAACGGTATTAACATCTATTTTTTCACCTGATTTATTTTCTAATCGGACATTTTGCTATAGTTAAAAAGATCCAGCTTCTAATAATCGATTATTTAACCTCAACGAACGTTCAAACTTCTTTGTTGAAGGGAGCTTTAGTTATTTAATTAACTATTGGAAGAACAATAATTGGGTGAACTTTCCAGGTAGAACAGTTGGCAACCAAGCTCTTTACATAACTAATTAATTAATTATTTAAAATCAAAGACAAAGACAAAGACCCCACTTCCCCACATTACTCTTCACATTTCATACCATTATATTTGAAAACTACGTTGTGTTTTGTCATTTTCTCCCAGTATTTTGCTTCTTCTTCTTTTTTTAACACTCTCCACCGACATTATATCTTAGCAAAAAGAAGTTTATTTAGTAAATTATGTTGAATGATGGTAATAATTGTACTGCTTAATAGATTTTTCACTATTAAATGTGTAAAGTACTCATAGATTATTAAATTTAACAGTTTTTATACGGTTTATAATGTGCTCATTCATCATAATCACAATTAAAACTTTAATTTAACTATAACATAAATATACAAATTATATTTTTTATTCTAAGTGTCTAATTTTTTTTTGGTAAAAGAATGTGTTTAAAGTTTACTTTGCGATTATTTTCAAGTAACGCCGTCAAAAAAGATTAAAAAATAAATACTCAAACTATATTTTTATAACTTTAGGCGTCTATTTAAAAAAATTAGTGTCTCAATTATATTATTTTTTTGCTTTTTGGTGCTTAATTCTTTAAAAAAATTAACGGTGATTGCCTGAGAATAATAACCAGTAAACTTTAAGCACATATTTTGATAAAAAAAAACTTTAGACACTTAAAAATGTAAACTTTCGACACTTTTTTTAAAAATTCTAAATCTAATCATAATCCTATCTAGAGGGAAGGGGAATGCGGACTCTAGGGGAGTGCTTTTAGTAGGTCTAGAACGCATGACCTATTAGAATATAAGGAACAAAGATAAACAACTTGGTCAACCAGCCAAATGTGTTTGCTCCACTTATTTTGTATTTGTGCCTAAAATGTTATATGATTTAATTATTAGGGTTTTGATATACACAATCCTTAGGGTTGTGTATAAGAACTACTAGATTTCTATTATTAATTGTAATTAATTATATTCCTAAAATATTAAACATCATTGATTCTGGGTGTTTGCTGTAATTAATAATAATGTAAAATAGTTTGTGTTTAGGATTTATGATTTATAATTTTAGGGTTTATTGTTTTAGGGTTTATGTTATTGCATTCTTATGTTTTAGGGTGTAGGGTTAAGGTTTAGGGTTAATGTATGGTTTTTAGGGGTTTAGGTTTATGATTTAGGGCTTAGTATTTATGGTTTAGAGTTTAGGGCTAATGTTTACGGCTTAATATTTAGGATTAGGGTTTAGATTTAGGATTAATATTTAGGGTTTAGATTTTAAGGTTAGGGTTTAATTCTATTAAACACCATAAATTAATAATATTTTTTTAAGAATGTAATTAATTACATTCTAATAGATTTCATTGTAAAATAAAATAACCATTAATAATAAGAATCTAGTAGTTCTTATACATCGCCTTAAGGATTGTGTATAACAAAACCCTAATTATTATAAGATTAATATCTACCCACTCTAGATAAATGGTTGGTAATAATTATAACATTTAAATTTAAGAAAAATTGATTAAATACCCAAATTCGCATAATATTAACGTTATATATTTGGTACAGTCATTTAGTTTTGGTTTGGACTGAAGTATAACCAAACTGTTGAATGCTCCTCACAAATGTTAGAAAAGGACACAAATCATGCAGTTAAGAATAGAAGAAACAATGAGAAAGAGTTAATTGACGGCACAAATTATGTCACTTTTCTTGCTTTTAAGGACAATAATTAAAGTAGAAGCAAGCTTTGAGGACCTCTCAAACATTAGTTGTTTCGAAGCCTGAAAATAAAACATGCCCTGTCATCTGTGTTTTAAAACCTCAACTCAAGGTTAGCTTATAATTTATATTTGGTTTAATTAATTAGTTAATTAATTCCGTTATTCAACTAATTAGTTGTAAAGTAAAGATGTTCACTCTTTGTCCAGAAGAGTTG
The DNA here is from genome assembly GCA_958450335.1 of Hibiscus tridactylites. Taxonomy (NCBI): domain Eukaryota; kingdom Viridiplantae; phylum Streptophyta; class Magnoliopsida; order Malvales; family Malvaceae; genus Hibiscus; species Hibiscus tridactylites. The sequence continues at coordinate 83,105,881 of OY288268.1, read as the reverse complement.
ATAAAAATGTCAGAATTTGACCGTAGATGCAATGATTGGGTGACCCAAATATGATAAAGTGGAAAAATATGTAGGCTGGTTTTTTGAATAAAAATAGGACAATATGTTGGAAAAATATGATAAGTGAAAATTTTGACGCATATTTTTTTATGGGTAAAGGTGGAGATTCAAATAATGAAATTACGTCTTCATATTCTACTTCATGAGACATTTATGACAGTATTTCATACGCTCAAAACGGGTGAGTGATGAATGAGAAATTAATGCTCAAAGTAGGCTAATTATGAATTGAGTTAAAGAAAATGGAAAAGTTTATGTTCCATATTGTTGGATTATCAAGCGTGTGATATGTTTGTTTATATAAAAACTCTACTTAATAATTATTGAATAACTTAAGCTGATATGGTATGAGTAACGTAAATATCTAGACCAATCAGGCTCTTTGTGTGCTTGCGGATATTTTAACTCATTACGAGATAAAAAAAATTTAAATATAACATTTTTAATATCTCAAATAAAATAATGATAAGATATTCTTTAAATTTGAATATTATTTTTTGAATTTTCTGAAATTAAAAAGGATAAAATATTATCTTTTAAAATTTATATATTATTGTGATAATGCTATTTAATTAGAGGAGACAAACGGGTAAATCGATTCGGGTTCGGTTCGTGTAACACCCGGGTTTAGGGGTCGGGTGAAAATAATATTAAAATATTATTTTGGGTTCGGTTTTACAATTTAGATAATAAAAATATTTTCGTGGGCCTCGGGATTTCAAAATAATTACAACTATGTTGGGCCTATCTCTTGGGTCCAAAATCCATGGACTTTAAGAGATATGAGTTTTGGACTTTCATTAAGGGCATTGTGGTAAACATTGTTTTTGGGTGAATTTAAAATAAAGCAAAAGATGAGCATGTGCTCATCTTCATCCTCCCTCCCCCGTTTACCATTTCTAACGTGAAAATGGAGCTTATCTTCACTTCACTCTCCCACCTCCTTTCTTCCTCATCCTTTGAGCTTTTTGAAAGGTAAATATAGTTTTGACTTGGCCTTGTTATCCTCTACATTTTAGTATTTTTAGATTTCACTAAAACCATGTATTTTGCATTTGGGTTTTTTTTCAAAGTTTTAAGCTAAAGGTTAAGGCTTTATGGGTTTTTACTAAAGCTTTTGATTTGTTATTGTTAGATATGTTATCTATGAATCAAATGGTCCAATATATATAATTTTTAGAGTGTTTTAAATGAATTCCCGAAATTGGGTAAAATTGGGTTTTTTGAAGGGTTTTGGGTGATTTTTGGGGTTTGTTTTAGGTGGAAATTGATAGCCCAATGGTAGTGCTATGGTTAGGGGTTGATTTGGGATTGTTTGTGGATGCTATGGATGTTGGAAAGATGATTTTTGGACATGGTTTAGGGGCTGTCCGAAATTGCTAAAAATGGGGTTTGGTCATGGCTTGCAACATTGTGAATTGTATTTGAGTTGTGTTCCGGGTTGGTCTTTTGATGTTGGGCTGATTTGGAATTGTTTGAAATGTGTTTGAGGTTAATTGGAAGCGGGAAATTCGTGTTGGAAAAGCTTCGGGAAGAAATCCGGAAATTTGAGGGAGGTTGCTAGCTTGGCTTGGAGCTTGGATGTTTAGGTGAGTGGTTAAATGCTTTTAAATGGTTTTCAAGTGTTGGTTCGAGCATGTGCACTAGGTTGGGATTGGTAGACCCACCTAGAGTTGGGGTTAGGGTGGTAGCCTAATCCCAAACTTTAGTTAGAGATCTTGGTTGACCTTTAAAGTGATGAATTATGCCTCATGTTGAATCATGTCTATGGTGGTTGTGCTTATGTTGTTATACATGTATGTGGAGGTATAGCTAAATGCATCGTTACATGCATGTTGATGATAAATGCAATAAAGATATACATATGTGTGAATTATGATGTGATAATTGTGTTGTTGAGATGCATGTAGTGTTGACATGTGTAATGATGCTCTGAGGTGAATGTGTGATCCGAGGATCATGGTGAGTACATGTTAGGCATGGAAAATGTGGTTTGTGCATGACAGTGAGTCATGGTGAGTACGTGCTAAGCACGGAAGTTGTTATGGTTTGATATTATGAATGATAAATGAGATGTGTAGTATTGGCACTAGTATGCTTGGGTACAAATGATCGATCATTAGGATGTTAGTGTGTACACATGAGTCAAAAGTCGCGCGTGGCCTTGGTGGCGTTGAGTCACCAAGGAGGAGTACGGGTTCGCCCGGAAATTGTATTTATATTAGTCGGTGATGAGTGGAATCCCATCGACGGGGCGTGAGGATGAGTGGAATCCCCTCCGCGTGAAATGAGGCGTGAGGATGAGTGGAATCCCCTCCGCGTGAACGGTGATGAGTGGAATCCCACCGTCAGGTAATGGTTGAGTTGTTGGATGTGAGTTCCAACGGTTATCCACGTATTCGAGTCATAGCTAGGTGTCAATACAGATTGTAGTTTATATTGCCAAATTGTGGATAATTTGTGAACCAATGTGTTTTGGGAGGTGTTGCTAACATGATTTAATATACGTGATTTCATATGTTGTTGATTTAAACATGTTGAGCATGACATGATATTGAATATATGTTCATGCATCATCTTATTTATGGCTCGCGTGGATCGACAGTAAGATCATGCATTTTATCTTGGTTGTAGCTCGTGCTTGGACCCTGCATTGTCGAGGTTTGTTTTTAAAGAGCTTACCCTCACTAAGCTTTTATGCTTACGCTCTCTTTTGTTCGACAATGTAGATCAATAGCTTGAGGGTGGCAAGGGCAAGGAAAGGCCTCCAAGTGTTGCTTACGGTTAGCTCAAGTATGATGTTTAAATGTAAAGATTGTAGTAGTAAAGCAATGGGATAGGTGTTGTTGATTTGAGTTTGATGTATGTCTATGGTTGTCTTGTTTTGTAAGCATGTTGTATCTTGCCAAATGCTTGTGTGATGAATGTTAACTCATGCTTAAGTTGCTCTTTTGAATGTTAGTCTTATGCCTTAAGAGTTTATATATGTGTTTGAATGATGATTGTAGGAATGTATGTTTGTGGGTTGTTGCCATAGTGATAGACATGTCTAATTAATGTTGAAGCATGTTAAAATAGTTGTTATACCTTAAGATGTCTTGTCTTGAAGTTGCTTGGTGGTTTGTTGGTGTTTTGGGGCATCCTTGTGCCTCAAAACAGCCCAGAAAAGTCTGCAGACAGGGGGTGTTTCGGAACGGGTCCCCGTGTTCCGAAACGGCCCCTGCGTAAATGGCCTGCCGTTTCGAAACGAATGAGGGTCGTTCCGGAACGTTTTCGCCACTGGAATTTTGAGAAATTGGCGAGATGAAGCCGTTCCGAAACGGGCCTTTGAAGTTCCGAAATGGTCAAATCTCGTTGACCACGAGATATTGACCGTCAAGGTCGTTCCGATACGGGTCACCCCTGTTTCGGAACGGTCACCTTGTGGTTGACCCAGGCCCGTTGACCAGGTCAGGGCGTTTCGGAACACCCTATAGGTGTTTCGAAACGGCCTGCTGAAATGAAGTAAAATGGACTGTTTATGTTTGTTTGGTCGGTGAACGTTACGTTGCTTGTTTCTTCCGCTGCAGTGCTTCACATAGGATCTATAAATGCATCTAGATAAGACTAAAGTTTAAAAGAAATTTTCTGGGTCGTTAACCGAGGGGAAGCCTTAACGGGTTTCGCTTCGGTTTTCCCCGTGTGGCCCACTCGGACCGGTCATCCGACCAGACCGGGACGAGGGGGTTACACTTGTTGGTATCAGAGCCTAAGGTTACCGAGACCTTGGCCAGGTAAGTGAGGTAAGTTTAAGTTTTGAATTGATGTGCACGGTGTTTGCTTGCTTTGTAAGTATGATTGCTTGTATGTCAAGTATGTTGACTGTTTGATTAAAAGCATGTTGCTCGTTACCCGTGTATGCTGTGATGTGTGATTGTGTGATTGAGAATGCATGTTGTTTGATCGTACGCATTTGTTTGCTTGTTTAGCAAGTATGCCTTGTTATATGCTTGGTTGAGCATGTATGTGTGTTGACTTGTTTGAAATATGTTGAGTAGAGTCCCATTGCTTCTATTACATCGAAAAAAGGATTTTAAGTGAGAGAAATCATACTTGAGCCACTTGGACCTTTCCTTTGCTAACCCAACTTGTATGTTAAATTGTTGATTGATTTATTGCTTTTAGTAAGCTTAGGGCCAATGTGTGGGCCGTGAATCGGTAAATGGAAGTTGTGGTTTTGAAAATATGGATGATGTAGAGGAAGTTCTTTGCTAGTTAGGGGAGTATGGTTGTACCGGAGTTGAGGTACAATTTGTTTGCTCGAGTCCGCGTGCTTGTGAGTTGATTCTTGTTGGTGAAGGGACGACTTGACTGATTATGGTATTAGTTGGCGAAAAGAAGTGAAGACCTATGAGTGGGAGTCAGGTGGTATCTATGTTATAGTGGATAAGCCCTTGGTACAGTTTTGAGTTTGTCTCTTCTGATTGGTTCTGAGTTCGTACTTCCGTATATTGTTAACAAGCATGCAAGTTTGAATGTGCTCGATGAGGTAGGTATGAGTAGCTTAGTTCTTTTGGCGAGATCTAGGTAGGGGTCTCGTGTGAGTAATCTGAATTTCAGAAGTGTTAGTGGTGACCGTTGGGGTTCAGCCTATGGTTTCGATGCAAGACAGCCGATCAGTATCCGTGAATGGGAACCGATTTGTGTGTTTGGGGCCAGTGTGCGTCTGGGTGGTTTCCCCAGTATGGTTGTCTGTGAGTGCCCAGAGCTGCGTTTTTGAAGTTTTGAAATGCTCTACGAATAGTCTAGAAGAGTCGGGTTTTGTTGAAGAATCAGTCTGAAAACAAGAGGACCGAAGACTATCAGTTGTGTACTTGTGAAGTTACAATTTTTGCAGAATCGTCCGTTTGTGGGCGCGTGCAAAGATTTTGACGTATCTCTGTTGAGATTTTAGACGTAGGGACGCGTGTGACTAGACCCTTTTGGAAGATAGTAGTGATCAGAAAGATGTACAGAAGATGTTTGTTGGTGGTTCGGAGTTACTAGTTTCTAGTAGATGTGAAGTGATTGTCTTCCTACAGTTTCGGTGTGCCTTTTTCCAAGGCTCGGCTTGAAGAGCAAATAGTTAGTGTATACGTTGAGACAAAGAAAGAGTTGCCTTGAAATTGTAGATTTTTGTGTGACTGTAGGGGTAGGTGAGGATGTGAGCTTCTTATTGAATGTTGATCCAGTTTTAGAGATCAAAGGTTGATTGAGTTTAGTTGACAGACTTGCTGAGCAATTGTGATGGATTTGATTTTTGAACGAAGATTAGACCGCAGAATGTTAAAATAGTTTGTGGTTCTTCCTAGAAGTGTTTAGAAGAAACGCCCAGTTTGTCTCCTAACAGCGAAGAAGAGTTTATTATTGATGTCGTCTCCGAGTTTGCTCGTGTTTTAGTTTGCTCTGTATCTTATGGTTTCCGACAGAATTGAGAACGTTGAAGAATTAACTTCGAGATTTGTTAGACCTTAGACTCATTAGGCCTAGTACCTCATCTTAGAGTATGATAGTGCAATTTGTGAAGAGGGAAAAGTGACAATGAATGATTAACATCCGTTTCCGAGTGTCAGTGATTAGTTGGTCAGTAGTGTGTGTTTCAGTCTATTTGAAGATTAGTTTGAGATCCGTTTACTACCAGTTGAAAGTGAGAAAATTTGAAGTACCGAAGACAACTTTTGAGGCAAGATGTGACCGTTTTGAGTTCCGAGTTATGTTGTTTTGTTGGACTAGTGGGTTGGTTACTTTTATAGAGATGTTGAACAGAATATTTTCCTAAGCTTCCTGATCAGTTTGTAGTAGTCCTCATAGATGATACACGAGTATATTCAAGTACCGAAGAAGACCATGACAAGCTTTAGAGTTAGTATTGTAGATTCTATTAGAGAATCAGTTGTATGCCAAGTGAGCCAACGTGAACTCCGAGTTAATGAAGATGTTCTCCTAGGACATGTAGTTCAGCCGAGTGTGTTAGAGAAAATCTCAAGTAGGCAGGAGAAGATGTGAGCTAGAAGAAATTGAAGACTGTGACAGATATCTATAGTTCCTAGGTCTAGCCTTGTTACTCTCAGAGAGTTGTAAATAGTGTTTGAAGATAGTTGCTCCAGAAGAATGTTCAGTTGTGTGGTTAGATGCGAGACAATGAGCCCTTGAGAAATAGAAGGAAACTTTGATGAAAGCTTCGACCTTGATCCAGCCAATGTCAGAGAAAGAATTTGTGAACCATAGTGATGTGTTACATGTAGAGTTAGGTTGTGTGCTTATTCAAGACAGAAGATTGAGGCTTGTGCATCAAGATAGTTGAAAGACTGTGAGAAGAGTTATCCGTTATGAGACATAGAGTTAATTACAGTTATATTTGCTTCGAAGACTTAGAGACAAAGCTTGTGTAGTAAGAAATGCGCAGTGTACATGTACGTATCATTAGAGCTTGAAATATTTGAAGACTTGGGAATGGTTAGAACTTGAACATCATAAGTGTTAGAAATGCTTGAAGACTGTAATATCAAGAGTGAGTACCATCCGAAGATAGCCTCCGTAGTGACCGATGATCCGAGTTGTAATTGTTGTTAGATTAGTAGTTGAGTTACGAGTTGCAATTGCCGAATTCTGTGTATCAAATGATAGTAGTTTTGTGGCCGAGTTTCGGGTTGAGATTACTTTGAGTCAGAATGTTTGAAAAGAAACAGTTGCAAGACAGATTCTTGGCACCTCACGTGCGAGGCATAGTAGAAGGAAGACCTTCAGAATACAGTTTCAGAGATGATAGAGTTTAGCATTTCAGAGACAGAACAGTTGTACCGATTGACATAGTGTTTTGAGACGTATTGTGTTGGCCGAAGCACACAGCAGTTTGATTTATTTGCATCTGAGTTGTATGAAGACGTATTGTGGGTTGAAGACGAGCACTTCTGGATTGAGTTGATGAATAATGTGGTTCAGTATGAGAGTAAGTATGTAAATTGCCAGCGTGTCAAGACCGAGCTTCAGTTTTCCTTCTAGTTTGTTACATCCGTGGAAGGTTCACAGTAAAAGTGAGTAATAAAGATTCGAGATTTCAACTAGAATAATTTTGAAGACGTCTGCATAGCGTTTGGTTATTGATGAAGACAGAGGATCAGTCAGAGGAAGTTGTGAGTCGAGCGTTCAAGCAGTATTGTATGAGTTTGTAAATCGGGCTAGTTCTGTTGTTATCTGTTGCGGTTACCACCAGGGTTAGAAAGAGGTTTGAGATGTGTTCCGTGTATCCATGATTCAGAAATGTGAGCTAGATCTGTTCTGTGCTATGTCTGTAGAAGAGGTTGAGTTGAGTTTAGAATTGACATGCCTTGAAAGAACCGTTGAGATCTTAACATCAGATATCTATTGTTGCGTGATAAGTCTATCGGTTGGTTAGTATGTTGTGGTGAGAAGGGAAGTGGGTAAGAGCGGATTTTGTGGAAACTTCTGTCCGATAAATTTCGGGGACAAAATTTTCTTAAGTGGGGGAGAGTTGTAACACCCGGGTTTAGGGGTCGGGTGAAAATAATATTAAAATATTATTTTGGGTTCGGTTTTACAATTTAGATAATAAAAATATTTTCGTGGGCCTTGGGATTTCAAAATAATTACAACTATGTTGGGCCTATCTCTTGGGTCTAAAATCCATGGACTTTAAGAGATATGAGTTTTGGACTTTCATTAAGGGCATTGTGGTAAACATTGTTTTTGGGTGAATTTAAAATAAAGCAAAAGATGAGCATGTGCTCATCTTCATCCTCCCTCCCCCATTTACCATTTCTAACGTGAAAATGGAGCTTATCTTCACTTCACTCTCCTACCTCCTTTATTCCTCATCCTTTGAGCTTTTTGAAAGGTAAATATAGTTTTGACTTGGCCTTGTTATCCTCTACATTTTAGTATTTTTAGATTTCACTAAAACCATGTATTTTGCATTTGGGTTTTTTTTCAAAGTTTTAAGCTAAAGGTTAAGGCTTTATGGGTTTTTACTAAAGCTTTTGATTTGTTATTGTTAGATATGTTATCTATGAATCAAATGGTTCAATATATATAATTTTTAGAGTGTTTTAAATGAATTCCCGAAATTGGGTAAAAATGGGTTTTTTGAAGGGTTTTGGGTGATTTTTGGGGTTTGTTTTAGGTTGAAATTGATAGCCCAATGGTAGTGCTATGTTAGGGGTTGATTTGGGATTGTTTGTGGATGCTATGGATGTTGGAAAGATGATTTTTGGACATGGTTTAGGGGCTGTCCGAAATTGCTAAAAATGGGGTTTGGTCATGGCTTGCAACATTGTGAATTGTATTTGAGTTGTGTTCCGGGTTGGTCTTTTGATGTTGGGCTGCTTTGGAATTGTTTGAAATGTGTTTGAGGTTGATTGGAAGCGGGAAATTCGTGTTGGAAAAGCTTCGGAAAGAAATCCGGAAATTTGAGGGAAGTTGCTAGCTTGGCTTGGAGCTTGGATGTTTAGGTGAGTGGTTAAATGCTTTTAAATGGTTTTCAAGTGTTGGTTCGAGCATGTGCACTAGGTTGGGATTGGTAGACCCACCTAGAGTTGGGGTTAGGGTGGTAGCCTAATCCCAAACTTTAGTTAGAGATCTTGGTTGACCTTTAAAGTGATGAATTATGCCTCATGTTGAATCATGCCTATGGTGGTTGTGCTTATGTTGTTATACATGTATGTGGAGGTATAGCTAAATGCATCGTTACATGCATGTTGATGATAAATGCAATAGAGATATACATATGTGTGAATTATGATGTGATAATTGTGTTGTTGAGATGCATGTAGTGTTGACATGTGTAATGATGCTCTGAGGTGAATGTGTGATCCGAGGATCATGGTGAGTACATGTTAGGCATGGAAAATGTGGTTTGTGCATGACAGTGAGTCATGGTGAGTACGTGCTAAGCACGGAAGTTGTTATGGTTTGATATTATGAATGATAAATGAGATGTGTAGTATTGGCTCTAGTATGCTTGGGTACAAATGATCGATCATTAGGATGTTAGTGTGTACACATGAGTCAAAAGTCGCGCGTGGCCTTGGTGGCGTTGAGTCACCAAGGAGGAGTACGGGTTCGCCCGAAAATTGTATTTATATTAGTCGGTGATGAGTGGAATCCCATCGACGGGGCGTGAGGATGAGTGGAATCCCCTCCGCGTGAACGGTGATGAGTGGAATCCCACCGTCAGGTAATGGTTGAGTTGTTGGATGTGAGTTCCAACGGTTATCCGCGTATTCGATTCATAGCTAGGTGCCAATACAGATTGTAGTTTATATTGCCAAATTGTGGATAATTTGTGAACCAATGTGTTTTGGGAGGTGTTGCTAACATGTTTAATATATGTGATTTCATATGTTGTGGATTTAAACATGTTAAGCATGACATGATATTGAATATATGTTCATGTATCATCTTATTTATGGCTCGCGTGGATCGACGGTAAGATCATGTATTTCATCTTGGTTGTAGCTCGTGCTTGGACCCTGCATTGTCGAGGTTTGTTTTTAAAGAGCTTACCCTCACTAAGCTTTTATGCTTACGCTCTCTTTTGTTCGACAATGCAGATCAATAGCTTGAGGGTGGCAAGGGCAAGGAAAGGCCTCCAAGTGTTGCTTACGGTTAGCTCAAGTATGATGTTTAAATGTAAAGATTGTAGTAGTAAAGCAATGGGATAGGTGTTGTTGATTTGAGTTTGATGTATGTCTATGGTTGTCTTGTTTTGTAAGCATGTTGTATCTTGCCAAATGCTTGTGTGATGAATGTTAACTCATGCTTAAGTTGCTCTTTTGAATGTTAGTCTTATGCCTTAAGAGTTTATATATGTGTTTGAATGATGATTGTAGGAATGTATGTTTGTGGGTTGTTGCCATAGTGATAGACATGTCTAATTAATGTTGAAGCATGTTAAAATAGTTGTTATACCTTAAGATGTCTTGTCTTGAAGTTGCTTGGTGGTTTGTTGGTGTTTTGGGGCATCCTTGTGCCTCAAAACAGCCCAGAAAAGTCTGCAGACAGGTGGTGTTTCGGAACGGGTCCCCGTGTTCCGAAACGGCCCCTGCGTAAATGGTCTGCCGTTTCGAAACGGATGAGGGTCGTTCCGGAACGTTTTCGCCACTGGAATTTTGAGAAATTGGCGAGATGAAGCCGTTCCGAAACGGGCCTTTGAAGTTCCGAAACGGTCAAATCTCGTTGACCACGAGATATTAACCGTCAAGGTCGTTCCGATACGGGTCACCCCTGTTTCGGAACGGTCACCTTGTGGTTGACCCAGGCCCGTTGACCAGGTCAGGGCGTTTCGGAACACCCTATAGGTGTTTCGAAACGGCCTGCTGAAATGAAGTAAAATGGACTGTTTATGTTTGTTTGGTCGGTGAACGTTACGTTGCTTGTTTCTTCCGCTGCAGTGCTTCACATAGGATCTATAAATGCATCTAGATAAGACTAAAGTTTAAAAGAAATTTTCTGGGTCGTTAACCGAGGGGAAGCCTTAACGGGTTTCGCTTCGGTTTTCCCCGTGTGGCCCACTCGGACCGGTCATCCGACCAGACCGGGACGAGGGGGTTACAGTTTGGGTCATTTCGGTTTCGGTTATTTCGGGTCTAATGTTGTTCTGTTCAGTTCGGTTCTATTGTACTTCGTGTCATTTCACTTCGATTGATTTTCGGTTCGGTTCGGGTCAATTTCGGGTCAACGGGAAATCGGTCGGTTTTAATCAAGTGTTTAGGTTGATTAGCTTTTTACACCCTTTATATGGCTTTATAAAGCCAATATATTTGACTTTTTGGTGAGTTGTGCGATTGTTCATATCTCATCTTTCTTTATTTCTATTAATATTTTTTTATTTATTTTGGGTTGTCTTCGGTTCGAGTCTATTTCAGTTCAATTAAAAATCGGTTCATTTGCATTTCAATTTGGTTTCGAGTTTTTGGAAAAAGTTTCGAGTCATCATGTTCGGTTTCGGGTTTGGTTCGGGTAAATCAGTTCGGGTCTCGGGTCAAATTTGCCAAGTCTATATTTAAATTTAATTAATGAATTTTATTTCAAATAAATTTATATAATTCACAAGTTTTATTTCCAATGAAACTCATACCCTTATAAATGATAAAGGAAGACAAGGTTACAGTTTGTGATCTTTACGGACGTGTTACTACAGTTGATCATATAAGTTGTTGTATCTTGGGAGACAGACGACCAAAGTATATCAAGCACCACATGAGCGGCTGAAAATTTGTCTTAAAGAAACTTATTATTACTTGCCATAAAGAAAATATGAGAGAAGCTGCGTGTTGGTATTTAGTGGATCACGTGGGAGAAACCGTACAAACAGATTCAAGTATAACAGGAACGAGTGAATGATTCAAATATTCTGATTCACTCGATTCTTTATCATTCAATTTATTTTATTTAACTATGTTTGCTTTAATAATAATGTAAGTATTTTAATTTTACTTAATTATTATTATTAAATCTATTGTCTAATAATTTTAAGACAAATTTTGAGTTTAATCCAAGACGAAGATTACTATGTTCGTGAGAATGATTTCCTTCTTGAAATACAGTAAATATTAATACCGGAAATTCTTAACCCACGCTGGGCGGAAGAAAACTTTCTCTAGCCAGTAGGTAATCTACCCACTTGACTTTATTTAATAGTTTTATAGAAAACATACATGTTAATTAATGTGTTAGTTAATGTTTATTTTTTTTTTGTCAATTCAAACATTTTTTATTTTTTATTATTTATATAATATAAATTTTAGGAAATACTCATAATCTTATTTTTTACATTTATTTATTTTTAAATAATTAAAATATTTTGTTTTCACATATTATTATATAATTTTAATTTTAAATTTAGAAAAAAATATTGTCTAGAAAAAAATCAAATACTCTTACATTTATAAACAAAAGGTAGGGGCGAGCGTTCGATCGAGTTGAGTAAAAATATTTTGAGTTACTCGAGTTGATGCGTCATATTTTACAACTCAAACTTTATTTTAAATTTTTACGATTCGAGTCGAGTTTATGAAATTCGGTCGGGTTCGAGTCAAGTCAAGTTTTCGAGTTCCTATACAAATTTAATTTTAATTATTTATCATGTTATAGTACAATTTGAATATAATTTAAACAACTTTCTCTAATCATATAAAATATACACACACATATATATATATATATATATATATATTATCGTATTTTGTGTCACATATTTCTTCATATTTCTCTAATCATATAAGATATGCATATATATTTGATTCTAATTCGAGGAAGTTGTCTCCAACTTAAAAATCAATCAACTGATTATTAACAATTTGGAGTTATTTGAATTCTATTTTACAACTCAAACTTTATTTTAAAAAATCGAGTCGAGTTTTGCTCACCTCTAACAAAAGGAATTCGTCTATCCTCATTTTCTGTCCTATTTATTGTCTTATTCACGGATTATTGTCACATAACTTTAATTAATTAGGTTTTTTTAACATTATGCCCTATTTACATTTAATAAAATCTAATTTTTATTGTAAAATAATTATTGAAATCTATTAAATTAAAGTGTTCCATATATTATATGTTACTTAAAGATTAGTTCTCGTTCTCTAATTTGGTAATTTTAAGTTATATAATTTAGTTATATTGTCTTGGTATCATAAGCCAATTAAAAATTTTAAATTTTAAAAGTATATGAATCGAACCCAATCAATGATCTCATTCTCCAATTTGATAATTTTAAGTTACATGTTTTGTTATGGAATTTACTTAATCCACAGTACGAGGAATCATGGATCATGGTTCGTACGCATACCTCGATGTTTTTAAAGCAAGACACATCATACCAGCTTCTGGTTTTGCATTTTAATTACGATTAAATTTATTTTTGCGTTATTTTTCAGTAATTAATCATTTTGGATTACACTATTATTATTTCTAATAATATAGTTTTTTTTTAGGTTTTAATATAAGGGGAACAAATTACCGTTTCAAGACATTGGTCCATAGTCCATACCACACCAAGGTTTAACCTTGTTACTTCTTTTTCAAGAATTTTGATAAGATTTTGCCCATATTAAATTTCATACATATTTCAATATTTTGGTCTTAATAATTATTATTTGTGTTTTGAAACAATGCGGGGTTTATTTTGTACTAATAATTTTTTTTGAGAAATTTTATAGAGACAAACAGGATACTCAGACGAAATCTTGATCTGTTTGGAAACTAAGATCTTGTAAACAATTTATTTTAGGATTTAATTCTTATTGTTCCAATGGGTTTACTGGATCCTCTCTTCCAAACAAGAATCAATGAAACCATTATCGGTTTGTAAACGGAGATCTCGTAAATAATTTATTTTGGGGTTTAATTTCTGTCGTTTTAACAGATTTACTTGATCTCTTTTTCAAAAAAGGGACAATCGAATAAATTCGTTTTATTCAAATTGGCTATGGACAAATATGTTTTAACAGAAATTGTCATTGAAAGTCACATTGGTTACAATTCTAGTCAACAAAATCTAGAGCGTTGATTACGATTGAGGTCTTAAATCAAGGCATGGAAGAACTTTGTTTTCTATGTCAAATTAAATTCTCAAAGCCTAGTTTGATACATGTTATGAAGTGTACAATCTTTAAAATGACTAAAGAATTGTGAGAGTCGTTAGACCATAAATACAAAATAAAAGATGTCGGTGCTAAGAAATTCTTAGTTACCAAATTCTTAATTTTGTGATGATTGATTCTAATTTTTTGTGAATCAAAGGTAGCAACTTTAATTGATCACTCACGGTTTTTTTGCAAAAGGAATGGTTTAAGTGAATTCGTTCTGATGTTAGTCATTTGAAAAGCTAACTCATATTTGGAACAACTTCAAGAACTTCCTTAAGCGTAAGAGAATGAAGCCCATAAACGGTGATTAAAAAAACAATACGAAAGTGCATGTCTAGAATGGGTTCTTTTAAAGACTTAGTTACCATATCTTCTCTTTTTCATAAGTTACCTACTCGGTGCACTATTTATTATTGTTTTTTCTATTAGACCGTGCGTACTTTTATTTCAGTTTTAGTTTACTAAATTCCTACGTCTAACAAAAGTTTGAAATTATATTTTTGTTTCTAATTTTAGTCTTTGGCTAAATTCCTGAAGTTTAACAGATTCATAATCTTTTGTTTTTAGTTTGTGACTATGTGACACAATGAAAAACCAGTAAAATTCATTAAAAAAAATCAAAACGTGGCACAAAGAATGTTGTCTATTTGACTATGTTAAACTTGGTCAAACATCTAAAGGATGATCCTCTTATATTACAGAGGATAAGGTAAAAGAAAATTTTACCACTTTCAAATGTTGTTAAGGATGTTAGACTTGATAGACTCGATTTCCTTTAACAGAAATGGATTGCCAAGTGGTGGAGAAGTTGAATTATTTGGGTGATTGGAGGTGGAAGCAAAAAATTAAATGACTCAATGATTTATAGTGGTTCAGCCTTATAAACAAGCACCTACATCCACTACCTTAGCTTCCCACTAAGGATTTCACCAAATTCACTCTTGAATTTCTTCCTCTTTTCTAGGCTAAGGAGGCAACCTTTACACATTTAAAACTTTCTAACCCAAAGCTTGAGTAAACCCTCTATACAAGAGAAATTTGAGCAAACTTGAAATCTCTCACTAGGTAGATAGTTTGTACTTTTAAGCTCACTCACACAATCCTAAACAGCAAATTTGACAATTTTGGCTCACAAGTGTTGTCTATACTAGAGATGTACAATTTAAGCTCTAAGACAATTTATTCATCATAATGTTGTTGATAATTGAAGCATAAGTCTTTCCTTGATGCTTGGAGGTCCCTTTTATACTCCTAATTGAGTTCATAACTGTTGTAGACCGTTGGGATCAATTGGAGCCGTTGGAGTCTTTATTTCCAACCATAAATATAGTTCTACAGCTTAGCGTATCGATACTCTTCAATACGTATCGACACGGCCCCGATAAGAAAATAGCCATTGAGCACTTCTGGCTGGTGCGTACCGATATATGTGGCAAGCGTATCAGTACGATTCTACAATTTAAAAGATCGTTGGGGGTAGTTGGGCGTATCGGTACGTGATACAACCGTATCGGTAGACAAACTAGTCGTTGGGGTTTTAAGACACACCCTATTGATACTGACTAAGCGTATCGTTGCGGGTTTTGGCTACTGAAATTTCACTGTAGTTAAAACCCTAAAGGATATCGATACGGTCATCTACCGTATCGGTACGGTTACATTAAAAACTTGGTCTTAACTACTTTAAATTATTCCAAAGCCTTGTAAAAACCCTTCAACATATTTTCAAGTTGTTTTGACTAAAAACATGTTTTAAATTATTTTCAATTAGTCCAAAACATTTTTCAATTATTATATCAAAACATTTAGTTCTACAATCTCCCCTTTTTGATATAATAAAACCAACTTGAAAATTTGTTTGGGGTTCTCCCCTTAGTATTTTAAAATCTTGAATAAGAGAATTTGAAAAATTAAACCATGTAAAGCTCCCCCTTATTCACAAAAAAAAATAAATTTTTAAATCATTTCTTCCCCTTTTTGTTATATAAAAAAGAATTTAAATGACTTTAGACTCTAAATAACATAAGAGGTAAAAAAATTGACACAATTAAAATTTTGGTTTTAAAAATGGCTCCCCCTTACTCAAAGCATCAAATATTGTTAGTCCAACAATATGATAATCTAGTTGTAAAGAAAAATAATCTAAAAAAATAACTAGAAATTTTACCAACACTTGAATTTCAAGGGAGGATGTGAAGCCTTTCCTCTTCAAGTGTTCTTTCTTGTGTGTATGGAGCTCCCCCTAAAATTTAGAATTGTTGATCATTCTCCATCACACCTAACATAAGACAATTAAGTAATTTTTGGTATCCAAATTGCTCTGGATCCATAGACATTAGTGGTACAAAGTTTAGTCCCCTTAGGAATCCATTTTTCAATTTTATCTCTTTTAGTTGAAGTACTTAGTCCTTTTGGGACTCACGTACTTCTAAAAACTTTTTCATTCAAAAATCTAAGGGCACTAGATTGTCTTTGATAAAAATTTGATTTTCCAAAATTTGTTTTCTTTTCTAGTTCTTTGGAAATCAAATCTTTTTCATCTTTAACTTTATGAAGCAAATTTTGTAAATCAACACATTTTTGCTCAAACTCATTGAGTTTTGCTTCAAGTTCAATTTTGGTTTTAGAAATCAAATTATTTTGAATTTTCAAATTAGAAGCAACTTTTTTGTTTATCAAAATGTGATTTTTAAACTCTAAAACTAAATCATCATAAGCATCTTGTAATTCATCAAAAAATATAAACATGAGGTAGATGAATTAGAAGTTACCCTTGAATCTTCTTCGATGGTCATAAGGCAAAGGTTGGCTTGTTCATTGTCGGTAGAGTCTTCATCACTCCAAGTAGCCACATATGTCTTCTTATTATGGCTTGAAGATCTTGCCTTCTCTTTCTTCCTCGATTCATGCTTGAATTCATTCATTTTTCTCTTCATCAATCGGGCAAACTTTTCGAAGAGATAGGCTATCTCTTCTTCTTCACTTTCCACCTCACTTGATTCAACGTGGTTTCACTTGGAGGAC
Organism: Hibiscus tridactylites; assembly: GCA_958450335.1. Taxonomy (NCBI): domain Eukaryota; kingdom Viridiplantae; phylum Streptophyta; class Magnoliopsida; order Malvales; family Malvaceae; genus Hibiscus; species Hibiscus tridactylites. The sequence goes on along the minus strand of OY288268.1, from coordinate 83,089,172 downwards.
TTGGGAGCAATGAAATTAGTGTAACACCCCAATTTTTGGCTTAGAAGTTTAGGGTCTGAACCGGACCGGTCTGATTTTCGGTTCGAATATAAAAGGAGGTTTTAGAGAAAGCCTAGTTCGGGATGCTTTAAAAATATGGAAAAATACCTAAAAATCCTCTTTTAATATATATAAGAGTGTGGTGAAATCAATATTACAAAATAAGGTTTGGAAATACTACATTTTGGAGTAGTGACTAAAATGTGATTTTTAAAAAGTTTAGTGGTAACTGTTTCGTAAGGATTGAAACTTTGAATCTTTAAGGAGCTAATTTACCCAAAAATGGTTTTTCCAGATTTTTCCTTAATTTGAGTGAATTAATTAATGTTTTAATTAATTAAAAGAGAAGAGAAACTACCTTTTGGAAAAATCATAACTACCTTTTCCTAAAATTTTCTCATTTCTTTTTCTCTCAAAATTCCATCATCCAAACACTTTTCTCCAGTAACTTTTTCATTGATTTTCACTTCAATTGATGAGATTTCTATCATCAATTAGTTCCTGGTCAATCTTGCATCAAATCCTTTTGACTTTCTCATTGGATTTTCAAGGAAATTGGCTCAAATCAAGGAGAAATCACCATTTAGAGGTAAGATTGTTCTTCTCCTCTAAATACTCAGTTATTTACTGAAATTCCCAAGTTATCAATTCTTAATTTAAGTTTTATAAATGGTTTTAATGTTAGAAACTTTATTTTGGCTTAAAACTCGAGATTTAGAAGAAATCTTGAAGAATTTCGTTGTGATTGTTTGGGCTATGTTTTTAGATGATTCTTAAATGTATTTTGGATTTCTAATGATGTGTAAATGAGGTTTTATCAATGCAATCCCGAATAGGTTGTGTTTTCTAAGTTTTTGCTTATGAAAATGGTGGTTTTTGGGGTGATCTTGGGGTTCTGTTATAGCTGGAGGTATAAGGACGAGTTTATGTTCATTTTGGATGTTAATTGATGTTTAGAGATGGTTAAAAGTGATGGATCTTGACTGGGTTAAGTTTTGGAAGAATTTGGAGGTGATTTCGGTTGTGTTTGGTAGCCGAAATGTTGGTTTTAAGTAGAGCTGAAAGTTTAGGTGTGTTGGCTGAAGATTTCAATGCATGATGATACATTAATCCTCTGCTTTGATGTGCTTAAAACAGGGGAAACATCTTCGAACACTTTTGGAGTTGATCCGGAGGCTTAATCGGCGTTTCGGCAAGCTAGCAAAATGTGATTGGTGAGTGGAGTTGGGTTTCCAGCTTTGAGACGATTATTTGGAGGTTTTGGGAGCTTAGTTTAAGTCTAAACAACTTAGCTAAGCTCAAGAGTAAGTTTTCGGAAAAAACTCTTTTGGATGAGCCATGAAGTGGTTTGATGCATTGGTTATATTTTGCATGTTTAAATTCTGTTTTGAAAGCATGTTTTAGCATGGTTAATGCTGGTTTTGAAAGCCATGTGTTGAAGGATGCTCAAGGTAAGAGATCCTTGGTTTGATATATTGTAAATATGGATTTGATGCATGATGATGCATGATGTTAAATGGCTTTGTTTAATGCTTTAAAACAATGAATTGTTGATGTTATATGATGTATATTGGCAAGTGATGTAATGGTTTTAAAGTACTTGAATCGGATATAGTTAGCCAGCTATAGGATTGGGTGCACCGTGAATAAAGTCGCCTTGGATGTTGAGGGGTTGTGATTGTACCGTAAACTCCATCCAAGTACCCTAACGAATGAGGTAAGATCACAACGGTAGTTAAAAGTCCGTGTGTGGATCTTGTGTTATGTGTCCCTTGCACTCGTTAGTGGAATTATACAACTACCGATGAGTGATGTGGAGGGGTTGTGATTGTACCGTTAAACTCCATCACGGGTGTTGAGGGGTTGTGATTGTACCGATAAACTCCACCTTATGTTGTTCGGTAGTGTGTATGAAGCGTGTGGGACAATGCTTGTAATCCGCGTATCCTATTGTGTTTTGGATTGTAAATGGTTGTGAACTATCACTTGAAAGCCAATATGTTGTATTGATTGTATTGAAGCATGAGATGCTTGTAAAGTGTGCAAAGTTGCATGAAAAGAGATGGGCTTATGGTTTTAAGCTTTGTTTAAATGTTTCCTAAAAATGCATTATTGAGTTGGTTTATTTAGAGCATGTCTCACTAAGCAATTGTGCTTACGCTCTCTCTCTCTTGAACCAATAATGCAGATAATTGAAATTTTAAAGGGCAACAAGGAGGCAAGAGTGTCCAAGGGAACTAAGCTCATGTATGGTGATGTTTTCATACACTATTAGTTTTGGTAATTTGTCAATGGGAACCTAAGATGTGTTTTGGGAGATATGTTGAACTCCCTAGTTTGTGGCATGATGCTTTTGATGTTTTGGATTTGTAATTGGCCTTTGATGCTTGATTTGGAGTTTGGTTGGTTGTTTGGTTTTTGGATACTAGGATGCATGCCTATAGACATGTGAAGTTTCATGTTTGATGCCATGAATGTGTTTAGGAGTTGCAAGCATGCTCTATATATGTATGATGTCTTGTTGGTATGATTAGGAAGTCATTAAGTTGTGTTTGAGTGGATATTTGAATGAAAATCCAGCAAAATCTGCAGCTTCTGGGCAAACCGTATCGAAACGGGCACTGGCGTTTTGAAACGGGGGCCTGTAATGGCCTTCGTGTTTCAGAACGGCTGGAGGTCGTTCTGAAACGATTTGGCAACTAGAAGGCCATGTTTCGGAACTAGTCTCGAAACGAACCCGTGTTTCGGAACGGTCAACACTGTTTCGAAATGGGTGACCGTTGGGCACTGATTTGAATGGTGTTGAGGCTTGCAAGCTTTACGTTTAGTCCCGAAAGTTGTAATTGCAATTGCATGAGTTTGAGATGTCCGATTAAGATGAAATTTGACAGGAAAGCACGTAATATGATTAATTTAATATTGGTAACTTAAAATTCAGTTAAGATCTACTAATTTCCAGAATTTACATTTTGGTCCCTAATATTTATATTTTGTGCAATTGAGTCCCTCATGTTGTTCGATCGATGTGCTTTTCACCCGTATATTTTCATGCATACTCACATAGGGTTAATGTGTATCTAAACAAGATTAAAAAGGAAAAAAAAGGTCGTTAATCAAGGTTGACTTTTAGGTTGACTTTGGTTTTCCCCGTGTAATCTTTGTAGTTCGGGTCAACCGTCTAGGCTGGGCTAAGGGGGTTACAATTAGTGTTGATGCCAAGCTCCCATATTTTCTTCTTCCTCATCTTCTTTATCTCTTCCTTCTTCTTCTCATCTTCTTTTCCTTTCTTCATAATTTCATGAGTGAGAAGAGACCCCATGAGTTCATCAAGCTTTAAAGTCTTGAGATTCTTGGCTTCGATGATGGTTGTCTTCTTTGAGTCCCATGACTCAGGAAGAGAATAGAGAAGCTTTCGGACAAGCTTATCTTTCGGAATGATTTCTTCATAGCCTTTGAGCTCATTTGTGATGGTGGAGAATCTATCGAACATCTTCGTGATGTCTTCATCCGGTTTCATCTTGAAGTTCTCATACTTGAGGTTGAAAAGCTCGATCTTGGTCTCCTTTACTTCGTTAGTTCCTTCGTATGTGACTTCCAGCTTGTCCCATACCTCTTTGGTATCTTCACAATAAGACATCTTCTCATAGATGTTGGGGATAAAAGCACAAAAGAGGATGTGCAAAGCCTTGCAATTAAGCTTCATCTTCTTGCGATCATCCGCATTCCATTCCACCTTTATTCTTTGTAGGACATAAGGACCCTCTTCAACAATATCCCAAAGCCTGTAGTCTTTGGCTTTGATGAAGAACTTCATTCTAATCTTCCAATGAGCATAGTTGGTCCCATCAAAGAATGGTGGCTTATCGATGGATTGTGCCATTTGATCGGTTGATTGAAATGATGTATCAAGCTTTCCAAATTGCCTCAATAGAAGATTAATCCCTTTCGATTGAGCCTCACTCTGATACCAATTGTTAGACTTGATAGGTTCGATTTCCTTCAACCGAAATGGATTTCCATGTGGTGGAGAAGTTGGATTATTTGGGTGATTGGAGGTGGAAGCGAAAAATTAAATGACTCGATGATTTGTATTAGTTTGGTCTTCTAAACCAGCACCTACATCCACTATCTTAGCTTCCCACTGAGGATTTCACAAAATTCAATCTTGTAACCCCCTCGTCCCGGTCTGGACGACTGACCGGTCCGAGTGGGTCACACAGGGAAAACCGAACTGAAACCCGTTAAGGCTCCCCTTCGGTTAGCAACCCTAGAAAATTTCTTTTAATATTATCTTGTCTAAAGGCTTTAATACTTTCTATGTGAAACACGACAGCGGAAAGACATCGAATGAGGCAAGCATACAACACAAGAAACTTAAAACATCCCATTTTATTCATTACCACAGGCTGTATCGATACACAAGAAGGGGGTATCGATACGCCTTGACCAGGTCAACTTCCCATAGTCAACCTAGGGAGACCGTATCGGTACATTGGTTAACCGTACCGATACGCCATCAACGGTCAACTTCTCACGGTCAATGATATGAAATCGTATCGATACACCCTAGACCAGTACCAATCCGCCAAAATCTCGGCAAAAGCTCAGATTTCCAGAGAGCCCTTGGCGTTTCGATACACCCCCGTGTATCGGTACGCTAGGCTTAAACTCAGCCCCAAAGTGTAGGACCGTATCGATACGGCCCTTGGGCGTACCGATACGCCCTACACTGCAAGACTCAAATTAGCCGAAAAATAATCTAAGACTTAACTCTAGATGCATTTTATGACCCACCTAGCCACAATTAAAAGTTCATACAACATTCACCAACCATAAATAAGCATACGAATCCAATTAAACAAACAACGAGGCATCAGATCCAAGGCAACCATACTTAAGAAAAACTTGCATATCGACCATACAAAAAGGGGTCTAAAAGGCAAAAGACACATGCATCCACTAGCAAGGTTTTCATGGTTTTATAACAACTCATAGCATTCATAGGAAAGAGTCTAAACCCTCAAACACAAGGCATTTAAGCAACAAGGTAAACATGGTTTACAAATCCATAGCAAGGCATTAACAACAATCCAACATATATGAGTTCTACAATGCTCATACAACACAAGGCACCAACAAACCAAACATGCTAGGACATCAAAAGCCAACAAAAAAGTTTGAACTCCAACACCATACAAGTCTAATACCATCAATGTCTAGGCATTATTACAATTACTTAAATCGTACTTGAACTACTTGAGAACTCCAAAAAGCTCCTCCCTTGCCCACTTGCCTTCCGAACTCTAACGATTTGCATGTTGGAAAAGGGAGAGCGTAAGCTTTATAGCTTAGTGAGCGAAGGTCTAAAAACTCAATAATCATGTAGTTTTCAAAACACTTTTCTTAAATGATAAATAAACCATTGAATGCACGAAAGGTATCACAACAAAACAACTATATGGTGGGTTACCAAGCGTGGGATATGTTTATATACAAAATTAATATGATATAAGTAACGTGAATGTTCATACCAAGCGTGGGAATGACGAATAAAAAAGTGTGAATGACGAATAAAAAACGGGGGAATGACGAATAAAAAATTAATACTCAAAATAAGCTAATTGTGAATTGAGTTAAGGAAAAAGAAAAAGCTTATATCACATATTGGTGGGTTACCAAGCGTGGGATATGTTTATATACAAAATTCTACTTAATGATTATTGAATAACTTAAGTTAATATGATATAAGTAACATGAATGTTCATACCGATCAAACTTTTTGTGGGTTTACGGATATTTTAACCCATTACGAGATAGTTAAGAAAATTGTGTTCTCACAAGCCTCAACTCGTTTCTACTAAATATAGTTAAGATTTATTTTCAATTACTTTATTAGATTCCATTATTTTTAATTCCTTTGCAGTTTATTATTACTTGCAGTAAAAGAAATATGGGAGAAATTGTATATTGGTATTTAGTGGATCACGTGGAAGAAGTCATACAAATAGATTCAAATATAGCAGCAACGAATGTTCCGATTCATTCGATTTATTTTTATTTAACTATGTTCGTTTAATAATAATGTAAATATTTCAATTACTTAATTACTATTATTCTTGAATTATTAACGCTATTGTCTAACACAATATTACTCAAAATCAATAAATTATAACAATGTTTTGTTTTGTTTTTCATGCTAGTCTATGATTAATTTTTTATTTTTTTCTTATAAGCATTTAACTAATTCATTTGTATTATTGTTTGTATTACACATGTTCAAAATCATCCTTACCGACAAGGCATCGTTAGCAACTTCATCATCAGCAACGTTCGGTCATCAGCTCCATATGGATGATCTAGAACCACTTTCAATATGAGAATAAATTTTTTTTTATTTTTTTTTTCTCCTATTTATGTCTCACATTAAAAATTAAGTTTAGAGAATTTAGAGTAAAGTATATTATTAGAGTGTATGATGATAACGAGCCGAGCAGAGCCCGAGCCTGGCTAGGCTCGCCAAGCTCGAAATTTTAGGCTCGAGCTCGGCTTGAAAATAATTCTATTAGGCTCGGCTCGGGCTCGAAGCTTGTTAGGCTCGGCTCGGCTCGAAATGAAAAATTTTGCTATAGTTTTTTTATATAAAATATTCGTTAAAAATCTATTTCATAACCAACACTAAAACAAAATTCAATGACCGAAAAGAAGAAAAAGTGCCAAAATTAGATTAATTCAAATAATCAATAAATATTCTTATAATACAAACACATAATTAAAGAAAATACAAAATCAAACAACAATCAACTAATGAAATAAAATACAAACACATAATTTATTTTAGTGCATATGTAGATTCCGAGCCTGTTCACGAGCTTTTCGAGCCGAGCCTGGGTAGGCTTGTTAAGGTTTCCAGCCGAGTCCGAGCCCGAGTCGAGCTCACTCGAGCCGAGCTTTGACCGAGCCGAGCCCGAGTAGCTCGCGAGCCGATCAAGCTCATTATCACCCCTATGTAGGATATATGATTTAAAATTTAGAATTAGAATTAAAGTTTAAAATTTATTTTTTTTAATGTTCAAAAAGAAAAAATACCAAAAAATGGTAATGAATTTAAGGATGGGCACGGGTCGGGTCGGGTTTTTGGCCCACCCAAATCTGACCCGAGACTAATTATCTTAAAACCGAACTCGACCCGACCCGATCTAATTCTTAAAAAAAACTCGACCCAACCCGAAAATAAATATTCTAAACCCAACCCGACTATATAAAAAATTAATTTTAAGGACATAATTGTAAAAAAATATTTTTAAGAGGTATAATTATAAAAAATAATAAATTTAAAGATTAAAATGTAAATAAAAAATTAATTTTAAGGACCTAATTAACATATATATATATATATAGAAAGAGGGGGTATTATTACAAATATCTCTAAAAATTTAAAAAAAAAATATTACAATATTAGTCCTAGATCAGGTCGGATTTTTTCACCCTAAAACCCGAACCCAACCCAACCTCAACCTACACAAAAACCCAACCCGAACCTGATTTTTTTATAAAAATATTCAACCCGATCGAGCCAAGTCATGTCAGAACCCATAGGGTCCGATGAAATGCCCATCCCTATATGAATTTTTGTCCATATATGAGAAGGCTTAAAATTATCATTAAAAGTTGGGTCAAAGCAAAATGCCAAAACAAATCACACAGAAAATAAACAAGGAAAAACATGAAGCTTTGCAGGTCCTTGTAAGAAAGGGTTTAAAACTCGTAAAATATCCTTCATATATCAAATGAACAAGAAAAATGTCATGAAATTGATTTTTTTTTAAAGTTCAAGGACTTGTTTGATTCTAAAAAATATATAGAAATATTCTTATAAATTATTAATAGTTAATTAAAAATTGAAAGAAAATAAAATTTCAATGGAAGCAACACCATGAAATTGCCCTGCAATGGAAGTCAAAATACAGGCAATGAACAGGATATTAAAATCAGGCCAAGCAATGTCAAAACTCCAAAACAAAGCTCACCTTGCCAACTTAGATTGTATTAGGTAATGACAAACAAACAACGAGCAAAATTCGACCTTGTAGCATAAAGTATAAAAATAAGATCAGCAATTCTTGGAAAATAAATAAACACATCCTTGAATCTAAACAGATACTAGCTGCAGAAGCACATCCTTTGACAGGTTCTGATACAAGAGCCTAGTAGCCTGAATCCCCTCCATAGCCACCTCTATCGCCACGGAATCCACCACCATTGCCTCCAAAAGAACGAGGGCCACTAGGTCTTTCAGTCGCATAACTTACTCGAATATTTCTCCCATGCAGTTCCTGCAATTTCAGTACAAAACAGTTAATTTGTGATTCATCGGAAGAAATATTCTGCATAGCAGTAAATTTTGTTTTCCTCACTTGTCCATCCATGGCTGACAAGGCATTGTTGGCAGCTTCATCTTCAGAAAAGTTAACAAAACCAAAGCCCCTAGACCTCCCTGTGTCTCTATCTACAATAACCCGAGCTGATAATTGCAAAACCAGAGAATGAAAACAGAGTAGATAACATCGTCAATACGGTCAAAAAATGAAGAAATATATAGTAGTATAATATGCAACAATCAACAACAAACATCATACAATGTATCCTTGTTCATCTGCTTCAAATTAAAACCGAGTTTCCATTTCAGGTAATCAAGTAGATTGGTCATTAATAATGGCAAAAACTTACAAATGTCATTAGAATAACCAATACAACCCACCTTCAGTAACATCACCGAATCCTGAAAAAGCTTCCTTGAGAGTTTGGTCATCAGTTCCATATGAAAGACCTAAGAACCAAATATTGAATTCAAGTCAAACAAAAACTAAATGATATCAGCATCGATCAAGAATCAAACATCTATAAATACCTCCGATGAAAAGCTTTTTGCTTGAGGTTGACATGCAACGAAGAGAGTTAAGCATCGATGATATCATCGGGGTTTGCCCATTTTGCCTCAAAAGGCTTCCGATTCTGCTAGAAAATGCCATTATACTGCTAGACTGTATAATTTATTTGCAGCAACAACATCGAGCCATGGGAACAAAAAACAAACCAGCAGGTCAGTTCAAAGCCAAATATTTTAACTAATAAACAAAACAAATCACACAGAAAGGAAACAATAAAAAAGCATGAATCTTGATTCAAATGAACATCTTTCATATTCATAATACCACGACATATATCTAATTACATGTCGTTCATATATCAATTGAACAAAAAATCATGCAGCATAAACATAAAATCAAAAGAAATATAAAAAAAACACATATATAAAATCAACAAAACAAGATAAATGAACTCAAAAAGGCTAAACTATCAGAACAGATAAGAATCACAAACCCAAATAAGATCAAAATTCAGTAGCTGGGTAAGTATAATCAAGACTGAATTCTCAAAAGCAATGATCTTTACCTTTAAGAAGAAAATACAAGAAAAAATTATGAGAGAGAGATAGGACACGGAAGCGGCTTTAGGGGTTTTGAAACGAAAGGGGGAGCAAGTGGCTAGGGTTTAAGAGTCCTACCCTCATTAAATATCTTTTTCTGCCTATTGAAGACGGAACAATTGTTAGGGTTTCCAAAAAAATCGGGGGATTTTGGGTTTTGTTATTGGCAAAAGTAGGCAAGGGCCTAAGTAAATCCCCCATTGGGCCATTATGACCCTTTGGGTCATTGGGACATCTAGTGATGTTAGATACAATATAATGATAAAAAAAATAAGCATGTAAACGAATCTGATCGAACATGAGTGAGGGTATGTTAATGTTCGTTCGTTTAATTTTAACCGAAAAAATGAAGGAACACGAAAAATTAAATGAACATAATTTCGTGTTCGTGTTCGTGTTCGATTGTTAAAGAATATAGCGTGTTCGTGTTCTTTCATGTCCGTTTGATTAAATGATCAACGAACGTAAATGTACACAAAAGAACAAACATAAAAGGACATATGTGAATAAATCTAAACAAACATAAACAACAAACATATGTGAATAAATCTAAACAAACATAAATAGACAAACATATGTGAATACATTTAGTTTTTTTAAAATATAATACTTTTGTTATGAAAAATAATAAATATATGTGAATAAATTTAAACGGACACACATAAATGAACGAATTACCGAATGTTCACGAATGTATATGAATGAACGAGACGTTTGTTCGTGTTCGTTCATTTAATTAAACATTTGTTCGTGTCCGTTCATTTAATTAAAAATAATAAATGAATGAATTACCAAATGTTTAATAAATAAACGAACATAAACAAACTTCCCTCCAAAACATTTGGTTCGTTTACAACCCTAATAAAAAATAAACAAATAATGAAGCAAAAATATGAAACACAAAATAAGTTATTAACTTATTAAAAGTCATATAAATATAAAATAATTTAAGAAGAATTCAACAAATGTTTTAGTGGAAAAGCGGATTATCTTTATCCTAAGAGATTTATGTTCAAACGTAACGTTGGTAAAATGTGTGCATCGTCAAAGGGTTAAGAATACTAATTAACAAATATTACTTTATATTATGTCCCTCAAATAATTTTTAGACGTTGAATATTTACATTGCAAATATAGTAAATTGGGTTGTGAGGGTCAGATATTGATGATTATACATAAATTATAATTTTAGAACTGCATCGGTTACATTCAATATGTTTTTTTTAAATTGGCTTAATGTACTTTTCCCTCTAAATTTTATGTTTTTCCAACTTGTCCCTAAAATAGTTTTTGCCAACTTTTACCCTCTAACGTTTTCGATGTTACCCATTTCACCCAAAAACCTAACACCGTTAAAAACATATTTTGACCAGTCAGAACACACCATGTCATTTTTATTTATTTTTAAATAAAATTAAATAAATATATTAAAATATTTATTAATTTAATTATATTTCTCAAAATACCTTATTTTCATCCTCTATCATCTTCTTCCCAATTTTCATCGAGCATGATTTTGGAATTTCTTCAGGGCCGGCATTATCGCCTTCTTCCCCAATTTTTATCGAGTAGGTCTCGAGTGTATAGTGACTAAAAATCATGTGTGGTTTTTAATTTTTATTGTTGTTGTTGGAGTTGATTGGTGCATGAAACCATTGCTTGCAACTGAATAAGCTGACCTCTTAAACCTAAAAAAAATGTTGCAATCCTTGTAAGGGTCTGTTTGTTTCACTGAAAACTGTTTTCGGAAAATGAATTCTGGAAAATGAACTACAGTTGTTGGAAAACTAATTGCAGAAACCATTTTTCGGTGTTTGGATGATGTTGTACAATTCATTTTACACTGTTTGGTAGAGTTTCTTGAAAATTTCATGAACAATCCACAAACAAGCATCGATAATGGTAAAAACAAGTTCCAATCAAAATATGGTTTAATGTTTAGGTTAGTGTTTAGGGTTTATGATATCATTTATGTTTTATGGTTTAGACTAGTATTTATTGTTTATGGTAGCATTTAGGGATTAATATTTAAGGTATAGATTTAGGGTTTAGATTAATGTTTATGGTTTATGCTAGTGTTTAAGGTTTAGGGTTTATGCTGGTGGTTAGGGTTTATGGTTTAGGATTTAAGGTTTTATTGTAACATTTAGGGTTTAAGGATTATGGTTTATGTTAGTATTTAGAGTCTATGGTTAGTGTTTAGGGTTTATCATTTATGGTTTAGGGTTATGTTAGTGTTTATGGTTTAGTGTTTAGGGTTTAGGTTATCATTTAGAGTTTAAGGTTTATGTTAGTGCTTAGTGTTTAAGGTTTAGTATGTATGTTAGCATTTAGGGTTTAGGGGTTAATGTTTATTGTTTAGGGTTTATGTTAGTGTTTAAGGTTTAATATTTAAAGTTTAGGGTTTATGTTAAGGTTTAGTGTTTATGTTAGTGTTTAGGTTTTAAGGTTTATTGTTTATATTAGTATTTAGGGATTATGGTTTATGTTGGTGTTTATTGTTTATGGTTTAGTGTTTATGTTAGTGTTTATTGTTTATGGTTTAGTGTTTATGTTAGCATTTACGTTTTATGGGTTAGTGTTTAGGGCAAGGGTTTATGTTAGTGATTGGGGTTTAATATATATGGTTAAACATTTAGGGTTTAAAGTTTATGTTAGTGTTTATGTTAGCATTTAGTGTTTATGGTTTAATATTTAGGGTTTAAGATTTTGTTTTAGGGTTTTGTGTTTATGATATATCATTTAGGATTTTGTGTTTATGGATTAATGTTTATGGTTTAGGGTTATGTTAGTGTTTATGGTTTAATATTCATTGGTTAATGTTTAGGATTTAATGTTTATGATTTAATGTTTAGGGTTTTTAATGTTTAGGGTTTAATATTTATTGGTTAATGTTTGGGGTTTATGATTTAATGTTTATGGTTTAAGGTTTAAGATTAGGGTTTTTAATGTCTATAGTTTAGGGTTTAGGGTTTAGTTTTTATGTTAGTATTTAGGGGTTAGGTTTTATGTTAGTGTTTAGGGTTTAGGTTTTAAGGTTTATGGTTTATGTTAGTATTTGTAGAGAGAATGAGAGGAAGGAAAACGACTTACCGAAAATCAATGAGTAATTCGTTTTACACTAAAACATGGTCTGTTTTCCATTGACTGTAGTTGGTTTTCCGTTGACTTTTTCATTTTCCATGAACCAAACAGCGGAAAGTTATAAAAACGTTTTCAGAAAAACCAATTAGAGAGAAACAAACAGACCCTAAGTATCTATGTCCGAGTAACATAGCGACAAGAGCAAGACATGTTATTTAAACGAGAAGCAGAGATGTTTTGAAGGCAAACCTGGAATGTGTTTGTCTTGACTCTTGTGTAATAAATCTCCACATCTTCAATAACAGATCTTTCTCTTATTGCTACTCAGTCAATTCTCAAACTAAACTTTCCATTTCCTCAGCATGCAATTATTATAATTTTTTTTTTCTTTTTATCAAATTGCATCAATATTTGCTACTTTCCTATTCCTTTTTAAGCTTCACTCAACAAAGATTTATATAACAATATGATGAAAACCAAGCTTACCTTTGGTATAAAGCTTTGAACATGGCAAACTATCATTTCCATTTGTTTTTATTGCAGAAGCCATTGCCTCCCCTATCTCTCTTGCATCTGCCTGCAAATAAACTCTAACAACAAGAATAAAAACCAGACATGATTTTCAGTCACTATACACTCGAGACCGACTCGATGAAAATTGGGGAAGAAGGCGATAATGCCGACCCTGAAGAAATCCAAAATCATGCTCGATAAAAATTGGGGAAAAAGATGATGGCCGTGAAAATCCTTTTAAAGTTCATCGGAAACTCACAGGTTAATTTCTTAGTTTTCTCATCCGTCCGGCGTCCGTTTACAGCACCGCCACCATCTACGAGTTCCTTGAGTTGAGACGAGCCAAACTCATACCAGCGACCGTTGTTCCGTTCACTGTAGGATTGTCAAAATCATCATTTGGTGAACGGGGATGGGAAGAGGATGAGGGGTGGGGTGGGGTTTAAGAAAAGAAATGGGGGTATTTTAGTAAAATAAAACCACTTTAATAAATATTTTAATTAATTAAATCGAAAATTAAGAAAATAAAATAATTAAATCAGATGTGTTCTGATTAGTCATGGCGAGAATATAAGTAATGTTGCAAAATGTATGGGATAAAATAGGTCAAAAATATTTTAAAGAACAAATTGAAAAAACTTGTATAGTTTAGCGGAAAAGTGAATTAAGCCTTTCAAATTTTTTAAGCATCTTTGATAATTTAGTTTGACTTTTGATTTTTCATATTAATTCAAAGTTTTGATTTTTTTTAGATTTAGTTTGATAAAAAAATTGTTTTATGATTTTTTATATTATCCATCGTAGTTTCAAAGTGTTTTTATAAATATTTTTAAAATAAAAATTTTCAAATAACTAAAAATATTTAATAATTTTTGTATAATTGAGCAAGCCTTGATGGTCGGTTGGTCAGAACTGCTCACCTACTCTATTCCCCTTCCTCTTCTCTTTACGTCCCGAGTTCAAGACCCAACAATAGCATTCTTTCCTTTAGGGTATGTTTGGATCACGGAATTTAAGATTACCTCTAGGAATAGGATTTCAGGAATATAACATTACTTGATGGATTACCGAGAATATTACATTACCTTGTTTGGTTCATTTGATAGGAATATAAGACGACAATGTTTGGTTGATGGATTTAAGATTACCCAAAAGTAAATTTGACCATATTGTCCTTATGATATATATATATATAGATATAACAAGTTAAACATTTAATATTTACCTTGCTTAAAAGAAGTTAAACATTTAATATTAAATTAAAAATATTTACGTAAAAATTTATAGAACTGTTTAGTTAACCCAATCTAAAATTTTAAAAATATATAAATCCACATAATGTATTATATAATATGTAAATTTAAAATTATGCAAATAAAAAATTAACATCCATAAAATCTACCAAGGTATTCTAAATCTAAAGATTTGTAAATTTTGTATCTTGCAAGTAGCAAAAGTTGGAAAAAATGACAATTTAATCTAGACCTAAAATTTATAAATTGTATGTAGGTAGACATAGAATCTACACATCTAAAAATGATTAAAGTGAAATGGTGGTTGATGAGAATTACATTTCTATTTGCTTACGCACGTAATTCTTTTTGAATTCCTTTGGTAAGAAAAATAGAAATCTACTTTATGCGCATCTTTGCTAATATACTCTCCTGCAGCAAATATTTCATCTTCGGAGAGGCCTTCAATTTTCATGATTTCTGTAAAAACATACATTTTTCGATCGCTTCTCTCTACTTCTTTTTTGAAGAACGCAACAATTTCCTTTATCTCATGCGTAGTTTCTCGATATGCAACACCGAATTTACCTATCTCTTCAACAAGAGCGGATAATCCATCATCACACCGAGACCTTTTCTTGCTAGAAACATCTTTTTTCATAGCAGTGGCAGCAGCATCATATGTTTGACAAGTTGAAGCACCTACTTCATCTCTTGATTCAGAATCTTTTACTCATTCTTCAACATCAATTGCATCTAAAAATGTATTGTCTTCTCCATCAAGATTTTCCACTGCATCAGTTGTTGTCTCAGCTGTTGTTCATGTTGCTCTTTCTTTTCCGAATATTTGAACTGAGTCATCAAAAAATGGAAATGACTTATTTCTCAATCCAGCAGCGGTTAGGTGACTCTATAAGACAACAAGTAAATACAAGACATTCTCAAAAGCAACTATCTTTACCTCTAAAAAGGAAATACAAGACATAATTATGAGAGAGATAACACGAAAGCGGCTTTTGGGGTTTTGAAACAAAAGGGGAGAGCGAGTGGGTATGGTTTCAGAGTCCTACCCTCATTAAGTATCTTTTTTCTGCCCATCGGACTCGGAGAGGGAACAATTGTTAGGGTTTCTAAAGAAATTAGGAGATTTGGGGTTTAGAAATAGGCAAAACACTAGTAACCTAGGCAAGGGCAAAAGCCCAAGTGAAGCCCCCATTGGGCCATTGGTAGATCCAGTGATGTTAGATACAATATAATGATAACATAAATAATAATGAAACACAAATATACAAGACAAAATAAGCAATAACATAACTACATGCATATATCAAAATTAGACAATATAAGTTATTAACTTATTAAAATTCATAGATATAAAATAATTTAAGAAGAGTTATGATATAAAAAATAATCATCAAATACTGGTTGATCTAGTGATATAGAATGTTATGTCCTTTAAACAATATTTAAGAGCTAAATTTTGACATTGTAAATAGAATAAATTAAATTATAAGAGTTAAATATTGATAATTATACATATATCGATGTGATTTTTCAAAATTTTGAAGCATCTATGATAATTTACTTTGGCTTTTGATTTTTTTTATAGATTATATTGATAAAATGTTTGTATTTTAAGATTTTTTTATATTATTTATCATAGTTTCAATTTTCATAAATGTTTTTAAAATATAAATTTTCAAATAACTAAATATATTTAATAATCTTTGTATAACATTTTTAAACTTATTTTTACTAGTTGGAAAATTGAAATACTTATTTTAATATTAAAATAAATTAACTATAAATTAAGGTAAAGATAATTTTTTATTTCATTCAAATAACCCAAATTTCAAAAAATACAAATCATAAAAGGTTTGAATAGTAGAATTGGATCGATTTTTATTCATCTCAAGTGCAAAAGGTGCCAAGAAATGGGTATAGGGCTGCGGATGCCATGACCAAGTTGCGTAGATTTGATGTTAATGTTATGACTTATGACTATTGACTTGTGTGAGGTTTGATTTGAGAGCCCGCCAACTCAGATTTGGACTTTATTACACAGAGATGGGGTTTCAGCCAATGAGGCAGCCCATTAGTAGGAATAGGATGGTGTTGTGCTCGATTAGGGCGATCTTGGTGTCTCGCCAAGTTGTGTCTGATGCATTCAACTTTATTATGTTTGTTTTTTTTACTAGCAGTACTCGTAGATTTCTTAGGTAATTATTACCATGTGTATTTTTTTAATTATGTTTAAGTATTTTAACGAGACACATGATAATATTTTTATTTTCACTTAAAAATTTTTTTGCCGCTCATAAATAAAAGAGTATTGGACGCTTAAAAATACTCGATCACACGTCCTCTTCTATTTTATGTTAAACTATAGAACAAGCCCTAATTTACGAGAAAAAAACACCATGAATTCATAGTAAGAATGATACATTTCATTCATTTGTTAAAGGTGTTCACATACACAATATACAACTGACTTCCTCTTGAAAACAGAAAAAAAGATAAATTTCTTCACAAAAAAAATCTGTTACAAACACCACACTTTGGGGGGTCTAATATCAGACAAGATTGAATTGATCCAAAAAAAAATATGAGAAGCGGCATATGAAAGGCTCCTATATTGAATCGTCAATATCATTGCCTTTGCCTCAGTAGACATCCAAAAAGGAATCCTCCAAAGCTAAAGTCTAATACATGTATAAAATCAATATTAGTTAATTTAAATAGTTAAAATACTAAAAACTGAAGTCCCATTATTTGGAGGCAAAGGCAATGGCAAAAGCATGGTCACATGGGGGGAAAGAGGCTTGAAACTCAATCATGGAACATCTTTCATTTATTTTTCCAAGAGGAAATGATAGGACTCCATGTGTGTATGGACATATGACCTGATAGGCTGGGGTGCTACCACGTGGTGATTCTCCACTGCTTGGGAAAATGCCAACATCCCAAACTATATCATCCTATTCCTATTCCCATTCCTTATTACCACATCAACACCACACGTTTAATATATACATGTTTTAATTACAATTGTGTTTAATCTCACTAAAGCCAATATTACAACCCCAAATTTACACCTACTCTAAATTCAACAACTACTTTCATTAAAAAAATTATATTCGTTTTAAGAGATTTAAATTTAAATAGTTTTATTTGTAACGTGTATTTTATTAAAAAGTTAAAAAATAAATATCTATTATTTTATAATCACTAACTTCATGTAAATTTGGTGTTAAGTTTCACACGTAAAAGTTACTGATCAATATAGATGAAAGAATCAAGAACCAAATTAAGAAAAAATGCTAACTTCAAAGACTAAAAATTACTTCATCCCAAAATCACATCATGTGTCTAGCTTACAACATTAATCATCGTCCCAACAAATAATAACCACTAATTTCACCATTTTTTCTTCTATCATTTTTTCAATTATTAAATTTTTACTGATTTTTTTACATGTCATTTAAGAAAAATGTTTAAAAGTTGTTATATTGTTAAGTTGATGACATGAAAAACAATAATAAATTAAATTAGTTTATTAAATACGACCATAAATGATACAATAATGTTTATAATATAATTTCTCCATAAATTGCAACTCGTAGTCGTATCACTCAATGATATGAGTGAGTCACAATTTATTTGGGCTTTCTTATTGGGCTTCTCTTTATTTATTTATTTATTAATTTTGTTTTATACTTGTTTGGATTTGATTTTCCTTCTCCTTTTCTCTCTCGCGTGCAAATTCCGAAACAAAAAGTAATTAGGCTTCTTCTAACAAGGGAGAGCTCTTTATTTCCTTTATTTCTCTCAAAATACCCAACACTCTTCAATTCCAAATAAAACAGGAAAAAAATCATAAAAACAGGTAGAAAAAACTGAGATTAAACCTTTGCTTACTTCGTCTGCTCATCTCTTTAATCTGTGGTTTTAAAAACTAATTTTGTTTATTAATTTGAGAAAAAGAAGAAGGAGATTGTTCCTTCATACAATGTCCAATGTGTAGCGGGCAAGGAAATAATCCAATCTTCCCCAATTACCATCAAACTTTGTTTTATTTCAAAAACTGATTTCTGCTTCTTTTGTTTAACATTCACGCTTTGAATCAAAGGTTTCCTTTTGGCTTTTGATCGATACCCATTTACTCTTATGATACTCGGAAAAAATAAAGTTTCTTTTAAAAAAAAACTTTTTCTAGGGTTTTTTCATTCCTTTAATCGTTGGATGAAATTGGGGTTTTCCTAAATTTTTCCGTTTTTATTTAATGGGTACTTGATGTTTGCTCAGTTGAAGTTTTTTGTTTGATTGAATATTTTTCTTTCTAGGGTTTTCATCTGGATCAACAAATTGGGGGCAATTTCCCGAATTGGAAACTGATTAGGGTTCTGATCAGAGTATGAATGAGCTCAACCTCTCGTTTTTGAAGTATCGGATTGAGGAGCTATCTCTCTCAAGCTTTGGTTTTTAAACAGATTGCTTAAGGGAAATGGTGATTGGAAAGCTTTTGGACATGGAAGAAGATTGCTTTCGTAATTAATTACGTGGATAGTGATTCAAAAGCTTGAGGATTTAGTTGTTTTGGGCAAAAGGGTGTTTGGGCTTTTAGTGATCTTTTATGTGGTTGATCTCAATTGGTGGATGGTTTTGGAGAAGAAGGTGACAATTCTTTATTTTGCTGCAAACAACAGAGGGTCAGATTGTACTGGACTATTTGGTTTATCATAGTTTTGAGCTAGAATTCTCGAACAGAAGAGCATTTCTTTAAGTTATATTTATATTTTGGAGGCATTGTTGAAGTAGCTTAGGATAATATAAGAGTAGGTTTAGCAGTGATTAGAGACTTTGCTGTGGTGATTTTGTCATTTGAAGTGATTTGTTTAGTGTTAGATAGTTGAATTGGGGTTACATTTGAGGTTAGGAAGATTAAAGAGCTTGGTGGGTTTAGGAACTCTTTTGAGCTATCAAGAGTGACAGGGAGTTCATGGGGGAACATTGAAACTGGAAATGTATGCAGGGATATGGTGCATGGATAGGAGCATAGTTACTGGTTGTTCCCTTTCCGGAACATTGCTACTGGAAGATAATCCAAGTGTTTTTGAGTTCCGAAGGTTTTCTCGTTTCGTGTTCTAAACTTCTGTGAAATGTCGCGTTGCTTTCCTTTCCCGCCACCAGGATATGAAAAGAAGGCTAGGACCAATGACGTGGATTTGCTAGATAAGGTTAACACCATTTACTTGTATTCTGTACCATTTTTATGATAGAATCAGCACACACTAGTATCATGATGAGAACAAGTTTCCTGATTTCTGAATTGGATTTGAGCTTGTGCTGTTCTGTTTTTATTTCAATGCGATGTTAAACGCCTATAAAGTTTCTGTGGTCTTCTCTGAAAATGTATTTTATGTATGCATAATCTTCTGTGATTACTTTTACTGATAATTCAGTAATGCAATGCCTTGCTGAATGAAGCATGTATATAATTTCATGGATTAGGCTGATAAGCTGTATATTATGAACATCATATAGGAACAATTCCCCCCCCCCCCCCCCCCCCCCAAAAAAAAAAAAATAAAAAAAAATACAAAGTTGAAATGGTATACTGGCATTGCTGGTGCTAATTTATATCCTCACCATTAGGCACTAGTTGTTATTTATGACTGAATGAACATCTCTAGTGGCCTGTCAACCGTATGTCATCTATATGAATATATGTCATGTTTTTCTATTATACTATCTAATTATACATTTAACTCAGAGCAAAAAGTTTCAAATATAGTGTTGACTGAAAGATTAGATTGGGTTAATATAATCTCACTAGTCACTAGAGATAAGCTTCTACTAAATGATGTTAGACTCGCTCTATGGATCACATCAGAAAGAATTTTAATGATTTTTCTTTAGGATTTAGCGGATTTTTCAATCATCCTTCCTAATGTGTTACTTTTAATTTCTGTTCTTACTGAGGATGATGTTCTTGTTTACAACTTTTGATAAGTGACTATATCCGTGTGTAATCAAGCTTGTCCTAGGGTTTAGCTCCCCTCCACTACTTTTGTGTCCTTACTATTCAATGCAAGTTACTTCACCATTTACATGCATGATTTTCACAATTCTTGAATGGGGTCCTACACATTTGAATGATCATGATTAATGTATTGGAAAGTAATGGATGAAAAATATTGTTTAGGATATCAACCCCTTCTCCTATTGGTCCGAGTATAAAGTTATAATCAATTAAGATTCTAAGAACGCATGCATTGATTTGGTGTCTATTTTTACTATATCTGAACAAATCAGTTTCTTCCCAAGTTTTGACATTCTTAATATCTGATAGAATAGTTGAATCCATATGCACTTGTGTTTGACATTCTAAAGATGGTCGTTAATGTTGTATCATATACCTTCAATTTCAACATCCGTAACCTTTCAAGACAGAATGCAAAGTGGTTTTTGAGATAATTATCTTCTTTGATGACCTTTATGTAATCCTGTCGAAGATTTCTTGATATGCGATCGGTGTGTAATTTGTTGACCCAGGTATTTTTGTAGGTATATTTATATCTGCACTGATTGTAACTTGGTGCAGAATGGATTTTTTAGTAATTTACTTTATAACTTTGGGGGTTTACTGAAGATCTGTTTGGTGCTTTCGAGTTATGTAAATATTTTCTTTTGCATTTGATTTATGAATCTATGTTTTGAAAAACTACATTCTCTATTTTCAGGAGCAAAAAGAGGAGAGTCGTACGGAGAAGAAGGACAAGGACAAGAAGGAGAAGAGAGAAAAGAAAGAAAAAAAGGCGAAAGATAGAAGCGATGGAAAGCACAAGGATAAGGATAAGAAAGACAAAAAGGAAAAACACAAAGACAAAGACAAAAAGAAGGAAAAGGGCCGAGATAAAGAAAAAGAAAAGGATAGAAGTAATAACTCAGAGGAAAAGAAATTTCCTGGTCATCCCGATGGTCAAAATAGGGAGAAAATCTCAGATGAGAAGAAACTTCCAGGAAAATCTGAAGGTCGCAGTGGGGAGAAGTTTATCGAGAAAGAGAAGGGTAGGGATAAAGATCGAAGCAGTTTTTCAGGTGAGAAGAAACTTGCTGGGCACATTTCAGGTTATAACGGGGAGAAGATTGGCCAGAATAGTCATATGGCTGAAGATTTCAGGGATTCTAAATTTGTGCAGGAGTTGGCGGGGAGGGTCAGAGATGAAGTTGCAGGAGCCGGAACTCAATTGGTGGATAAGTTTACGGGTAGTGACCGGAAAAAAGATGAGGGAATGGTCAGTTTTGTGGCTAAGACTTCTAATAAATTGGCTGAAGAGAAGGAAAAGAACAAGAAAAGTGTGGATAGGAAGTTCGACGTGCAAGGAATCAGGGAGGAGACAAGAGCTGGTGGAAATGCTATGGTTTCGAACCTTGTTACAGCAGCTAAAGCTAGAGTTGAAGGGATCCCCAAACAAGTGGAGAATACTGCCAAGAGGCATGGGGAAGAGAGAGAAAAAACCCAAGAAAAAGAAGGTGATGATAAAATCAGGGATAAGCGCAAGGATAAAGACAGAGAGAATAAAAGTCACAGGAAAGATAAGGATAGGGACAAAGCGAAGGAGGAGAAGGCGAAGGCGAAAGGTGAACATAGGAATTTGGAGTTGGATAACTTAAAAGGAAGCAACAAAGATGACCCTCTGCGAACCATTAGTCTGAAAACGTCACATCCTTTTAAGGAGGGAAACAAGGATGCCGTAGCTGAGGAAAATCTCCGCAAGCGGAAGGACTTGGAGAAAAATGGATTTTTTCATGGTGAGTTTTATACCATGATTGTATATACAATCCCGCTGATCACTTAACTTTTCTGGTGTTAGTTTAGGTAGGTAATCACTTGAAACTTTAGCTCCTTTTATCCATTAGAAAACCTGTGCATAAAATAGTATGATTGCGTTCATGGCTATAATTTATCATTTCTTTTCTTAGAAGGGGACAGAGTTCGAAAGATCTATACCATCATGGTGACGAGGTCTGTTTTCTTTTTTTGTTTTTCTTACAGTTGATGATGTTAAACCCAATAAGTTGCCCCAAGTTTCTAGCTCTCAACCGCTGACAGGCAATGGGAAGACATTGGAGTCTTGTCAAGCTCCCATTTCACTTACTTTAGATAGCAAGGGACCAGGAACCAGTCTTAAAAAACGGAAGGCGAATGGTATTATTGAAGCTCAGTTGTCATCCGTCTCCCCAGCAAAGCATTTATCACCAAGTGCACAAGCTAGTCAAATTGATGAAGTGTCTATCAAACCACCCCATCCGGATTTGAAGTATTTGAGCCAGGTACTTACATTGCCCAAAATGGAAGAGTGGTCTGATTTTGAGGACCAATCATGGTTATTTCAGAGTACTGAATCTCAATCGAAGAAACCCAATGTGGGATTTTCGGAGATTGACGAGCCACCACAAGTATGGGCAGAGGCTCTGCAGATAGAGTCGGTTGATGTTTATGCTTGTCCATACGTCATTCCATATTGATTATCTTTATTAGTGGGCACATGGTTAACCTTCCTACACTGCAGCTGGGTTTTGCCCTTTGGGGGCGGATTCTTTGTTTTTTCTATTCAGCATTCTTTTGTTGTCAATCTCGAGTACTGCAGTGAATGTTCTTGAACAACTGGCTTCCAAACTGATCCATCACGGCAACCCTGACTTCGCCCTTGTCATGCCATTCTACTGCCTAGAAGTGTAGGCTGCATATTTGCATCCTGGTACGAGACTCTACTAATTTATTCAAATCACACGAAGCGATGAAAGCAACCGGATGACGGTGCCCTTAGGAAAAGGTAATGAGTAAAGCTTGTGCATTCTCATTTGAATTGCTTAAAGCTGAGAGAGAAACTAGCTGTGGGTGTTTGCAATTCCACTGCAATTTTGATTTGTAACATAGAACTCTTATATTTACAATAAATGTAAGATAGGGGGAAAAGAAAGTAGTGGCATTCATTTATTCACCTCTCCTGTTAGCGTTGTTTATATTACTATCCGATTCGAGTCGCATGTTCCTTGTTACTCCATGTCTCCATTTTAATGCTTTGTTTTGTCCTATAAATTATTCTGTCTGAAACATCCATCCTGTTGTTGGTTCTCAAAATCGTCTTATATGCCATCCCCTGCCTGTTTTATTTTGCTTCGACTCTTCACACATTATGTTCGCGCTTATTTGTGTATTTTTGAAGGTGTTTATGCTCGTTCGTTTAACGTCCGCGAACATGTTCGATCGTTTATATGTCTGCAAACATGTTTATTTATATGTTGGTTAAAATGATGAAATTACTCCGCAGGTCTTTAAATTTAAATTTTTTAGGCTTCACACTTGCGCTTCAATTTAGTTCATATTTAAAATATAAAAAGATAAAATAAAAAGAGAACCGGGTAAAGGAACTTAAAAATGAGTTTGATAAACAAGCTTATACTATCAAGCTTATAAACAAACCAATAAATGTGTCGATAAACGTGCAAATTTATGAATATAAATAAATTGAACACTCCTCTGTTCATGAATAATTGATCAAACGTTATGTTCATTTATATCATATCCATGGTATTAAAAGAATGCTTATTCTATTTTTGTGATAATCGGTTGAAAAAATGTTTAATGCACAAACTCACTCATTAATTGACAATTTCTGCCAAATTGACCCTTAATTTTATTGAGTCAAATCCTGCTATAAAGTTGATATATTTTTATCAAATTGATTCTTATATTTATTTATTTTAATTAATTTTAGCATGATTACTTTAATATATTTTATTAACAAAATACTTCTTCTCCATTTTATTTTAATAAAAAAATATCAAATGATCTCAAAGAACACCCGTCAGAACCTTAGTAGCCACGTGACACAAATGGTCCCTAAAACTAAAATTGTTACTCTATGAATTGTTGCCAGCATGGATCAATAATTAATTTGAAGTCATTTAATATTATTTATGTTTTCATTAAAAATAACCGACAAAAGAGAATTTTTATTAAATAAAATGATAACATTAATCATGTTAATTGTTTTTGTTTTTGTTTTCAAAGTAAACAGTTAAAATTTCCTAAAAAAAAAAGTAAACAGTTTAATTAATTAATCAAATGTTCAAGAGCTACTTTGGCAGAAGCTGTCAAATTTAGGGGTCAATTTGTCCCGAAACATGTTTAGGAGCCAAATTAACAAAACTTGTCAATTTGAGAAAAAGACAAGTTATCAAGTTGAGAGGTCAATTTATGTATTAAATCATCTTAAATATACGCAAGATAAAATGATAATCACAAAGAGGCTTAAGACCAGAATATAATATAAAAACAAAGAAATATTCAACAAAACAAGTGAAACTGGAATAGATTTATGTACAATATTGAAAGCCAAGTAGTGGCATTTGGTTCTCAGATTAGCACTGGAAATCCTATCTTTGTGCAACGATGATCAAATCACCATATATTAAGAAGGTCGACTGATATATATATATATATATACATACAGTATATATATACATACACACAAGAAAGCCAAAAAAGCTAGCAGATTTTTGTATACATTTTTATCCTCAAAGGAGTTTTATTTATACTTCTTTAGACGATTCTTCCCTTTGCCTGCGCATTCGAGCTCCCCATGACATGTTTCCACCGGCATCCCTGTTCACGCTTCTTCTCTTCAGCTCCGATAGCTGAGATTGCCATCGATTTCTCCACTCACCCCGACCTTCTAGATCCTGGTTTTGAAGAGAATGTAAGAATTTAAAGCAAACATAACGGATTCTCTCAAATGACCGGAAAGCGGGACCAGACTCTAAAGACTCTTAACAGGTTAAGCATATTTCTGAACACAAACTGTTATAGATTCAAAATCAAAAGGAAAAGCAGCTTTCATCGGAATTCATACGATCATAATAAAACCTAATGACTTAATCAGAACAGACAAATCCTATTTGCAAGGACAGTAACAAACAAGATCTTCTTATGTTTCCCTAATAACCATGTCAAAATGAGGGGCATATGAGAGGTATCCAAGTTTGAACCCAAGATTTTAACCATACAAGTGCGATGGTTACATCCGCCTAGTACGAAACTGTATCAAAGTTAAGTAAATATTTAAAATGGTGAATCAAGAAACAATTAAAAAGTACCAAAGCAAAGAAGGATGCCTAATTAACCATCTTCATCATATGCAAAGAAAACAAGCAAAAGCTAGTGTCCCCGTATTTGGTAAGCATACACAGAAAAACTCCAGATTAAAAGTTCTACTTATTAATAGAAAAAAGTCCAGTGGATTGAGTTGATTGCTTATTATTCCCTGTACCGATAGCTATATAGGAACATAATTAATTTGGAGCCGAGAAGGAAAAAGAACTCGAACTGACAGCTGAGCTACTCATATTTGTCTTAGACTCATAGATTTAATGCACACATTAAAAACTAGAAGTGAAAGCAATAAAGGTTCATCTGTATTGCAGAAAAATAATTTCTAGGAAACAATTTCATCACTTGTAGTATTTCTTTCACAAGAAATAACTTGGTCAACGAAAAATTAACCCTTAATTTTGTGCATGTGTGAAAATGTCTTCCACTTTTCAAAAACACGAAACATCTTCACGAAGCTGAAGCAAAGCAAAAAGGTAGGATCCCCTACATGTAGAGACAGATCTCTTTTCGGATCAAACCAAAAAGGATAAACCTTTAAGCGTAGGATCAATAGACGAATGCAAATTCAGAGAAAAGGACCAAACAAAGAAAAATAGTTTACACAAGATGATTCAAGCAGGAAGTAAATCAAAAGATGAAGTACTCGGTCTACACTTGCATATCCTTTAAGCTTAGCAGATACTATATTTTTTTCTATGTTTTAATTATAAGGGTAGAAACAAACTGCTAGGAATGGAAATGAAGTTTCGATCTACTCCTCTGGTTTTTATTCAACACAAATAAGCAGAATAAGAGAAAAGAAATTCATGTCAACTTCAATATTTGACCATCAGTTTTTGACCTTAGCTTTCCTCAACAGCCATATGCCAAAATAATTGTGCTAAAGAAAGGTTGAAGAAGAGAGAAGAATTCCAGGATAGAGAGTTTCTGTTTCATATTAACCATAAAACTATAACAGCCAAGCTTTACTTGTGCACTAGAAACAGTCAAAATAAGCTGGATTTCAACTATCGTCAAAGAATCAATCCACTCCCCCAAATAGACATCCAAATGATTAAAATTCGGAAATTCCAACTTATAAGTTAAGAAAGTTCAGGTCTTGAAGAAAGAAATTAGATTTATGGAATTGAATTAAAAAAAAAAGAGTTGGAAATTCCCATAAAAAGACCAAATAAATAAAACCCAAATATGAAATACTTCCCAAAAAGGTAAAACACAAATAAAAAAAATCTAAATAAGCAAACCCAAAGCTAAAATTAATACAGAAATAGGAAGAGAAAAGATCAAATACCTCATCGGATTGATAACGCCGTCTAGCAGAGAAAGCAAGGTGAATCCCCAAAGCCAAATCCTTATCATACAAAGCTCTCCTCCTCGGATCCGACAAAGTCTCATAAGCTTCCTGAACCCGAATAAATCGCTCCGTATTCTCCTCAACCCGATCCGGCGGCGACACGTCCGGGTGGTACTTCCTAGCCTGTTGTTTATACGCTTGCTTTATCTCCAGCAGAGTACCCGTCTCCGATATCCCCAACAACTCATAAAAACTCACCTCCTTCCTCGCTTCATCGATCTTCGCCCTGATTTTGAACGACCCAAATTTTATCCGGGTGGGGTGGACGGTTCTGGGTAACCGGAGGAAGGATGTTTCCGGCGAAAAGAAACGGGCGTCGGTACCAGGTAACGCCGCCAATCCATAACCGCAACGCATCTTAGGGAGAAAATGGAAACAATTTATTTGCTAATTATAAGTGAATTATGTTCATTTGTTTTTTGGTGAAGTTCTGCAAAACAACTGAGAGAAAATTTAGAGGCAAAAATAGTAAGAAAAAAAGGGGAAAATTGATTGTGTGGAGTGGGAGGAAAGGCTCTAAGAAACGGAGATTAGGAAGGAAAGTGATCTTTGTTGAGGGATGAGAACGATAGGTATTTAGTTTGGAGGGATCTGGGACACGTGTCCTTTCCAAATTTGATTTAAAGTTTTATTTTATTATTATTTACGATTTACTGTGATTTTATTTTTGAATCATTTATTATCTATTTGTTATTCAGAATTTCTTAATTTTCAAAAAAATAAAATATAAATAAAAATATAAATGAAGTCCGTTCAATCATTAACCTTTTAATATAATATATTTTGATAACCATCCGTTTTAGTTTAATGAGAAGGTTAAAATTTAAATTTATTTATGAGTTTATATTTGATACATATGCTTTATAAAAATTATTTTACACGAGCATGCTTATATTATAAATTAAAATTAAACTTAAACCTTAAAAAATTAAACCTCAAACTTTAAATTTTAAACCCTAAATTCTAAACACAAATTTTAAATTCTAAACCTTACAATTCAAATCTCTAACTCTAAGTGTTAAACTAAATTCTTAACCCCTAAAATTAAAAGACTTGTGTAAACTTAAACATCATGTGTATTGAAGTTTTTTTTTTCTTTTCAAATTTATATATAAATCTTATTTAGATTTAAACAAATTAAAACGTATTTTTGATTTTCAATCTAAGTATACGTTACTTACTCCTACTTAATTAAAAAGATAACAACTAATTTCTCAAATGATAATAAATATTACAAAAAAAAAATACTTTGGTATTTTCATGTTTGTTTTATAATTTTTGTATTAAACAATTATATTTAAATTATATTTAAATTCAACGAATAGTTTTAGTGAAAAAAAAGTAATATTTATCTTAAAAATTTTAAATTTAAATATTTATGTGTGCAAAGTGTGTATTCATATCATCAAAATTGGTAATAATTAAGTTTGATCGTAGTTATTGAATATGTTAATTATATTTATAAATATAACTGTAATTTTCGTTCACTTGGATCCTTTTGCCACGTCTTCTTTTTACATGTCTAAATCCACGAGAAATTATATTATTAGTCATTTCCGCCACATCATCCATAGGACCAACCAATAAAAATTATTCATTTCATCATTTTTTACATGTCATCAGTTTACAAAGTAACTTTTTATTTGGTAAAATTTATTTTTTAACTTAATTTACAATAAATATGAGTGGAGATTCACTCGATAAAAAATAATATGATAAAAACTAGTGAGATGAATATTTTTTATTGGTTCATCTTATAGATGACGTGGTGAAAATGACTCATGATATGATATTTCTAAATCCACATAACATGCCACGTAAGATGATGATCATCGGCGGCTTATGTTGCTAAAGCCTAGAGGGGTCCTTCTTCAAAGTTTCACAATTTTTTATTAGTAAATTCATGCATGATTACAAATTTCAATTGATCTCTATATTAAACAAACTTAATATTTTATCAAACAAGATTAAATCTTCAGTCAAATACCGTTTTTCTTATTCTATTTTGCCTCTTCGTATAACCTTAACGACTATTAAAAGTTCTTATTTATTAATCTTTTTGATTGAATTTATATTTATTAATTTGTTTTTTTAATTCAATTGAAAGTCTTTGTTGATGAGAATAATTTAAAAGATTCGAGACTCAACTGAAGAAATAAGAAAGGGAACGGTCATCGGTTTATCTTAATAACTTATAAATAAGATTTGATGTTTGCTACTTCGACTAAATATATCAACGTATCTAAATATGGGCATGTCTCTTCTAGAGACGGACCCTCTAAAAATATGACATAACATTAAACATATTTAAACGTTTAATATATTTTTTTAATTTATGAGTTTCTCTAATTTATGGGCAGAGAAGAGTTCAGATAGAGTATAGACATTGTGCATTAATGTTAAAAAAACCTGAACAAACTTTAAAATATTTCGAAAATACTATCAAACACACACCTGAACCTGTATGGATATAGGAAATGTATCACTCTAGAATCTACAAATCGTGAGAATTAAAAAAAACAATTGAACACTCATGTCGGATACATGTTGGTATCCGACACTTACTCATGAATCCAAATAACACAGTGCAGCATGCTAACTCAACCATTTCCAGAGAGTTTGGTACCAAAGCTGACCACCCAAATCCATGCCTCCTAGAAAAGAAACAAGGCAAAAATGGGGGTGGGGAGGAAAAAAGAAAAAAAAAGGACTTGAAAAAAAGGGGGGAAAAAAGGAAAACCGAAGACGAAAAAGGGTGAGTTTCCGGCAATGCAATTACAGTCCAACACGAAATCAATAACCAGAACAGATCATTTAACTGTCTACAAATTCCAAAATGATTAGAACAAGAATGGTTAAAACAGTAAAAAAAATCCCCTGAATCTTGCCACTTATTTTTGAGAAAAGTGAAATAGTTCAGGGTGTTTTTCAGTACTTCAGCCAACAAAGGTTCATTGAAGGCCTAAAAGCTAAACCCCAAAGGGAAGAACCATATGATGTTTCAATTCAAAGGTAGGAAACCCAGAAATGGTTAGATTTCAGATTTCTTCCTTCAACCAACAGAATTCTGGTGATCAACTGGCATCAAATATCTGGAGCCAGGGTATACATCTAGGGTACACAGATGCAAGCAAATCTAACTTAACAATTACTACCATACAAAGAACGCAGCCAAGCAGTGTCATGAAAGATTACCTGTGAAAAAACCATGAAATAATTTTTAAGTGATCAACCAATCTGCTATGGGGCTCAAAAATAGACGCTATTCATCCTCGCCAAGTCTGGTAGTGGTTACACAGGACCTTAAAGTAGCTTTGGAAAATAACTTTCCTTGGAAATGAGGGAAAAAAGAGAGAAAAAAGGGGAAAAAGGAAAAAAAACCAAAAAAAAAAAGCAAAGTGAAAAAATAGAACCAAGCCTAAACTCAGCAGTCACCTGATATGACAAATAAATACCAAAGGAATTTAAGAAAAATAAAAATTTCATAGCACTAGCTCTCTGCCACAATGCAACTTGCATACCTTCACATAGATCAAGTAAAAATCAACCCTCCAAACTGATCACAGAAAGGTCCAACAGGAACACCATGTATAAACCTGCATGAGTTGGACATTACAGGCCATCTAGCCCATCAAAGACATATAAAGGTCGACCCATGATCATGCACATCAATTAAAGGCCAAGAGTTGTAGTACATTCCAGACTGCTAGAAAACAGATGACTGGAAGAAAATAAAGACTAGCATGTGTTGGAACCAAACAATGATGCACGCTTGCTAACACATACACAAACATTAATAGAGGTAGAGAGGATAAATCTAGACCAGGCAGCAAACTTTCAAATAAATACTTAGTAAATTACAGTTCAGCAGTAGAGATGATGGTCCAACATACATCTAGTAGTAAAAGAAGCTTGCTACAAACATTGCATGGTTGATTGCAGAAGAAAGCAGATCACTGCTTGAAATACTTTATCCATTGTAAATGTGAGCTCAAAGACTTCAATGTCAATCTGTTCCACATGCCTGCAAAGGATAAAAGAGCACAATGGCATACATTTATGAAGAAACAACAAATGTCTGAAAAATCCAAGCACCAAAGAAACACTAAGCAATGTCTTAAGCGAACTGCTGTTCATATGGGAGACAGAAGCTCTCATTAAACTTAGATAACTTGTTCATATCTGAACAAGCTTGGATTGAACCGAGGCTAAAGTGGGGACTGAGCATTCAGACAACTTGGAACTGCTTTAGCTCAAAAATCCCCAAAGGTTCAGTAGCATGCAAATCCCACAGCTCAATTCTACTGAGGTGAAATGGAATGGTCTTCTGATCCTGCAAATAACATATAAGAGTTGCTATCAGTCACCAACTGTACATCTTTATTGGTGTTATTTCATTTTTGGTGATTTATACATTACCATTACTATCAATCCACTGCTTACTAGATCTTTCAAGTTCATTTTGCTCATCTGCATCCAATCTGCTATTTGGAGAGAGTTCTTTATCACTTCCAAACTTTGGTAAATGTTTCCTTTTCGGTTCCTGATCATCATTTACTGAAACTTTCAAGTCATAAGTCTCCTCTTTTGGAACCAAAATTCCATCATCCCCTGCATTTTATAAATCATCCACAATGGAAGTAAGCAGCCCGTTACCATGTCCAATCTTTATTAATATTATGCCAAAATGTGAACTTTTATTGTTACCATCCAAATACTACTTACCTTCAGCTGACATTGACCTTGAGCGCCTTCTGGCCCTTGAATCATTGTCATCAGAACTTCTTGGAGAAGATCTGCTTCCTCTAGCAGGCCTAGCTTCAGCAGATAATAAATGCTTTTTGTCACGACGTTTTGATCTTTCATCTATTTTATCAATAGAGTGATGTTTGCCCTCGGTAGACTTTGACCTGGAACGCCTTCGGTGTTTTGATCTATTTTCATCAGAGTTTCGAGGGGACCGCCTGCTTCCTCGGTAATGTGTGCCATCAGCTGATCTTGACCTTGACCGCTTTCTATCACGATACTTGCCATCAGCAGATCTTGACCTTGACCGCTTTCTATCACAATGCTTGCCGTCAGCAGATCTAGACCTCGACCGCCTTTTGTCCCGATGCTTAGATTTCTTATCTCTACTTCTCTCACTCCTCTCTTTGGCGTAATGCCTACCTTGAGCAGATCCTGATCGGGACCGCCTTCTTTCACTATGTCTCAATTCATCTTTTTTCACTTCATCAATTTTACTGTTTGAGCGAACCTTGCCTTCTACAGAAACTGATCTGGACCGCCTTCTGTGTTTTGAACTGTTTTCATCAGCAGAAGACCTGCTTCTTCTTTTATGTCTACCTTCCGAAGATAATGATCTGGATCGCCTTCTACCGCTGTGTTTTGTTTTTTCATCTGGGATTTCATTCTTTTTGCTATCCGAATCAGCAGAGTTTGACCTAGAGCGCTTTCTATATTTCAATTTTCTTTCATCATCATGCTTTGGGGATGACCTATTTCTTCTCTGATACTCTGGTGATGTTGAACCACGACGGGTTATTTTCCTAAGCCTAGGTGAACTTTCTCTGCTCTGTTTTGGGGAGTCTGAATTTACAGGAGGTGATTTTCTAGTTCGAGGACTAGTACTCCTATTTCTCCGCGAAACAGATGAATGACTATCACGTGACCTCTCTGCATCTCGTCTGCTACGTCTATTATTATCATCCCTATCTCTATAAGAACGTCGTTCACTTTCATATCTTGAACGATGATGAGACCACACAGGTGACCGGGACCTACGGTCACGTCGAAAATGAGGCAGAGGTGAATAAGAGCGAGACCTCCTTCTTCGCCTATAACTGATTGGTGACCTTGACTTGGACCTTGACCTTCGCCTATAAACAATTGGTGATCTTGACTTGGATCTTGATCTTCTCCGGTAACTAGGGGGTGATTTTGATTTGGATCTTGACCTTGCACGGGAAGTGGATGGTGACCTATAAGCAGGAGTTATGAATCAGAAGAACTCAAATTTATTATTAAAGTCTAACTTACAAACAAACAAGGGAATACTTTGATCTCCTTTGTTCCTAATATGTAAAATACCATCTTAAGACAAAACCAAGATTTGGAATCATGAAGGAATAATTACAAACAGATAACTGTCACACTGTTCTGCTCATGATAAAATAAACTTAAGGGAGAATGCAAGCAACTCTATTGTTTAACAATATGGAAGCAAAGCCTGAATTAAAACTAAGACTTAATAAATAATACATGCATGCAAGGTAGTAGACTTTTCCAGACGAGGAGACATACCTAGATTTACTCTTGGCTTCCTTCTCTTCTGTAAAAAACCCATCATCTTTTAGCTTCTTACTTATTTCTGCAGCTCTTGCTGCGGCTAACTCTGTTGCAGACTTCATGCTTGCAGCCCGGTTAGCTGCCTGCTGAGCAGTCAATGTCTGTTGCATAAGCAAAGCCTGTTGGAATTGCATCTGTTGCATGGCAACAGCCTGCTGCATCATCAAAGGCAGAGATGAAGAAGCCGCTGATGAAATTGCTGGTTTTGGAGGAAGAGTTTTGGCCATCTCCACATTTAGTGGCCGACCACCAATATCCATATTGTTCAATGCCAAAGCAGCTGTTGCTTCCTCAGGTTTTGAATATTCTATGTAAGCAAAATGCTTTGAATCAGTGATTGTACACTCAACAACTGTACCACAGAAGCTAAAAAGCTGCTTCAACTGCTCCACAGTGAGAAGTGGGTTAAGATTGCTAACTTGTAAGGTTCTTTTCAAAGAATCACCCTTTGCAGCTTTGTCAGGAGAATCTGAAAAGAAGCAGATAACTGTTAGGTTGGGCACTCAATTGAAATAAATAGAACTTAGAAAAAAATTAAAAAAAGGGCAGTGGATAACAAGATAGTAAAAGGTACCAGATGAATCTTTGGTTGACTGAGATTGTGTCACCTGAGCAGCATGAGCTTGAAGGGCCTGAGCAGCAACAATAGCCTGAGCTGCAGCCATTGCAGCTGCGGAAGGTGCCATAGGAACCTGACTGAGAGTTCCCATACTGGTTGTTGCTGCCAAAGCAGTCATCAGCAAATTGTGGGGAGGATGGTTCAATTTGCAATCAGTTTTAGCACAACGGCCATTGAGGTATTCTCGACAAACTTCCCCAAGAGATGCCCCTATTCCTGGCAAAATAGCACCGCCTGAAGCACCAGATACGATGCCTGGGATCATTCCCAACAAGCCAGGGAAAGCTCCAGAAACAGATCCTGTATAGTTTGGCATGTTGGGCATTGTTTGATTTACAAGATTTGGATATGTGGATGCAGGAGCCACCCCTAGTACAGCTCCAGTAGAAGCACCTGTAATACAATAAATTCAACATCTGTACTAAGAACGTATTCAAAAGCTAATGCCCAAAACTGAAGTGTAAAATATCAACAATATGTGAGAACAGAAATTCAACAGCAAGTTAGATGCCAGCGAGCAGAATTATATGAAGGTGAGTCACATCAGGAACTTTTCTCATTCCAATTTGTGAGCCTTCTTCACACAGAACAAGGAAAATACTACTACAATTAGACTGAAATTCATATGGAAAGCAACAGCCACTCCAAATACTTGAACATAAAGAAATTTACATTACCCGGGACAATCAAATAAGGTTAAACATAGAAAATTTACACGGCAAGTGGCAACAAAAGATACAATTAAAAATGAATAGACATAGCTTTAACAATGTTACCTGCACTGAAGAACACCGGGAATGGGCTACCCATGATGGGTTTACCATTGCACTCAATGTTCACCATATAGTTCCCTCTCTTGGGCACCACATAAGTCACAGTGTAAGTCCCATCTCCCATATCCTTCACAATGCCCTCCTGATCGGATCCCCCAACACCAACACCTGGCGAAACTTTCACCTTAATCTGTGCACCCCCACTCTGTACTTTCCTCCCATCTGCATCCTTCGTTACCACCATAAATGTGGAGGCTGCACAGGCGGTGCCACCCGCTATTCCTGGCCCTGCTGCCATGCACTTGGCAGGATCCACAGGTCCAATTGGCTTGTCCACCAAGTCACTGGTCTCATCCTCAGATTCACTATCCGATGAAGCTGCCACCACATCCTTGTTACGGCTATTATCAACATCTTTAAATGTGGCTTCAAAAGCCGCTTTAGCAGCTGCAGCCTTTTCTGCCTCACTTTTCAGCTTGGCCTCTTCAGCTTGTTTCATCCATATAGGCTTTGCGGCAGCCGAGCTTCGATCCGCCATCAAATTATAAAACCTAAAATTCTAAAAGTGAACAAAGATAAAATCATCAATCATTCAAAAATCCATAATCCAAGAGCGAAATATGCTAGATCAATTTCAAATATTGAAACATAAATAAATCGATCGAATGTACTCCAATAAACCTAGAAGACTCAAGAACTAAAAGATACATCAATTCCAATTTACGATTCAAATGCAACCCTAGAAAGAGAACCTACCGAATTGGTAAAGCAAAACCTTAAATGCGAAGCTAAAAAAGGGGGAAAGTCCGTAAAAATTAAGCATTTGAGATTCTACTTTTCGTGATTTGATAACTTTCGGAGTCCATTGGACTATTGTTTGGATGCAAAGAAAATTAAGGAAAAGGGAAGAAAAAATAAGGGCAACGCGCGTTACCTTATACGCTGTCAATTTGGTATCCGACGGCGAAATCGGGCGGATAACAACTACATGTATATATATAGGGCTGAGAGCGATGCGATGGGAACCATGGGGCAAAACCGGGATCCAATTATTGAACTTCTTAAA
Source organism: Hibiscus tridactylites (assembly GCA_958450335.1). NCBI lineage: Eukaryota > Viridiplantae > Streptophyta > Magnoliopsida > Malvales > Malvaceae > Hibiscus > Hibiscus tridactylites. Next base: position 83,053,475 of record OY288268.1, on the reverse strand, counting down.
TAATTAAAAGGTCAAATTCTTTTGTTTGTCCATATACTTTGTTTAAATTGTAGATTTAGATCTTATACTTTAATTTGATCATTTTTTGTCTTTATATTTTCAAAATTCAAAATTCCGGTCCTGACACGAGTAGCAGCCATGAAATATATTAATTTAAACAATAAACCAGTCCTTGTATTTAGGGATGTAAAAAGCTGTTGAAGCCCAACCCACCAACTTCTCTCTCTCTCCCTTTCTCTAATTTTCTAGAAAGCTCTAAAGCATTATATAGTATTATAATAATCAATTAATGTAAAATATCTAAGCATAAACCGACATTAGTGGCCTATAAAAATTGATGTAAGTGTGTGCGTGTAGTTTGTGAGAGTGTGTGAAAAACGTGAGATAGAGTGCTAGTGAGGTGTGTGCAAATTGAAGTGGAGAGTGACGTGTGGTGTGCAAGTGAAAATGATATTCGGGTAAGGGTCAAGAGAAATATTGTAGTGAAGTATGTTTGTAATATTTTTGTATATTAATAAAAGTGTTATTTCCCTTTGTAATTAGAAGTTTCCCGGTTAAGCCTTAATTCATGTATTTTCTTAGTGTACTTGAATTGGTTACTAATGGTCGACTATGCCGCCTAAGTTATATGGTCGGCTCTGCCGCCTGAATAGTATATGGTCGGTTCTACCGCCTAATTGGTATATGGTCGGCACTGCCGCCTAAGTTGTGCACTAAGAAATAAGAAGATAAAAAGGCTAACCAACTCAGGGAGTTGGTGTAATGTTAGTGGTCAGTCTTAGGTCCTCAATAGTGGGTGTAGGGTCCGTTGATCTTCCAACAATTGGTATCAGAGCGGGCGATCCGGGACCTTTGCCAGTGAAGAAAGCTTCGGTAAACGTTGGACGCTTACATTGGTCGTCGTTGCATCAAGGTGCTAAGTAGAGACTCTGTCGGAACACAGTCAGGGACTGTGAAGCTATTGGTTTGGAACCAAGCTTAGTGGACGTCGGGCGTCAGTCGCCATGGCAGACTTTGGAAGCACAAGCAATGAGATTAGGAAGCTCAGTAACCACAACTACGATTATTGGGAGACATGTATAGAATCCTACCTACAAGGTCAGGGCTTGTGGGAAATAGTCGCAGGCACCGACACAACTCCTCAACCGAGGGAGAATGTCAAATCCTTGAGAAAATAGAAGATCAAGGCTGGGAAGGCTTTATATATATTGAAGAGCACAATCGAGGATGACCTATTGGTGCATATTCGTGATGAGAAGACACCAAAGGTAGCCTGGGAAACTGTAACCCCCTCGTCCTGGTCTGGTCGGATGACCGATCTGAGTGGGCCACACGGGGAAAACCGAAGCGAAACCCGTTAAGGTTTCCCCTCGGTTAACGACCCTAAAAAATTTCCTTTTTAGTTTATCTTGTCTATAGGCAAAATTAAACCTATGTGAAGCACAGCAGCGGAAAATACAAACAATGTAACATACTCTGACCAACCAAAACATTAAACAGCTCATTTTAGTCCTTTACAGCAGGCCGTTTCGAAACGCCCTTAGGGTGTTCCGAAACGCCTTGACTTAGTCAACAGGCCAGGGTCAACCATAGGGTGACCATTTCGAAACGGGGGTGACCCGTATCGAAACGACCCTGACGGTCAACTTCTCGTGGTCAACGATATTTGACTGTTTCGAAACATCAAAGGTCCGTTTCGGAACGCCTTTATCTCGTCAATTTCTCAAAATTCCAGTAGCAAAAATGTTCCGAAACGACCCCCATACGTTTCGAAACGGCAGGCCAAAAGCAAAGGAACCGTTCCAAAACAGGGTGACCCGTTCCGAAACGCCCCATGTCTGCAGACTGGTTTTTGCTGGTTTAAGGCACAAGGGTGCCTCTAAACCCCACCAAAACCTCTAACAACACAATAACAACAATTTTAAAGGCAAAACAACATACAAGCATGCTTGAGCAACATCATATCAAGACTAAACACCAAGGCACAACATCACAAGCCACACATCCATACATGTCATTATAGATATTGAGCTTTAACATGTCCAACACTTAGGCAATTCTAGGTAGCAAAAATACTAACATGGATACAAGCAAGGCATGCATCCCAAAGCTAATTTAACAAACTCATACGAGGAGTCTAACATGCTCCTAAACAACAACAACAATAATATAATCCAAAAGCATCATAACCCGACACCTATCCCATTGCTTTACTATTACAATCTTTAAATTTAAATATCATACTTGAGCTAACCGTAGGCAACACTTGGAGGCCTTTCCTTGCCCTTGCCACCCACAAGCCATTGGTCTGCATTGTCGAACAAAAGAGAGCCTAAGCATGAAAGCTTAGTGAGGGTAAGCTCATAAAACAAACCTTCGACAATGCAGGGTCCAAGCACGAGCTACAACCAAGATAAAATGCTTGATCTTACCTCCGATCCATGCGAGCTATAAATATAGATGATACATGAACATATATTCAATATCATGTCATGCTCAACATGTTTAAATCCACAACATATGAAATCACATATATTAAACCATGTTAGTAACACATCCCAAATCACATTGGCTCACAATTAACCACATATTAGCAACATAAACTACAATCTGTATTGACACCTAGCTATGACTCGAATACGCGGATAACCGTTGGAACTCACATCCAACAATCTCTACCATTACCTGACGGTGGGATTACACTCATCACCGTTCACGCGGAGGGGATTCCACTCATCCTCACGCCTCATTTCACGCGGAGGGGATTCCACTCATCCTCACGCCCGTCGATGGGATTCCACTCATCACCGACATATAGATATATAAGAAGATTTCCGGGCGAACCCGTACTCCATCTTGATGACTACCATCATCAAGACCACGCGCGCATTTTGACTCACGTATGCACACTAAACATCCTAATGATCGATCATTTGTACCCAAGCATACTAGTGCCAATACTAACACATTCCACAATATCATTTATTAACAATTTCCGTGCTTAGCACGTACTCACCATGACTTACCGTCATGCACAAACCACATTTCCATGCCTAGCATGTACTCACCATGATCCTCGGATCAAGCAATCACCTCATAATCTCATTTCACATGACAACACCACATGTACATCATTATCAAACATATCACATCATATTTGCACATGTGTATAACCATATCACATCTATCATCATCATGCATATAACAATGCATCCAACATGCCTCGACATACATGTATACAACATATATATAATCAACACCATCACAGTTTAACACGAGGCATATACAACTATTAAAGAGTGCAACCAAAGTCTCTAATCAAAGCTTGGGATTAGGCTACCACTCTAATCCCAACTCTAGGTGAGTTTACCAAGCCCATCCTAGGTTCACATGCTTGAACCAAATACTCAAAATCATTTTAAAAACATTTAACCACTCACCTCTACCTCCAAGCTCAACTACCAAGCAAGCATCACCTTCAAGTTTCCGGATTTCTTCCCGAAGCTTCTCCAACGCAAGTTCTCGCTTCTAAACAACCTCAATACAATTCAAATAACCTCAAATCAATTCACCAATTAAGGTAGCAACCCGGAACACCATTCAAGCAACCAACACAATAATTCAAACCATGAACAACCCCCCAAAACACCAAATCCGAGCAGCCCTTATACCCAGCCCAAAACTTGTGATTTCAACACATTCAACACTTCCAAATGCTTCCAAAACAACCCCCAACTACTACCCTAACATCAACCCTCAAATTCCAACACAAACCATACCCAAAATTCATCTAAAAACCCTCCTAAAAACCCACCAAAACCCAAATTCGGGAATCATGCTAAAACACTCTAAAAATTATATATGTTGGACCATTTGGTTCACAAACATCATATCTAACATAAATAAACCAAAAGCCTTGATAAAAACTCATAAAGTCACAACCTTTAACTAAAACTTTGAAAAACCCAAATTATGAAATACATAGTTTTAGTGAGAATTAGTGGTACCAAAATGAAGAGGAGACCAAGGCCAAGTCAAAAACATATTTACCTTTCAAAAAGCTCCAAGATTGAAGAAGAAAGGGGATGAAATGGTGAGATGGGGAGAAGAGCTCTCCATTGTCGTGAGATGTAGAAATGGGGAGTGTGGAAGATGATGACAAGCTTTTATTTTTAATAGAAAATGGGATTTAAATTTGAAAGTTCCTTTTATGACCAAAATGCCATTAATGAATGGCTAAAACTACCATCTCCTAAGGTCCATGGAAATTTGGACTTAGAAGATAGGCCCAACATATACTTTAATTGTTTTGCAAACACGAAGCACATGAGAATATTTTATTATTTTAATTATAAAACTGAAACTCAAAATATTATTTAAATATTATTTTCATCCGACCCCCAAACCCGGGTATTACAGAAACTTTGGCGAAATTATTTTCAAAGGAGAATGAAGCACGCCTCCAACTCTTGGAAAATGAGCTCGCGTGCATCTCACAAGGAAGCCTATCTATTGCCCAGTATTTCACCAAGGTGAAATCTATTTGTCGCGAGATATCTCAACTTGCACCAGATGAGAAGGTTAGCGAGGCAAGGATGAAAAGAATTATCATCTATGGCTTAAGACCCGAGTACAATGGATTTATCGTTGCTCTGAGGGGATGGCCTACTCAACCATCCTTAGTGGAGCTGGAGAACCTATTGGCTAACCAGGAGGAATTAGCCAAACAGATGAGTGGCGTAACCATAAAAGACGAAGAATAGTCACTCTTTAGGGGGCAAGCTCTATCCAAGAGATAGATGTAACACTTCAGGGGGAGTTTGACGTAGAAAAGAAGGTTATCACCAACAGTACGAGGAGAACGATAGAAGACAAAGTGGTGAATGCTTCAACTGTGGAAGAAAGGGTCACTTTGCTCGAGATTGTAGATTACCCATGAGGGAGAGTCGTGAATGCTTCAATTGTGGCAATAAGAGCCACTTTGCTCAAGATTGCAGAGTGCTCATGAGACAAACTTTCCAAGGAAACATTGCCACCACAAAAGAGGAGAAGAGAGAGGCCATGTTGGAAACTTCCATCAACGAAGAAGAATGGGATGCAGAAGCTGGACTCTCTATTCGAGTGGAACAAGAAGAGTTAATAGAAGACATGGAGGAGACATCCTTAGTAGCAACCACATATTCAAAAACAGACCACAAGGATGAAGAAGAGTTGGAAGAATACATGGAGAAACCAGCTCTTGCAACAACCATAATGTCAAAAATTGACTACAAAGAAGATTGGATCATTGATTCTGGGTGCTCCAATCACATGACCAACGACGAGAAGAAACTGCAAGACATAGACGAGTACAAAGGAAAAAGAGTGGTGTTGACAACCAACAATTCAAGGTTGCCTATTTCTCACATTGGGAAGACAACACTTCCAAGGAACGACTCTCAGAAGCTTCAACTCGAGAAGGTCTACCTTGTTCCTGGCTTAAAGAAGAATTTGTTGTCAGTGCCCCAACTGACAGCAGCAGAAGATTATGTGCTCTTTGGGCTTGAAGATGTGTCTATATTCCAGCAAGTGAAGGTGATCGGCACTCATATTGTGAAAGGAAGAAGAACATAATCAGTTTATGTGCTATCTGTGGAGTCAACATATGTGGACAAGACCCGGAAGAATGAGACAGTCGATCTTTGGCATGAGCGGCTTGGACATGTAAGTTATAACAAATTGAAGGTAATGATGAAGAAACAAATATTAAGGGGACTTCCTCAAGTAGACATCCAAACAGATACAGTTTGTGCTAGATGTCAGTTTGGTAAGGCTCAACAGTTGCCATTCAAGGAGTTAGAGCATCAGTCCCAGACACCATTGGAGCTCATACACCCAGACGTCTTTGGCCCAGTAAAGCAAATATCACTTGGAGGTATGAAGTACATGGTGACATTTATTGATGACTTCTCAAGGTACGTGTGGGTTTACTTCATGAAAGAGAAGTCAGAGACTTTTACGAAGTTTAAAGAGTTTAAGGAAAAGATAGAAAGTGAACACAATGAGAAAATTCAGTGTCTACGCACTAATAATGAGAAGGAATATCTATCTACGGAGTTCACTACCTATCTTCAAGAGCATAAGATCATACGACAGTTAACTTGCCCCAATACCCCACAAAAAAATGAAGTGGCGGAGCAGAAAAATCTTCATCTTGCTAAAACATGTCGAAGTATGCTTTATGCCAAGAATGTATCAGGAAGATTTTGGGCCGAGTGTATGATGACAGCAACCTACGTGATTGTTGAGTGTGTAAAAGTTCTATTATTTACACCCTTTTTAACCCATATTTCTGCTGCATTCAAGCATCATTGCATTGCATTTAGGTTAGTTTTTAGTAAAACATCACAAAAGGATTAAAAGCACAGATTCTACTGAAAGATGGCTATTTTTGCAGGTATCTGCCATAGTAGATGTTGAAGGCAGGCGCAGGGCAGAGAAGCAGGAGAGCTGAACTGGACAAGCAGACGAAGAAGACGAAGCTGCCATGGACCTGTCGTGACAGCATGGTGACAGCAGACTTATGAAGAGGAAAAGCAAAGTGGACCTCGATAGATAGAGAACAATATGCTCGTCTGTCGTGTGAAAGCCACATATTTTTCCAAGCCCCGGATCAAAAGATATGTCAAGCCAAAGCTCAAGGAAAGGAATTCCCACAAAGCAAGGATGCGGCTGGAAAGTAGGAGACTTTAGAGATTTAGTCTTTATTAGAATCTTACTTTTAATTAAAGTTGTAACCCTTGTTACCTTAGATGACTTGAGCCCAAAGCTTATATAAGGGCATAGATTTAACCTAGGAGGCACAACCGATTTCCCCATAACCAAAACCTAAACCCCCTGCCGTCCACCCGTCACCGACATGTTCTAAATTCCCCCTAGGGCTACGGGTTGTTTTGTAAAGTAGTTGCAAGGGTTGCTTTGTTTTAGGATTTTTCAGTTCAATAAAATAAACTTCAAGTTCTCTTATTTTGGTTTTAACATCTTTCAAGAGCATCGGGAGAGCATTGTGAGGTTATCCATTTACTTAGCATCGGGAGAGTTAAGTATACGAAAGAAATAAGAGCGCGTTCTCTAGTTTATAGTTGAACCATCTCGTGCCTAGGGATAGGGCGAGGTTAAGTGGCTAAGGAAGAATTCATACACATCGGTGTTCATCCTTCGATTCACGCCGGGAGGTATCATCAAAGAAGTGATCATCGACATACTTGTGCCTAGGGATAGGGCAATGCAGATCTGGGATTCTTGCCAAACTTGAAGTACGGAGTTGGTGTGTCTGCTGCCGCGACAGCCAACGGACAGCCGCCGCGACAGGTGCTGTCGGCGACGGGAGCGACGACAGAACTGGAGTTCCTAAGCAATTCAATACCTGCACTACCGAGCAATTCAATACCAGCCCATTCTCTCTATCTTGATAACTCAATCTTTTATTTGCGTTTTTATCCTATTATTCTCGTGACAATTCTAAACTATTTCTTTTACTTCGTGCAGTAAACTAAGGTGAAGTCATTAGCCCAATCCCTGTGGAGACGATATCCGATACTTCGTATCACTTTACTACTTGCGTCGTGTACACTTGCACTACAATTGCGATAGACTCTTTTACACGCAACAAGTTTTTGGCGCCGTTGCCGGGGATTGGCAACATAACTACACCTTTCTTTCCTTGCACTTTTTGTTTTTATTTTCGTTTTTGTTTTTCTCTTTTTTAATTTTTCTTTTTTTCAACTCTCGCTTTTCACGAGGTTTTCTTGTTTATGCGCAGATCCAAAAGAGGTGAAGATCTTGAGTATAAATTAGATCCGGAGATCGAACGTTCCTTCAATCTCAAGAAACAACTTCGCCGCCTTTTAGACCGGAACGAATACCTCGAGGAACAGCTAGAGTAGATGGCACGTAACCAGCCTGTTGGTGACGGTGTACCACCTGTCGATGACCCGCCGAGGGCAGATGGACGGCGGTCATGTCGTGACTACATGCTGAACGATCATGTAGAGCTGGAGACCACGCTGCCGGATATTGATGTTGACAACTTCGAACTTAAACCTGTCATGTTTAGTATGATCAACAATGCCGGACAGTTCAGTGGTTCTGCGACAGAAGATGCCAGGGAGCATCTCAAAACGTTCCAGGAGATCTGTGGTTCGTTTAGACTGCCAGGAGTTAGTCCGGAGATACTAAGGCTTCGGTTATTCCCCCATTCATTGAGGGACAGAGCTAAAACTTGGTGGAATAAACTTACACCGGGTTCCATTATGACTTGGGCAGATCTAACTCGTGAATTTTTATCTCATTTTAATCCTTCGCATTTATCTGAGCGATTACGTAATGAAATTGCTACTTTTCAACAGGAAGACGACGAGCCGATGCACGAGGCCTGGGACAGATTTACTACTCTTCTCCGGAACTGCCCAATGCATGGATTCCCCGTCTGGAATCAGGTAACTAAGTTTTATATGCTGCTAATTTACAAACTCGCATTCAAATTGATTCTGCAGCAAATGGACTATTATTGGATAAAGATCCAGACGAGGCTCTGCAAGTTTTGAAAAATCTGGCCAAGAATGAGGAGCAGTTTCCGACAGCTACAAGAGGGGGTAAACGGGTACTTGCTGTCAAGGACTATGAGGCCGACAGCACTATGAAATCCCAGGTAGCATTCCTTACTAAAGCAATGAAACACTTATTGAATGAAGAGGAATTACGAGGATTTGCTGTTGAGGAAGTTTGTGCTATTTGTGAGGGAAATCATAGTAGGGAAGAGTGCCCGATAAATATAGAAGAGGGAAAATATGTTGGAAATTACAAGTCGAACTACAATTCCAACAACTACAACCCTAATTGGAGGAAAGATCCCAAATTTTCCTGGAGTAACCCTAACAATGCCCTGAATCCGCAAACATATAATCAAAATCAGGGGGGTCCTAGATTGTTGACGCGACAGCAACTGCCGTCGCAGAACCTGCCGCAGCACCTGCCGCCGCAGCAGCAACAACAGCCACCACCTGCCACGAGTAGTGTATTGGAGCAGACTCTGGCCACCTTTATGTCTCAAACCGGTACGTATATGGAGAATATAAATCAGTTTGTCAAGAAGACGGAAAATTTTATAGATAAAACCGAGATGAGGATAACAAACCATGAAGCTACCTTGAAATCTCTAGAGACACAAATGGGTCAGGTGTCACAACATATTAAGCCGAGGCAGAATGGAGGTTTCCCTAGCAATACTGAAAATGCTAGACCGCCCCCACATGAGCAATGTAAGGCGATTACTACTAGGAGTGGGAAAAAGCTACCAGGGCCGGAAAAAGAAGCTGAAACAGAAAAAGAACCTGCCTTGGATAAACCTGCCGAGGAAGCTGCCCCGACAGGTGATAAACAGACTGCTGCCGATGAGCCTGTCACGACAGCAAAAGCGACAGAGGAGAAAAAAGATGATTATCGTCCTCAGATTCGCATGCAGTGGGAAGGACGTATTGCTGATTATCGTCCCCCACCACCCTTCCCTCAACGGATACAGCAAGCTAAGCATGAATCTCAACTTAAAAAGATTTATGATATTTTTAAACAGGTTCATATTAATATTCCGTTGTTAGATGCTGTTAGGGAGATGCCCGATTATGCTAAATTTCTCAAGGATGTCATGTCTAAAAAATCTAAACTTGGGGAATTTGAAACGGTAAGGATGCAAGAAGGTTGCATGAGTATTCTTCATCGGCAGCCACCCCAGAAAAAGAAGGATCCGGGGAGCTTCATCATACCTTGCGTAATCGGCGACAAATTTGTGGGTAAGGCACTTTGTGATCTTGGTGCCAGTGTTAACCTAATGCCCAAATCTGTTTTTCAGAAACTAGGTATTGGCAAGGCGCGGCCCACGACAGTTACTCTACAGCTAGCCGACCGCTCTTACGTTCACCCCGAGGGAAAAATCAAAGATATTTTGGTAAGAGTGGATAAGCTTATTTTTCCTGCTGACTTTCTTATTTTAGATTGTGAGGCAGATGAGAACGCACCAGTCATCCTTGGGCGACCCTTCTTAGCCACGGGAAGATCATTGATTGATGTGGAGAAAGGAGAACTCACCATGCGCGTGAACGATCAAGAGATTAAGTTGAATGTTCTCCAAGCGATGAAACATGCTGATGTGGATGAGGAATGCAAGGCCATCATTGAGGTGACCTTTGATCAACCTTGCATCAGGTCGGGCTGCCGTGATATAAAATTTGGTCACTGCTGCGACAACCACCTACAGGCCTGTCACGACAGCAACGACGACAGCACCGACGACAGCGACTCCTCTGAATCCGATACATCTGATACTGAAGGTCATGAGGAGGTAAACTGGTTAGATCATCGTCCAGGTAAGTTATTCGAACCCTTGAATTACACTTCGGATAACCATTTAATCCAAAAGCCATCTACTGTTGAACCATCTGTCTTAGAACTTAAGCCCCTACCAGGGCAGCTTAAATATGCTTATCTTGGTTGTGATGACACACTGCCCGTAATCATCTCTGCTAAGCTGCCGCAGGAACAGGAACGACAGCTGATCGACATGCTAAGGCAGCACAAAAAGGCGATTGGATGGACGATAGCAGACATTCAAGGCATTAGTCCGGCAATATGCATGCATAAAATCCTCCTCAAAGAGGATCATAAGCCGACTATTGATGCCCAAAGGCGGTTAAACCTTGCGATGAAGGAGGTAGTGCGTAAAGAGATAATTAAATGGTTAGACACTGGTATTATTTACGCCATCTCCGACAGCAAATGGGTAAGCCCGGTGCAATGTGTTCCAAAGAAAGGAGGAATGACCGTAGTAACCAACGAAACCAATGAGTTAATCCCAACCAGGACTGTGACCGGTTGGAGGGTTTGTATGGACTATCGGAAGCTTAATAAAGCTACCCGAAAAGATCACTTCCCTTTACCCTTTGTTGATCAAATGCTTGATAGATTAGCAAGTAAACCTTACTATTGTTTTCTTGATGGTTATTCAGGTTACAATCAAATTGCTATTGCACCAGAGGATCAAGAGAAAACGACTTTCACATGCCCCTACGGAACATACACATTTAGGAGGATGCCGTTCGGCCTCTGTAACGCACCTGCCACCTTCCAAAGGTGCATGATGGCAATATTCTCCGACATGGTAGAGGACTTCCTTGAGATTTTCATGGATGATTTTTCCGTCTTTGGAGACGATTTTGAGAACTGCCTCGGCAATCTTCAAAAGGTACTTGAAAGATGTGAAAAAGCTAATCTTGTTCTCAATTGGGAAAAATGCCATTTTATGGTAGATGAAGGGATAGTTCTAGGCCATAAGATTAGCTGTCGTGGGATAGAAGTCGACAGGGCAAAGATTGAAGTCATTGAGAAGCTGCCGCCGCCAACCACTGTCAAGGGCATTAGGAGTTTTTTAGGGCATGCTGGTTTTTACAGAAGATTCATTGCAAATTTCTCAAAAATCACGAAGCCCTTATGCCATCTCTTAGAGCAGAACCGACCCTTTGACTTTAATAAGGAATGTACTGAAGCATTCAAGGTTCTGAAGGAAAAGTTAGTGACAGCCCCCATAGTACAGCCACCGGACTGGACACAGCCATTCGAGATCATGTGTGATGCTAGTGACTATGCTGTCGGGGCAGCACTTGGGCAGCGCAAAGATAAGCTGTTTCACGTCATATACTATGCCAGCAAGACGCTAAATGACGCCCAAGTGAACTACACCACCACAGAAAAGGAGCTGTTAGCTGTGTTGTTCTCCATCGACAAGTTTCGTCCCTACATACTTGGAACAAAAGTAATAATACACACCGACCATTCTGCCCTCAAGTATTTGTTTGCAAAGAAGGATGCAAAGCCTAGGTTGATACGATGGATCTTGCTATTACAAGAGTTCGACCTTGAGATCAAAGACAAAAAGGGGACAGAAAATCAGGTGGCAGACCACTTGTCGAGGTTGGAGACGGGACAGAGTCTACCGTTAGATGAGACACACATACTGGAGACCTTCCCAGATGAGCAGCTCTTTGCTGCCGCAATCGTTGTCGCGACAGCCATGGCGGCAGGTAAGTCTTCTAACCTTCCCTGGTATGCAGATTTCGTTAATTTTATAGTTAGCGGAATATTACCTTCTGATCTTAATTATCAAGCCAGGAAGAGGTTCTAAAATGATGTTAAGCATTATTATTGGGACGAACCTCTTCTTTTCAAAATGTGCGCAGATCAGGTTATAAGGAGGTGTTTACCACAAGAAGAGCAAGAAGACATTCTCCATCACTGTCATGCTTCACAATATGGATGACACTTAGGAGGAAATAAGACTGCTGCCAAGGTGCTGCAGTCGGGATTCTACTGGCCGACATTATATAAAGATGCACAGGAGTTTTACAAAAACTGTGACAGGTGCCAGCGGACAGATAACATCTCGAGGAGAAACGAGATGCCATTGCAGAACATTTTAGAAGTCGAGATCTTCGACGTTTGGGGGATTGATTTTATGGGACCTTTTCCATCTTCATGTGGAAATTTGTACATCCTCCTAGCAGTGGATTATGTCTCCAAGTGGGTTGAAGCAATCGCCACTCAAAAGAATGATGCCAAGACGGTCCAAAAGTTTTTGCACAAAAACATTTTTTCTAGATTTGGCATCCCTAGGGCGATTATCAGTGATGAAGGGAGACATTTTGATAATAGGGTAATTGCTGCCGCCTTGAAGAAATATGGTGTCAAGCACAGGATCGCGACAACATACCACCCACAGAACAATGGACAGGTTGAAATATTCAATAGGGAAGTGAAGAACATTCTTGAGAAGATGGTTAAACCAACTAGGAAAGATTGGTCTTTACTTCTGAATGATGCATTATGGGCATACAGGACAGCTTTCAAGACTCCATTGGGCATGTCTCCATACCGACTGATTTATGGGAAAACCTGTCACTTGCCTGTCGAGATCGAGCACAAGGCATATTGGGCAATCAAGGCAGTGAATATGGACTTGGACAAGGCCGGCCAGAAAAGGTTATTAGATCTGAACGAGATTGAAGAATTACGGACAATGACCTACGACAACGCAAGGATTTACAAGGAAAAGACTAAGAAGTGGCACGACAAGAAACTGCTGCCACGACAGTTCTACCCAGGGCAGCTTGTGTTGCTATTTAATTCTAGACTTAAACTCTTCCCAGGAAAGCTAAAGTCTAGATGGTCGGGTCCGTTCCAAGTGGTTCAAGTTTTTCCCCATGGTGCCATCACAATTCAATCATTAAAAGACGGGCACCAATTCAAAGTCAATGGACAACGCCTCAAGCACTATCAGGGGACTGAAGCCCCAGGAATTCAGGAAGTGGTTACTTTAGGAGATGCCCCACAAGACACCCCTAATTTAACCTAAGTTTTATTTTTATTTTATTTTATTATTATTTTTTAGGAATTAGATTTATTTTATTCGAATAATGTTTTTTTTTTATAATTTCAGTTTTTAGGAAATAAAGGAGTCAAGAAGGAAAGAAGAAGTGGCCCAATCCCACCGCCCATCCATCAGCCCAATTAAGCCCATTTATGATAACCTGTCGTTTCGGCTGCCGCCGCAGACGGACTTGACAGGCTGTCAACAGACTGACACTGCAGACGCAGAAGCGTGCGGCAGACGCATAAATGCGTGTCAGACGCGTCAGACATGCTACATCCGATCTTCCGCCCCGTTATTCCCGCCTGCCGTTGCAACATTAAATGGGCAGATACCCAACAGCTATATAACCCCGTTTTCCCCTTTCATTTTCCATCACTTCTGATTTTTCTCTCTTGCTTTCTCCTCTAGTTTTATTTGTTTTCTCTCTTTCACAGCCCTTGCAACCAAAATGTCGTCGAGACAAACCCGTCGTAACACTGCTGCCGCTTCTTCTTCAGTAGCATCGTCACCCTTCGCCAACAAGGAATTATGGGAGGAGCGTGGCTTCATTTACAACAGAAACGCTCCCCATATGGGACTCCGGCTGTTCATTGTGAAGGCCATAACGGCACAGCTATGGGAGGACTTTGCCGAACATCCGGCAGAGCTAAATGATACTTTGGTCCGGGAGTTTTACGAGGCCATCGACAGCAAAACAGCGACATCCGTCACTGTCTGAGGAGTGGAAGTGCCCTTTACCGCCAACAGCATCAACCATATGTTCGGCCTCTTCTTTGGCCCCGATGATGATGCTCACCAACAATTTCTGGACACCCTCGACGCTGCTGCCTATGATGCTGTCATGGTGGAGCTGACAGAGGCTGGTACGACATGGACTACCAGCAAGAAGAACCCCCACTCCGTCAATAGGGGGCAGCTCCTCCCCGAAGCAAAACTGTGGAACGCTTTCATCAAAAAGCGTATCCTGCCCTCGTCCCACCACACGACAGTCAACCGACAGCGGCTGGCCCTCATTCACTCTATTATGCATGACAGGCCCATCAATGTGGGCAGGTACATGAGGGACAGCATCATCGATTGTGCCTTCCGCTCAGACTCACGACTCTGCCTGCCGTTCACCATCACCGCCCTCTGCCGATGTGCTGCTGTACCAGAGGAGCCCTCCGACAAACTACACCAAGGTCATGGCTGGACCGACAATAACATCTCCAGCCTCATGGAGGTCGTAGCTGCCACACCCATCAACGCCTTCGATCCGAATGCACCACTTGCAGACTCGGATGAGGAACCTGCCACCGAGCCTGACCCTAAAGCTGCCACCGCCACCGCTCCGACAGACCAGTCGGCACTTATCCTTGCTGCAATCCTACGGGTCGAGGAGCGGCAAATGGGTTTGATGACTTTCATTCGCGATTTCTCAAATGCAACGGTAAATTTTATTACTAATACTTTACATTATTCGGATGTCATCTTCCCCACCTTCCCCGCCCATTATTTCCATATCCCCTCCCCTACTCCTACACCACCTGTCTCTCCCCATACACATTCTGCCACTTCCACACCATCCCCTGCCCCGACGGCAGCAGGCAGCCCTCCAGCAGACACCTCCCCTCGAGGAACCAAGAGACCTGCCACTGATGACAGCCCTCTTATCCGGAGGAATTTGGAGAGGGACTTTACGAGGGTCAAGAGAATCAAGCACGTGGCAGACAAGAAACGGCTGCCCAAAGCCAGCACCACCACTAGTAGCAGCTGGGATAGTGGCAGCAATTCTGATGTCCAACTTGTTGAGCAGCCTGCCACAGCACCTGCCCAGCCGCCTCCTCAGCCCAGACGCCTCCTCAGCCCAGACGCCGCCGGCAGATCCGTGTTAGCAGCAGCAGCGAGGACAACGACTAAAATTTAAGTTTTTAATTTTTTTTCCTCTTATTGCTGCCTGCCTTTATATTTTGTGATGTACTTTTTTCTTTCTTTTATTTTTCATGTCATTTTGCATTGAGGGCAATGCAACCCTTGAGTTTGGGGGTGGCAACCCTCCATCATTAATGGAGTCTTAAGTACATCTTTTTCATTAATTATTGTGTCTATTTATTTATTTAAGTTCTCTTAAAAAAAATCAGAAAATATAAAATTGTTGGCTTAAAACTGTGAAGTTAACTTACCTGTCATGACGGCTCTGTCGTGGCAGCATCTTTAGGACAGGTTAAGGAGAAGTTTAGAGCCTTTCTATAGTTTTGAAAATTTAAACACCTTTGTGATTGTTATATTGCTTAGATTTCTTTTAGCCAAACTAGAATAGGAAGCTTAGAACTTGAATAGCCCCTAGAGGTGTCTAACACTGGCTCTAGGAAAGAAGTTTAGCAAAAGAAAATCAAAAACCTAGAGGTGCCCGAAACCGGCTCTAGGAAGCTAACTAGAGGTGCCCGAAACTAGCTCTAGAAAAACTTAGCTTGAAAATAGAAGAAAAAGAAGCATGAAAATGTGCATTCTAAAAAAATAAACTTTGGCATAAAAATTCGAGTTAAGAAGTTGAATATTCTAGTGAAACTAAGAGAGTCTTAGCATATAACTGTTCGCAAGCATGCACACACTGCACGAGAGCTATAGGGAGATTCCAGACAAATCCTAACCTTTCCGACAGGTTGCTGCCGCCATAGAGAATGAGCGACGGGTAAGGGACAGTTCACTGTTTGAAGGCCAACACAAAAAATTTTCATTCTTCTTTCTTCATTGCTTGAGGGCAAGCAAAAACTTGAGTTTGGGGGTGTGTTGAGTGTGTAAAAGTTCTATTATTTACACCCTTTTTAACCCATATTTCTGCTGCATTCAAGCATCATTGCATTGCATTTAGGTTAGTTTTTAGTAAAACATCACAAAAGGATTAAAAGCACAGATTCTACTGAAAGATGGCTATTTTTGCAGGTATCTGCCATAGTAGATGTTGAAGGCAGGCGCAGGGCAGAGAAGCAGGAGAGCTGAACTGGACAAGCAGACGAAGAAGACGAAGCTGCCATGGACCTGTCGTGACAGCATGGTGACAGCAGACTTATGAAGAGGAAAAGCAAAGTGGACCTCGATAGATAGAGAACAATATGCTCGTCTGTCGTGTGAAAGCCACATATTTTTCCAAGCCCCGGATCAAAAGATATGTCAAGCCAAAGCTCAAGGAAAGGAATTCCCACAAAGCAAGGATGCGGCTGGAAAGTAGGAGACTTTAGAGATTTAGTCTTTATTAGAATCTTACTTTTAATTAAAGTTGTAACCCTTGTTACCTTAGATGACTTGAGCCCAAAGCTTATATAAGGGCATAGATTTAACCTAGGAGGCACAACCGATTTCCCCATAACCGAAACCTAAACCCCCTGCCGTCCACCCGTCACCGACATGTTCTAAATTCCCCCTAGGGCTACGGGTTGTTTTGTAAAGTAGTTGCAAGGGTTGCTTTGTTTTAGGATTTTTCAGTTCAATAAAATAAACTTCAAGTTCTCTTATTTTGGTTTTAACATCTTTCAAGAGCATCGGGAGAGCATTGTGAGGTTATCCATTTACTTAGCATCGGGAGAGTTAAGTATACGAAAGAAATAAGAGCGCGTTCTCTAGTTTATAGTTGAACCATCTCGTGCCTAGGGATAGGGCGAGGTTAAGTGGCTAAGGAAGAATTCATACACATCGGTGTTCATCCTTCGATTCACGCCGGGAGGTATCATCAAAGAAGTGATCATCGACAGACTTGTGCCTAGGGATAGGGCAATGCAGATCTGGGATTCTTGCCAAACTTGAAGTACGGAGTTGGTGTGTCTGCTGCCGCGACAGCCAACGGACAGCCGCTGCGACAGGTGCTGTCGGCGACGGGAGCGACGACAGAACTGGAGTTCCTAAGCAATTCAATACCTGCACTACCGAGCAATTCAATACCAGCCCATTCTCTCTATCTTGATAACTCAATCTTTTATTTGCGTTTTTATCCTATTATTCTCGTGACAATTCTAAACTATTTCTTTTACTTCGTGCAGTAAACTAAGGTGAAGTCATTAGCCCAATCCCTGTGGAGACGATATCCGATACTTCGTATCACTTTACTACTTGCGTCGTGTACACTTGCACTACAATTGCGATAGACTCTTTTACACGCAACAGTGATTAATAGGCTACCACAAGCTAAGTTGGGATTTATTTCACCACATGAAAAGTTAAGGAAAATTAAACCAACAGTCAGCCATCTCAAGGTATTTGGTTGTGTATGTTACGTTTTCGTGCCAGATCATCTAAGAAGTAAATTTGATAAAAAAAATTTTGATGCATCTTCATGGGCTATGACGATGCACGAAAAGGTTGGAAATGTTGTGATCCAACCACTGGCAAGTGCCACACTTCAAGAAATGTGGTGTTTGATGAAGCTTCTTCATGGTGGTCGCCTCAGAAGATCGAGTTTTCTGAACCTCGTGACCTAGAAGAGGTTTCAAAAGACAATAAAGAAGGTGAAGCGCCAGCACCGGATCCAAGTAAAGAAAGAGATAGCTCAACCTCTAAAGACAAAAGTCCATGGAAGACATACGTACACTAGTTTACATCTGAGGAGCTTCGTCCAAGTCAAATAGAAGTCGACGAGCTTGTAAAAGAAATACAAAGATCAACAAGGCAAAGGCAACCTAATCCAAGGTATGCCAACATTGCTCTACTAGATGAGTCTATACCGATCGAACCAGACAATTATGAAGAAGCAGCACGAAGCTCTAAGTGGAAGAAAGCTATGGAGGAAGAGATTGAGGCATTAAACAAGAACCAAATATGGGATCTAGTGCCAAAGCCGAAGAATGTGAAGCCAATATCTTGCAAATGGGTATACAAGGTGAAGACTCGACCAGATAACTCAATTGAAAGGTATAAGGCCAGACTGGTTTCTCGAGGTTTTTCTCAACAATATGGGTTAGATTATGAAGAAACATTCAGCCCGGTGGCAAAGATTATGACTGTTCGAGTCTTACTGGCATTGGTAGCCAACAAATCTTGAAAGTTGTGACAAATGGATGTCAAGAATGCTTTCTTACATGGAGAGCTTGACAAAGACATTTATATGGAGCAACCAAGAGGCTTCGAGAGCAAAAGTCACCCCGAGCATGTTTGCAAATTGAAAAAGGCGCTCAACGGCTTGAAGCAGGCTCTAAGAGCATGGTACAGAAAGATTGATGAGTTCTTAATACAAAGTGGTTTTACAGTTGCCCCTTCAGATTTCAGCTTATTCGTGAAAGAAAATCAAGGAAAACTAGCCATAGTGCTAGTATACGTAGATGAATTAATCATCACATGATATTATTACGAGGAAATAGAGCGAACAAGGAAAAATTTGTCTATCAGATTTCATGTGAAGGAACTCGGAGAACTCAAACACTTTCTTGGGCTAGAAGTGGAGCATATGAAGGAAGGTATATTTCTTGGTCAACAAAAATATGCAAAGGATCTTCTACAGAGGTATGAGATGCTTGACTGCAAGCCTATCTCTAGTCCCATGGATCCCAATATAAAGCTACAAATAGATGAAGGGAAAGATCTAGAAGATACAACCATGTACCGACAGCTAGTTGGAAGCCTCATTTATCTTACTCTAAGCCGACCAGACATTACTTATACAGTTGGTGTGACTAGTCGATACATGAGTAATCCTAAGAAGCCTCATCTTGATGCAGTAAGACGTATTCTAAGGTATGTTAAAGGCACCATCAATTTTGGCACCCTATATAAGAAAGTAAAAGAATGTCAGTTGGTTGTATATTGTGATGCCGACTATGCTGGAGATGATGGTACACGACAATCTACAACTGGATACATCTTCAACCTTGGTTTAGAAGCAATATCGTGGTGTAGCAAGAGACAACCAACAATATCATTATCAAGCACTGAACCCGAGTATCGATCAGCAGCATCAACAGCACAAGAAATCACTTGGCTAAAACAATTAACGAAAGATCTTCATCAGCCAATAGACTATCAAGTAAGACTTTTCTGTGATAATCTATTAGCCATACGTCTAGCAGAAAATCCAGTCTTTCATACAAGGACAAAACATATAGAAGTGCACCATCACTACATTCGCGAGAAAGTCCTTGAATGAGAGATCAAAATGGAGCCAACAAAGACAGATGAATAAGTTGCAGACATATTCACGAATAGTCTAAGTAAACCAAAGTTCGAGAAATTCAGAGAAGCACTCGGTATGATCTACAAGCCATCTATAGAGAGAAGTCGTGTAGGGGAGTGTTGAAGCCCAGCCTACCATCTTCTCTCTCTCCCTTTCTCTAATTTTCTAGAAAGCTCTAAAGCATTATATAGTATTATAATAATTCATTAATGTAAAATATCTAAGCCTAAACCGACATTAGTGGCCTATAAATATTGATGTAAGTGTGCGCGTGTAGTTTGTGAGAGTGTGTGAAAATGCGAGATATAGTGCAAGTGAGGTGTGTGCAAATTGAAGTGGAGAGTGACGTGAGGTGTGCAAGTGAGAAAGATATTCGGGTAAGGATCGAGAGAAATATTGTAGTGAGGTATGTTTGTAATATTTTGTATATTAATAAAAGTATTATTTCCCTTTGTAATTAGAAGTTTCCCAGTTAAGCCTTGATTTATGTATTTTCTTAGTGCACTTGAATTGGTTACTAATGGTCGGCTATGCCGCCTAAGTTATATGGTCGGCTCTGCCGCCAGAATAGTATATGGTCGGTTCTACCGCTTAATTGGTATATGGTCGGCACTACCGCCTAAGTTGTTGTTGAGTTGAGTGGGGCTCGATTTGATCAACCAATTTAGCTCACCAAGTGGTGGAGAGGTGGATTTTTGGGTGGAATGGTTGAGGAAGCTAAAATATAAAAAGACACAATGATTTATAGTGGTTCAACCTTCTAACCAAGGTCTACATCCACTACCTTAGCTCCCCACTAAGGATTTCACAATCAATCCACTATTGACTCGTCCCCTTTTCTAGGATTAGGAGGAAAACCCTTACAACCGATCAATCTTCTACCCAAAGCCTTGATCAAAACCCTCTTTACAAAGAGATAAAAAAAGCAAACTTAAAACCCTCTAATAGGTGTTTGTTTGCACAATTAAGCTCTCACCCAAAACCTAAAACACTTGAGCAAATTTGACAATTTTGGCTCGCTAGTGTTTTTCTATACAAGAAATGACAATTTAAGCACTAAGACATTTTCTTGATCATTTGATGTTTGACAATATGAGCATTAGTCTTCTCTTGATGCCTGGAGGTCCCTTTTATACTCCCAATTGAGTTTATAGTCGTTGGAGATGAATTGGAGCCGTTGAGGACTTTATTTCCCTTCATAAATGTTGTTATGCGGCAATCAGTATCGATACACGTGGAACGGTATCGATACGGCCTTCTTGAGGAAATAGTCGTTGGGCTCTTGCCAACATAGGCGTATCGATACGCTTGAAGGCGTATCGGTACGGGTCCATATTTGAATAGTCGTTGGGAAATAGCCGTTGGGGTGGTTGAACAGGGATCGGTACGCTTACCTGGCGTATCGAAACGATCCCGGTCCGTATCGATACACTAAACCCCTGTATCGATACGGGTTTTGACAGTGGCCAAACTGGGGCAAAAAGGTATCGGTACGGGGGTTTACCATATCGATACTGGTACACTAAAATCACAAGTTTGGCTATTAAAATCATAAAAACTCTTTGCCAAAAACCTCTTAAAATACCTCAAACATAATTCCAAGTTGTTTGGACTTAAAAACAAGTTTTAAATTCTTTTCAAATTAGTTCAAAACATTTTTTCAATTATTATATCAAAACATTAGTTCTACAATATCCCCCTTTTTGATATAATAAAACTAACTTGAAAATTTGTTTGGGATTCTCCCCCTTTAACTTTAAAAATGTGAATAAGAGAATTAAGAATGTAAATCAAATAAAGCTCCCCCTTATTCGTTTGAAAATTCAAAATTTCAAACTATTTCTCCCCTTTTTTGTTATATCAAAAAAAAATTAAACATTAAGTTCAAAATAATAGTAGAGGTAAAAACTTTGATGAAAATAAGAATTTGGTTTTAAAAATGGCTCCCCCTTACTCAAAGCATCATCACAAATGTTAGTCCAACATATATGATCATCTAGTTGAATTTAAACTAAAATAAACAAATGAAAGCAAAAACAACTAGAATTTTTACCAACACTTGAATTTAAGGGAGGATGTGAAGCCTTCCTTCTCTAAGTGTTCTTCCTTGTGTGCATGGAGCTCCCCCTCAATGTTTGACTTGTTGAACATCTCCATGACACCTAGCAATAGACAATCAAGTAATTTTTGGTATCCAAATTGCTTTGGATCCATAAACGTTAGTAGCACAAATTTTAGTCCCCTTAGGAATCCATTTTTCAATGTCATCCTTTTTAATTGAAGTGGTTAGTCCTTTTGGAACCCAAACACTTCTAAAATATTTTCCTTTAATAAATCTAGGGGCACTATATTGTCTAATATAAAAATTTGATTTTCCAAGATTGTTTTTCTTTTCAAGCTCTTTGGAAATCAAATCCTTTTCTTCTTGAACTTTTTGAAGCAATTTTTGTAAATCAAAACATTTTAATTCAAACTCTTCAAGTTTTGCTTCAAGTTCAAGTTTGGTTTTAGAAAGCAGATCATTTTGAATTTTTAACTTTGAAATCAATTTATTGTTTTTCAAAATGTGGCTTTTAAAATCTAAAACCAAATCATCATAGGCATCTTGTAATTCATCAAAGGAATAAGAACATGAAGTAGATGAATTAGAAGTTACCCTTGAATCTTCTTCGATGGCCATAAGGCAAAGGTTGGCTTGTTCATCGTCGGTGGAGTCCTCATCACTCCAAGTAGCCACATATGCCTTCTAATTATGGCTTGAAGTGCTTGCCCTCTCCTTTCTTTTAGGTTCTCGTTCAAGCTCTCTCAAAGCTTTCTTCATGAACGGGGCACACTTCTTGAAGAGATGAACTATCTCTTCATCTTCATCCTATTCTTCACTTGAGTAGACATGATGGCAAGTGGAGGATTTGAGAGCCATGACACTTGCATTGATGCCAAGCCCTTTGATTTTCTTCTCTCCCATAGCTCTAATTTCTTCCCTCTTCTTCTCATCCTCTTTGTTCTTCTTCATGATTTGATGAGTAAGGAGTGACCCCATGAGTTCATCAAACTTCAAGGTCTTCAAATTCTTGGCTTCAATGATGGGGTCCTCTTTGAGTCCCAAGACTCGGGAAGTGAGTAGATGAGCTTTCGAACAAGCTTTTCCTCCGGGATGGCTTCTCCATATTGTTTGAGACCATTGGTGATGGTGGAGAACCTATCAAACATCTTCTTGATGTTCTCTTCCGGATCCATTTTGAAGTTTTCATACTCTAAAGTTAGGAGCCCAATCTTGGTCTCCTTGACTTCATTGGTTCCCACGTA
Organism: Hibiscus tridactylites; assembly: GCA_958450335.1. Lineage (NCBI taxonomy): Eukaryota > Viridiplantae > Streptophyta > Magnoliopsida > Malvales > Malvaceae > Hibiscus > Hibiscus tridactylites. Next base: position 83,030,577 of record OY288268.1, on the reverse strand, counting down.
TGTGACTTCAAGCTTGTCCCATAACTCCTTGGCACTCTCACAAGAAGACATCTTCTCATAGATGGATGAACCAAATGCACAAAACAAAATGTGCAAGGCTTTGCAATTTAGCTCCATCTTCTTGCGATCGTCGGCACTCCACTCCGCTTTACTTCTTTGAGGCACGAACGGACCATCTTCAATTACATCCCATATCTTGTAATCTTTTGATTTGATGAAGAACTTCATCTTTGTCTTCCAATGGGCATAGTGAGTTCCGTCAAAGAAAGGCGGTTTGTCGATTGATTGTGCCATTTGAGCCGGTTGATGAAATAGGGATCGAGCTTGTCGGGTCTTCTCAATAGGATGTTAATCCTCTTCGATTGAGCCAAGCTCTGATACCAATTGTTGAGTTGAGTGGGGCTCGATTTGATCAACCAATTTAGCTCACCAAGTGGTGGAGAGGTGGATTTTTGGGTGGAAGGGTTGAGGAAGCTAGAATATAAAAAGACACAATGATTTATAGTAGTTCAACCTTCTAACCAAGGTCTACATCCACTACCTTAGCTCCCCACTAAGGATTTCACAATCAATCAACTATTGATTCATCCCATTTTCTAGGATTAGGAGGAAAACCCTTACAACAGATCAAGCTTCTACCCAAAGCCTTGATCAAAACCCTCTTTACAAAGAGATAAACAAAGCAAACTTAAAACCCTCTAATAGGTGTTTGTTTGCACAATTAAGCTCTCACCCAAAACCTAAAACACTTGAGCAAATTTGACAATTTTGGCTCACTAGTGTTTGTCTATACAAGAAATGACAATTTAAGCACTAAGACATTTTCTTGATCATTTGATGTTTGACAATATGAGCATTAGTCTTCTCTTGATGCTTGGAGGTCCCTTTTATACTCCCAATTGAGTTTATAGCCGTTACTAGCCGTTGAGATGAATTGAAGCCGTTGAGGACTTTATTTCCCTTCATAAATGCTGTTATGCAGCAATCGGTATCGATACAGCCTTCTTGAGGAAATAGCCGTTGGGCTCTTGCCAGCATAGGCGTATCGATACGCTTGAAGGCGTATCGGTACGGGTCCATATTTGAATAGTCGTTGGGAAATAGCCGTTGGGGTGGTTGAACAGGGATCGGTACGCTTACCTGGCGTATCGAAACGATCCTGGTCCGTATCGATACACTAAACCCTTGTATCGATACGGGTTTTGATAGTGGCCAAACTGGGGCAAAAAGGTATCGGTACGGGGGTTTACCGTATCGAAACTGGTACACTGAAATCACAAGATTGGCTATTAAAATCATAAAAACTCTTTGCCAAAAACCTCTTAAAACACCTCAAACATAATTCCAAGTTGTTTGGACTTAAAAACAAGTTTTAAATTCTTTTCAAATTAGTCCAAAACATTTTTTCAATTATTATATCAAAACATTAGTTCTACAGTTGTGCACTAAGAAATAAAAAGATAAAAAGGCTAACCGACTCAGGGAGTTGGTGTAGTGTTAGTGGTCAGTCTTAGGTCCTCCATAGTGGGTGTGTTGGGTCCATCGATCTTCCAAAAAAAGCTGACTCGACCTGAAAAACCCGACTGAAACCTGCTCAAGTCAGAACTTGATTTGATTTGAAAATTTAATGACCCGAACCCGATTTGTAGCCGACTGTTGTTGACCCGAACCTAAATTCGACATATTACTGTAGTGACCGAACACGACCTGCGTTCGACTGAAAACAACCCAAACCCGAATTGGACCTGTTATTGTGGACCTGAAACCCGACCTAGGAATGACTGAAATGAACCCAAACTCGAAGCCAACCTGGCAGATAACCGATTTTACCCGATTGAATTGACCTGAGATCCAATTTTACCCGACCTATTTTGAACTCGGTCTGTTTTGGACCCAACCTGTTTTGGACCCGACTTGTTTTAAACCCGACATGTTAAGTGACCCGACCTGTTGTTGACCTGAACTGATATTGACTCGAAATCTACGACTTGATGAATTAAATACTTTTATAAGTTGATATACATATATGATATATATACATATTCTAATCACTAATTTTGTCCGAAAAAAACTCGTTTCTTTTCGCTTTTGTCGTTACGATAATGAGCTTATTGGGCTTTAATTATTAAAACTTAAAAAAAAAGAAAAAAAAAGAAAATCCAAAAAATATGTATATATCGTACTATTATTACTATTATGTTATCATCATACTTTATTGTTACATTATGGTATTACCTACTTGGTTCATTGATATTATTATTATTATCACTTATTTATTATTGTTTTTATTATTATTTTTTATTTGTTTCTATCTATTATTATCATCACTTATTCTTATTCTTATATATTTTATTTTTGCTTACTTATTATTATTATTATTTGTTTTATTTTGTTTTTATTGATCGGTTTATTATTATTATTATTATTATTATTATTATTATTATTATTATTATTATTATTAACACATAAGTAAAATAAATGAATAAGCCCATTTCATTAAGTCAAATTATATTAATAAACCCAATTTTTTTATTACATGAGTTAGCCCAATAAGGCCCGAGTTGGTAAGCATAAAAAAACAAAAACAAAAGAAACCTTAATGTCCGTCTTTGTTTCGCGCAGCTAATCTTGAACCGTCCAATCTGGGATGACCATCTGACGACCCAGATCGCGTATCAAAAAAAAAAAGGGTAAACTACTGTGCAGGTCCCTTATGTTTTACAAGTGTACAGAGTTAGTCACCACTTTTGAAAAGTGCATATTAATAGTCCTTAACGTTTTCGATGTGTAAAGAGTTAGTCACTCCGCCGTTAGACTCCGTTAGAGACCTAACGGATTGCTGATGTGGCTTAGTTAATTTAAATCAATATACACGTGTATATTCCACGTGGATTATTACGTGGAACCTTCCCTAACATTATAAAATCCCCAATTTGTATAACCCTAACCCTAAACATTCTCAGTAAAATTAGATTTAGAAATATTTAAGTTCAACTTCAATCTTTGGCCTTAACTACAACTACATTTTGAAGCTTTAACAATATTTCTGTTCCTAAATGCAGTTATGGATATTGATTCTGTTGGTACATTCACGATGTGCCACGAAGCACTCGGATATCTCAGAAAGGGAGGACATGGAAGGAACTCGACGAGTGGCGGATCAATCTTGAATATCAGTGCTACTTTACATTACACAGCTTCTTGGTACCAAATACATGTCTCTGCAGCCAAGGTTTGTTGTACAAATTTCTTCTTCTGATGTCTGTGCAATGAGTTATTGCTTAATTGCAGTGTTTCTCTCTGTTAGGAAGCCGTTGATAGCATCACTAGAAGCTTGGCACTCGAGTGGGGAGCCGACTACGATATTCGAGTCAATGGTATTGCCCCATGCCCTATTGCTGATACTCCTGGCTTGAGTAAACTCGCACCTGCCGAGATTAAAACCCAAGCTCGAGAGCAATTGCCTTTGTCTAAAATAGGGGACAAATGGGATATTGCTATGGCAGCAGTCTACCTTGTTTCCGATGCCGGTGAGTCACGTCGATCCCTGCCGTTAGGGTCAAATTTGGGTTTCATCTTTCACGGTTTATAATGATATGATACAATAAAAAAAAACTGATTTTGAATTGATTGCCATTGTTTTTCCAGCCTTATGGTTGAGTGAGAAAAGTTTGAGCTCTTAATTCATTATTGATGTGAATCTTCTTCTTCTTCTTCTTCTTCTAAATCTAATTTTACAGAGAATGTTTAGGGTTAGGGTTATACAAATTGGGGATTTTATAATGTTAGGGGAAGGTTCCACGTAATAATCCACGTGGAATATACACGTGTATATTGATTTAAATTAACTAAGCCACATCAGCAATCCGTTAGGTCTCTAACGGAGTCTAACGGCGGAGTGACTAACTCTTTACACATCGAAAACGTGAAGGACTACTAATATGCACTTTTCAAAAGTGGTGACTAACTCTGAACACTTGTAAAACATAAGGGACCTGCACAGTAGTTTACCCAAAAAAAAACCCCTAGACGCTCATCTCTACATCACGTCGCATTAATCTTCAACCATCAGATTGGGGAACAACCAATGGCCGAGGTCGATCCAGATCACCACGCTCCCACGCGCATGCAAGGCCGAAGCAGCTGACTCTTCTGATCCCGACGCGCCCTAGCGCCTGACTGTCCAGATCCTCCACGCCTTCTGCTACGACCAGTCAATGCCCCATCTCCATCGAGTAACACTGGCAACCACAGACAAAACGATAGGGCATCAAACAACCGAAAATAGCAAAAAAAAAAACAAAAACAAAAGTGAATCGAAAGGAGAAAAAAACAAGGACACGGGCAGAGATCAAAAAGCAAGCATGTTTTGTATTTTCTTTTTTGGTTCTTATTTTCCATTGCATGTAACATTCGGTAGTATAAAAAGGACCCAAACAGACAATTGTAAAGGGGGGAACTCGAATGTAAAGTTGTTAGGGGGATTCGATTTTAAAAAAATAGAGGAAAAAACGTTGTAACCAGTTCAAAAATTCAATTCAAGAGGAAGAAAATTCAGAGATCTGAATTTTATTTTTTGCTTTCACTTTTATTTTGAATATTAAAAAAAAGGAGTTTTTTACCTTCGACTTTTGGCATTCTCCGGTGACCGGGGCCTTTGACGGTCGATCCCGACGGTGAATAAAGGCGTCCCGGTGTGTGGAACAACAAATCTCGGTCACGGCTCAATCCAACAGTGGACGGCGGCGGATCGAACCTCCAAAATCATTCGGGTTTGATCCTAATTTGGGTTTTTCCAGCAACCTTCGGGGAAGTTAATCCGACATATAGAAATAGGAGTACGAAGGAATCCTTGTGGTGGTCTTGCATGGCTGAAAAACGCCTAGAATCGCCGGTGAATAGGGTTGTAAAAACAGATAATCAGATGGGTTGTAAATTAAAAACTTGAAATACGATCAATTTCGAGTAAAAACACAGTTTTAGGGACTATAATGAACAACAAATAATAAATAAGAGTTAATTTGGACTAAAAATAAAGTTTTAAGGACTTAATTGAATTGAACTAAAAGTTAAAAGATTTAAATGAAAAATATCTAAAATTTAAAGGGCTACAAAATATTTAGCCCATCTAAAATAATGGGTGGTGAGATATGAGCCCAAAGGCCAAAGCCCCAAACTATTAATAATTATTATTTATTATTAATTATTATATTATATATACATTATATAACTTATAAATTTTAATATATATATTAATTATATTTATATGTTATATTATAAGTTCATATTAGAGTGTTTATGGTTTAGGGTGTTGCATTATGGTTTATGAGTTATCATTATTGTTTATAGTTTATGGTTTATGGTTTGAGAGTTAAGGTTTATATTCGAGGGTTTAGGGTATTGTATTAGAGTTTACGAGTTATCATTATTGTTTAGTGTTTATAGTTTAAGGGTTTAGTGTGTATGGTTTACGATTTAAGAGTTGGAGTTTATATTCGAGGGTTTATGGTTCATATTAGAATGTTAGGGTTTATGATTTTAGAGTTAGGGGTTATATTCGAGGGTTTATGATTTAGGGTTTGAGAGTTATCATCACTGTTTATGGTTTAGGGGTTAGGGGTTAGGCTTTAAGGTTCATTTCGGGTTTTGAATTCGTATTAAGTTTGTGTTTGGTACAAATAGTCGATAGACTTTAGGTTCATCATCAAGTTCGAACTAATTATCCAACAGCTTTCACGAATACGAATCACATTAAAAATATTAAAGTAAATTAAAAAAATTATAAATTAAAAAGGGTCAATTATTGCAAAAAATAAAATTTTAGGGACTAACATGAATAAAATATCATCATATTAAAAACACTTGACTAAATTACAGAAAAAAAAGAATAGGTGTCAATTTGGAATAAAAATAAAGTTTTAGGGACTAGAATAAACACACACACACATTGTTTCCAGTAAGCTATGAGAATCCTTTTTTTGAAAAGTATCGATAATTTTGTTCACAGAGGGAAGACAATATCGATATATTCGAGCAAACTTGCTACCAGAAACATTGATTTTTTTCAAAAGTATCAGTAATTTTATTCATAGTGTGAAAAAAGTATCGACACTTTGGTTCCAGTAAGCTATGAGAATCCTTTTTTAATGAAAAGTATCGATAATTGTTTTCGCAGAGGAAGAAAGTATCAATATTTTCGAGCAGATTTGCTAACGGAAACATTGATTTTTACAAAAGTATCGACAATTTTACTCAAAGTGGGAAAAATGTATCGAAACTTTGTTTCCAGTAAGATATGAGAATCATTTTTTTTCAAAAAGTATCGATAATTTTTTATCATAATGGGAATAAAGTATCGATATTTTCGAGCAGATTTGCTAACGGAAACATTGTTTTTTACAAAAGTATCTATAATTTTACTAAAAGTGAGAAAAATATATCAAAACTTTGTTTCCAGTAAGCTATGAGAATCCTTTTTTTAAAATAGTATAGATAATTTTTATCATAGTGGGAAGAAAGTATCGATATTTTCAAGGAGATTGTCTAATAGAAACATTGATTTTTACAAAAGTATCGTTAATTTTACTTAAAGTGGAAAAAATGTATCGAAACTTTGTTTCCAGTAAGCTATGAGAATTCTTTTTTGAAAAGTATTGAAAATCTTGTTCGTAGATGGAAGATAATATCGATATTTTACTATAATTTATTGCACAACTAACTTTTTCCTAAGAAATAAATGTTGTAGCCAGACTTCAACCACCACCACCTACTAATTTTACTACCTGAAAATGAAAACAACACACAACTCCTGTTTGGACCATTTCCACCGATCATGTTTACCAAAATGGACGATACCCCATCCAACGATGTTCATTCAAGCGGGGAGTGGCATGAAAAGTTGACCGTTGATGATTCGAAATGGTTGCTCGATCAGCTCTTTTCTTCACGTGAGGAAGCTTGGGATTTTTACAAGCAATACGCTATGAAACATGGTTTTAGTGCACGCCGAAGAACAACACAGCTGGACCGCGAAGGGAATGTGAAGACACAATAATTTTGTTGTTCAAAAGAAGGGTTTCGGTCATCCAAAGTCCATATTGTTTATCGTCAACGTGCTCATATGCCAGCCACACGAACAAGATGCAAGGCAAAAATTGTAGTCACAACAACAAATACAAATGATTAGTGGTCACACAACACGAAAATATGTATAAATTTAACTTACCGCAAAAAAGTATGGAAAATAGCAAATCTTCTTGTTCCCCGATATCTTCTTCATCGACTCGTAAGCCAACAACCAGCCGACCAAATCAATAACCTGACCGTAAATCCATTTACCAGGTTTTAACGACCCAACATCGCCTACTGTGCCGTGTTGGCTTCCGAAATCTATGATAACATCCTTATACAAGCAATTTTTGGATTAATTTTTTCACAAAAATATTTAAATATCACTCACAAAGCAATATATATTACTTACCCATCATCTAACAACCCACTATTCCATACATACTCACACATTGCACCCTCCATTGCACCAATTTCTTTTGGTATTTTGACCTTTTCAACCTACGATATTGATTATAGATATTAGCCACAACACGATAATCAAAATGGATGTCAATTCTTTTATTCATTTTACTTTTTGCTTCTTCTTTGGTGCATGACACTCTGAATCTAGATATGCATCTATTACATTATTCGGTGTCCTCATATCTAGATCATGGACTTCTATATTTTCCTCCCTCATACACAATTCTTTTATATTTTATTCATCATATATTTTAAGTTCGTCATATTTTTCCTCAACATAACTCCTCGTTTTTTAATTTCAGAACTTAAAATTTTTCCCTCGTCCATTTTTTTCTACCATTCCAATCACCCCCTTCAACTCACCCCTCAATTCCACCACTTCTTTCACCACACCATCAACCTTTTCCACTACTTCCCCCTTAATGCTCTCAATTGCCTCTTCGATTCTGGATTGTCTTTGCAAACAATCAGAAACGACTTTTTTAAGCTCCGCCAACTTAGCCATCAAAATGTCATATTTACTTCCCCCTTCTTCATTCTGTTTCACCTTCTCTTCTACCTTCTCCTCTTCCTCCTCGCCAATAACCTTAAAAAATAAATTACAATATTAGAACATCTTTCTTTTTTAAGTCCTTACTAATATATAAATACTTTTATTACCCTTACTTTCTTTTTCGGTCTTTCCAACTTTAACTTTTCCATCACTCGGGCGACTTCTTCCTTGCCCCATGCAATGATACGTGCCACTCTGGTTCTTTGGAAGGTCAGCACACTTGAAGAATCAGACCAAAAATCAAACAATGCAACCTGCATTTATAATAAACTGTATCATTTTCTATAATAACTATACTTACAAAGTTTTTTAAACCAACACATCGTTCAACTCATTTACCTCTAAGACAATTATGCACCATTTGAGGTATGTGGGGTTTTCGGCCTTCTGAAAGCTCTTGATTGCATCAACTAATTTCTCATTGACAAATGAGACCCAATTTAATTCACCTTTCAACTCGGAGTCACAAATCAACTTCATATATTCCTTGCTCGGGGATGTATCACCCGTTGGATAAAGGAATACTCCGACAAGGTACAATAGTACTCAGGCCTTCAGATGATCCCCATCATACTTGCTGCTTTTAATATCGTCCTCGAGTGTAGCATATGCCACCTTGGACTTTAGGCCATACTTGTTCACAAATTTTTTTCCAATCCTCCCTCTTAATTACTTCATGCACACTCTTCCCTTTATTGTCTAGCCCCAATACGACTTCAACGAATCGGACACCAAAATGAAAAGAATATTTACCGTATCGAACTTCACACTTTTGTAAATCAAAATCTCCCATCAACAATCGACACAATTCCCTCCGAATTGGTCGGTCCTTCAATCCAATAAGAGATCCAAACCCCATTTCTTCCAACACATTGGCTTTATCCTTCACTTTCAAGTCTTCTATTATGTGGTGAACCCGTTTTATGCTATACCTTGTCGACACTTCCTAAATTATTTACATATAATGTTAGAGTTTTTATATATCATTTATCAAAGTATTTACAAGTTTAATGAATACCTTCTTCTCAATGTTTCCACGTGCTTTCCTCGAAGCCGAATATTTTGCTCTCTCCTTTGTGGACAACTTCATAAATGGTTCCTTCTCAGTATCACCCATCGAATTCCATTTCTTCACCACATCTTCTATCACTTGAAAATTATGCATAAATGTTTTTTTAATCAAAATATTAAAGCTACATTATATTCATTATAAATTTAGTTTACATACCGAACCGCTTTTGTAAGCACCACATTCCTTCATCCTTTGCACTTCATTCATACTGTCATGATTGGAAAGTTTAAATGTTCTTAAATACTTTAATCCAATTACCATTTAAAGAACAAGTACACAAATACAATGATACTTACTAGAAGTACATATATTCACCCTTTGGTTGCTTTCGATTTTTCTCATTTTCGATACTCTCCGGCTCCATTTCAATGGTGTCATCTTCACGAACAACATTTTCATGAGCCATTTCAGTGTCATCTTCACGAACAACATCCTCATGATCCTTTGCACCCATCTTATAGTAACCGCTTGAGTTCTCTAAAAAAGTATCGATATTCATTTTCTATCGACAATATCAATTTCTACCTATAAGTTCTCTGAACAAAGTACCGATATTTATTTTCTAACTATAATTACAATTTCGACCTATAATCGATCCGAAATCCTATTTTACTTTAAAATCCATAAACCCAAAACCTTAACCCCAATTTCCGAATACTACATTACCAAAAAACTAGGGTTTCGACAACATACCTTTTACTTCAAAATCCCTAAACCCAAAACCTTTCCTTTCGATTCTGATACACCACGACTTCAAAAACGCCTCCCTTCTATTTCGCAGCAACCAAAATCGGTTTGATTTCAAATACTCTCTTAGGTTTTCTGTAAATGCAAGCAATACAAGGATTGTATTAGAGTAGATACATTTTAACCGGTTATATCAATTATATTTAATCGATACAATTCCCCAAGTTTTGATACTTTTTTAATTGTGTCGATTCTTTCGACCCCTTTTCTGTTTCAAAATCCTTTTAAATTACTAATGTACCGATTCTTTCGTACATGTTCTTACAAATGTATCGACACCAAATAAACAATACGATAACGAGTTACCTGTTACATTATATGTATTAATAATGTAACCGGTTATGTCAAATTTGCTTCTATTTTACAGATTCTTTTGACACGTTCTTAAAAAAGTATCGACACCAAACAAACAATCCGGTAACGATTTACCGGTTACATTATATATATTAATAATGTAGCCGGTTATGTCTAATTTTTTCTATTGTACTGATTCTTTTGCACATGTTCTTACAAAAGTATCGACACCAAACAAACAATACGGTAACAATTTACCTGTTACATTGTTTGTATTAATAATGTAATCGGTTTGGCCTTTTTTTTCCCGTTAATGTCAAATTAGCTTCTAAATGATAGATACTTTTTATTAGTACTGTGGAAACAAAATCGATACTTTTGAGCCCTTGGTATCGATCAAATTGTATAAAGAGTTACAAAAGTATTTGTTTTTTTCCATACTTTTTTCAACCGATTATATTGCTTTTAAAAAAGTATCCATACTTTTCAAAAAGTGTAGATACTTTCGAAATTATCAACAAAATAAGTAATTTACTCAAAATTATCAACAAATTAGGCACTACTGAATATGTTGATACTCAAATCAACAAAATAGGTAATTTTACCGATTTTGTTATCGTGGGATTTTCCAAGGCCCCATCAGCTCAGAATTATCAACAAATTAGGCGCTACCGAATATGTTGATACTCGGATCAAAGAAATAAGTAATTTTACCAATTTTGTTATCTTTAACCGGTCACGTCGTATATTAACCGTATATTAACTGCCTCACAGCAGAACTACCCAGTTTAGCGCGTTCTTACCCTTGGTTAATGTTTTTTTCTATCTTTCAATTCATTAATGCTATCTTTTTAGTCTTCCCTCATTTATTTCCATACATTCCAATCCCTTGCATTAATGAATTACATTGCATTTTACACCATTGCATATTATACCATATATATTACATTAATGCATCGCATTTATGGTGCATTACACCTTTGAATTAGGGTTTTGTTTTAAATGTTTAAGGTTTAAACTTTTTAAGGTTTAATGTTCTAGGGTTTAAGGTTTAAAGGTTTATTGTCTAAGGTTTAAGGTTTTAGGGTTTTGATTTAGAGTTTAGGGTTCATGGTTTTGACTTTTGATTTTATGTATCAATATTAACCATAAATCCTAAACCTAAACCCATAAATCATGCACCATAAACCATAATGCATGTAAGTATGTATATATCTATCGATGTATAAACCATAAACCCTTAATGAATTTTCCCTCAACCCTAAACACTTAAATCTTAAACATAACTCATACATCATAAACCTTAAACCCTAATGTATATATCTATCAATGTATGAACCCTAAACCCATAAGTTTTTCATTGACCCTAGCCCTTAAACCCTAAAGCTAAACACATAAACCATAAACCCTAATGTATGTAACTACGTATGTATATACCTATCAATGTCTAAACCCTAAACCCTTAATGAATTTTTCCTACACCTTAAACTTTAAATCTTAAACCATAAGCCATAAACCTTATACCATAAATCCTTAAATCCTCAACACAAACCCATAAACCATAAGCTATAAACCCTAAACACTAATGTATATACACATATATATGTGTGTGTATGTATTTATCAATTTATGAACCCTAAACCTTTAATGAGTTTTCCTTAAACTCATAAACCCTAAATCTAAACCTTAAACCCTAATATATGTAAGTATGTCTATATGTACCTATCAATGTATGAACCCTAAACCATTAATGATTTTTCTATAAACCCTAAACCTTAAACCCTTGAATCCTCAACATAAACCCCTAAATTATAAACTTTAAACCATAAACCCTTAAATCCTCAACCTAAACCCCCAAACCATAAACTCTAAACCTTAAACACTAATATATATGTATATGTGTATATATGTATGTATGTATGTATATATGAACCCTAAACCCCAAACCCTAAACCCTAATGTATATAAGTATATATGTACCTATCAATGTATAAACTCTAAACCCTTAATGAATTTTCCCTAAACCCTAAACCCTAAACCATAATGTATGTAAGTAAGTATGCATGTATGCATGTATATATGAACCCTAAACCCTTAATGAATTTTCCTTTAACTTGAACCCTAAACCTTAAACCCTTAACCCTAGACCCTAATGTATGTAAGTCTATATGTATGTACATATCAATGTATGAACCCTAAACCCTTAATAAATTTTCCCTAAACCATACACCCTACACCTTAAAACATAAACCTTAAACCTTAAACCATTAAGGAATTTCCCCTAAACCCTAAATCGTCCAATGTTTTATAATTTTAATTTGATATTTCTGTTCATTATAGCCCTTAAATCTTCATTTCTATTCCAAATTGACCCATACTAATTGTTTTTTTTAATTAGCCCAATAATATATAATTTTACGTTGACATTTTGTTTATTCTAGTCCCTAAACTTTATTTTTATTCTAAATTGACCACTTTTTATTTTTATAATTAATCCGATATTTTATAAATTTAATTTGATATTTTGTTCATTCTAGTCCCTTAAATTTATTTAATTAGTCCGATGTTTTATAATTTTAATTTGATATTTTGTTCATTCTAGTCCCCTAAATTTATTTTAATTCCAAATTGACCCTTATTTATTGTTTTTTAATTCATCCGATGTTTTTAATTTTAATTTGGTACTTTGTTTATTCTAGTCCCTTAACTTTATTTCAATTCCAAATTGACCCCTATTCATTGTTTTTTAATCCGTCCAATATTTTATAATTTTAATTTGATATTTTCATTATTTTAGACCCTAAAACTTTATTTTTATTCCAAATTGACCCACATTTATTTTTTTAATTTGTCCAATGTTTTATTATTTTAATTTGATATTTTCTTCATTCTAGTCCCTTAGCTTTATTTTAATTCCATATTAACCCCTATATATATTTTAATTCACCATGTTTTATAATTTTAGTTTGAAATTTTGTTCATTCTAGACCCTAAAACTTTATTTTTATTCTAAATTGACCTCAACTTATTGTTTTTTTAATTACTCTAATTTTTATACTTTTAATTTGATATTTTTATTCATTATAGTCCCCAAAACTTTATTTTTATTCCAAATTGACCCCTTTTCATTGTTTTCTTTTAAATTTGTCTAATGTTTTATAATTTTAATTTGATATTTTTGTTCATTATAATCTGTGAAACTTTATTTTTAATCCAAATTGACCACATTTCAGTCCAAATTGACCCTTTTTCTTTATTTTTTAAATTACTCCAATGTTTTATAATTTTAACTTGATATGACTTTAAATAATTAACTCCAAATTAACGACGATTGATTTAAGGCCAACCTAAAGTCTATCGACTACTTATACGGTTGTACCGAACTCAAACTCAATACGAATTCCAATCCCGAAAATACCCAAACCTGAAATTACTCGACTTGAAACTACTCGACCTGAAATGCACCCGACTTGAAATGCATCCGACCTGAAATGCAATCGACCTGAAATGAACCCGACCTGAAATGGACCCGACCTGAAATGGACTCGACCTGAAATGGACCTGACTTGAAATGAACCCGGCCTGAAATATATCTGAACCCGAATTTACCTGTCAATTAGCTGATTCAGACCCGACTCGTTTTGACCTGACCTGAAATGGACCCGCACCCGACCCGAGTCGAGTCAAAACAGAAAAAATGACCTGAAATGACCTGTACTAGATTTTACCCGACCTGATAGCACCCGACATTTTGGACTGTTTTGAATTGATTTTTTCATTTATTATATATTTATTTAATATAATTTTTTAAAGAGAAAATACGGTATATATACATACGTGTACACAAGTAAATTTTGGGTATTACAACATCAAAGCTGTAACGCCCGAGTTTAGGGCTCGGGAGATAATCAGGTTTAGTTAAACCGATTCGGGTTAAACTAATTTTAGAGAAACATTTTTAACAAACAAATTTTAAGGCTTTTAAAGAAAAAAGGTAAAAGAGAGATTTTGAAATTTGAAAAGATTTTGAAAATAGCCATCATCTTCTTAAAAACTCATTTTAACGTTATCTTCCCCAAAACACCATTTTTCACTATTCTATTGTTTCAAGCATTTCATCCAAGCAAGATTTCTAGGTAATCTTTTCCTTGTTTTGATTTTCTCTTCCTTAAACTTGTTGTTGATGAAATCTTACCTTAACTTATTGTTTAAGTTTGTTTCCAAAATGCTTTATGTTGGAAAAAGAGGAAAATGAGGGAATTTTCGTTTGGGTTGTTTGATGCTAGGTTTAAAAGTGTTTTTAAGTTTACTTTGATGTTCTAATAATGTTGTGATAGTGGCTTAATAATGGGAAACCCAAAACTAGCAAAAATGAGGAGTTTTTGGAGTTGATAATTTGGGTTTTGGTTTGTTCTTGTGAAGAACTTTGGGCTGATGGTTCCTAGACTTTGGGTAAGTGTTTTGGATGTTGAAAGGTGTGGTTTTGAAGGTAATTTCGTTGGGTTTTGGCCTCTAGTTGGTTTGAGTCGTTTTGACAATGTTTCCAAGTGTTTACGGGTGTGAATTGACTGGTTTTGATGATAGATGTTGAGTTTCTATGTTGCTGCAAGTTTAAGGGGTTGAATTGGGTCTAATGATCCATTTTTGAATTGGTTAGAAACATGGGAAACAAATTTGGGCTCTTCGGATGCGAGACCGGGTAGTTCGGAGGCTTGAATCGATGTTTTGGCCATTGCTTGTGCGTTGGCTGGTGAGTGGAAATGTTTTCTAAGCCTTTACTTGGTTAAGGATATGTTTTGGGAGTTTTGATTGAGCTTGATAAGCGATTATAAGCTCAAGATTAAGTTTTAAGCGTTTTAGTCTTTATTTTTGATAAAATAATTCTCATAGTGCATGTTTGCCATGAATATCCTTGTGGAATGTTTATCTTGTTTTAAATGTGTATCCATAGTTGCTTTATGTTGCATGTGTGTTTATGAGTTGAATGAATGCTTGCTTAGGGTGGTTTGTGATGGCTTCCTTGTGTTTAAATCTGCAGAAATATGTGTTTCTGGGCATGGGGTATCGATACGCTCGAGGGCAGTGTCGATACAATCCCCTATTTTAAGCCTATCATACTGATACATGGGGGCGTACCGATACCTATTTTGGACACTGAAAATATGAGATTTTCGCGAGAAATTGGCGTATTGGTATGAGCCTTAGGTGTATCAATACGGTCCCTACTGTTGACTTTGGGGGTTTGACCGTAGAAGACGTATCGATACGGGCCTTAGGTGTATCGATACAGCCTGTAGTAAAATTTCTATAATTAACCTATAATGTCCGCCTTGCTTGGTTCACGTTCGTGTTTGCTTTTTCGCTGCTTGTCTCCTCACATATGTTTAAAATGGCATTTAGACAATATTATATTGTAAAAAATGAAAATTAGGGTTGCTAATCGAAGTGAAGCCTTAACGGGTTCTCTTTGGTTTTCCCCGTATAACCCATTCAATGCGGCCTGGTGGCTAGGCCGGGTCGATGGGGCTACAAAAGCCTTTAACAAAGGCTAGTGTCAATTTTGGACAAGTGCAATGTGAGCGACACACATGACCTAAAAAGTGGGTCACAAAATAAGAATAGTAAAATTGCACATGGCCAAAATTTAGGGAAAATAAACATGAAGGGCCCTAAAATAAGTTTGGGATATATTCTTTCCATTCAAGGAAAAAAATAAAATGTTATTGTACTATTTTTTATTTTTTACTCAAAAATTAAGGACTTATTTAATTTTGTTCAAATTGTAAATTAACGGTCTCATTTTAATAATATACAAAATCCCTTAAATTTTTGAACTACTCTTGATAAAGATTTATTCTCCATGTTTTATTCTCGCATAAAAGACTTGACTCTAAAGCCCAAAAGGCTCACCAATCAAGACCTCTTTAATTATTCAATTTATAGTCTTAGGCCCCGTTCAACAAATATTATCAAACGTTTATTAAGAACAAACGACCAATTATTTAGAGAAGCTGAATTTTCCAGCTGTGGCGGAACGCCCGTTTGGGCGCTATATCTGGTGAAAAACGGGAGCTAATGCTCGTTCAGTGCGCAACCCATACCTGTTCAATAATATTTTTTTGTTTGGCGTTCCAACACATGTCGGAGAAGCACTATTAAACGTACTCTTAATCAATGTTGATTTTCCCCTGTATTGTTTTTCTCTCTTATCTCTACAAATAATTTTGGGGAAATAAGAGCATTTAAAAGTTTAGAAGGGGTAGATACATTTTTGAAGAAGATGGAAAGGATGATGGTCGGAGAAGATGATTGAACCTTTATGAAAGAGAAGTTGAAGATGAAGGAAGAATATGAAGAAATATGTATAAAAATAAGGTGAAGTGGTAAAAGTTCCTTTTTGTTTCTTAATTTAACAATTGTTTATTTCACACAAATAAAAAAAATATACACGTAAGTATTAAGGTGTCAATTTGTTGAGCTCGATGGTCACAATCGAGGTGCTTGCCAAGTGGTGGAGAAGGTTGATTTTTGGGTGTTTAAGTGGAAGCTAAAAGATAAGAATTGAACACAAGGATTTAGAGTGGTTCGACTTTCTAACCCAAAGCCTACATCCATTACCTTAGCTTCTTACTAAGGATTTCAACCAAATTCACTAAGAATTTCGTCCCCTTTTCTCGACTTAGGAGGAAATCATTACAACGATCAAGCTTTCTACCCAAAGATTGATCAAGCACTCTCTTACAAGAGATTCTAAGAAAACTTGAAATCCCTCTAATAGGTATTTGTTTACAATATTAAACACTCACCCAAAACCTATATACTTGAGCAAATTTGACAATTAAGCTCACAAGTGTTGTCTATACAAGGAATTTACAATTGAACCTCTAAAGACAATATTTCATCATAGTGTTGTTACAATTAAAGCATTAACCTATTCTTGATCCCCTTTATACTCCCAATTGAGTTTGTAGCCATTGAGGATCGTTGGGATTGAATTGGAGCCGTTGGAGACTTTATTTCCCTCATTAATAGATGTTCTGGTGCTGTCCGTTTTGGAACAGGCGAGCCCGTATCGAAACGACCTTCTTCAGAACTAGCCGTTGAAGCCTGATGCAGTAAGCCGTATCGAAACGCCTCTGGCCGTATCGAAATGATATGAGTTGTATCGAAACGGTTACAAACCATTTTAGTATGAGTAACAGTTGAGCTGCAATCTAAAATGTCGATGGGAAAATAGCCGTTGGGGAGGTTTTGACCGTTGGGAATATCGAAACACCAAATGTGTGTTTCAAAACCGAAACCCTCTGTATCGAAACGGGCAAGCCCTGTTTCGGAAATGGTTTTGGCAGTTTCAAACTGTTTCGAAACATGTTAGCCTGTATCGAAATGGGTACCTTGAAAACTGTTGGGTTATTTGGTGCTCGATTCCTTCAAACGTCCTTGCTCGCTAAGTGGTGGATTAGTGGAAATTTTGGTGTAAGAGGTGTGGAAGCTAAAAAGATTAAGGACACGATGATTTATAGTGGTTCAACCTTCTAACCAAGGTCTACATTCACTACCTTAGCTTCCCACTAAGGATTTCCAATCAATCCACTATTGATTCGTCCCCTTTTCTAGGCTTAGAAGGAAACCCTTACAAACCGATCAAGCTTTCTACCCAAAGCCTTGATCAAACCCTCTTTACAATAGATAAAAATACACAAACTCAAATCCCTCTAATAGGTATTTGTTTGCACAATAAAGCTCTCACCCAATCCTAAAACACTTGAGCAAATCTAACAATTTTGGCTCACTAGTGTTTGTCTATACAATAAATTGATACTTAAGCACTAAGACAATTTCTTGACCATATGTTGTATTAAAATTGAAGCATTAACCATTACTAGATGCTTGGAGGTCCCTTTTATACTCCTCTTTGAGTTTGTAGCCGTTACTAGCCGTTGGGGATGAATTGGAGCCGTTGGAGACTTTATTTCCCATCTTTAATGCTGTTATGCAGCCTTCCGTATCGATACGCGTGGACCCGTATCGGTACGACCTTCATCAGAAACTAGCCGTTGGGCTCTTGCCAGCCTAAGCGTATCGATACGCTTGAGGGTGTATCGGTACAATATGGCATTTAAAAGACCGTTGGGAAAGTAGCAGTTAGGGTTGTTAAAATGGGGATCAGTACGCTTACCAGACGTATCGAAACGATCCCTCACCGTATCAAAACGGAAAAGCCTATTTTGATACGGGTTTTGGCAGTTTCGATACGAGTTTTGGCAGTGACAAAACCTAGGCAAAATGGTATCGATAAAGGGTACACCGTATCGGTACGGGCAACCTGAAAATTCAAGTTTAGCTATTTTAAAGAATGAAAAACTTGCCAAAAACCTTTTTAAATGCCTAAAAAATATTTTCAAGTTGTTTGGACTTAAGGACATGTTTTAAATTCTTTTCAAATTTAGTCCAAAACATTTTTCAATTATTATATCAAAACATTAGTTCTACAATCTCCCCCTTTTTGATATAATAAAGCTAACTTGAAAAATTGTTTGGGATTTCTCCCCCTTTGTGAAATAAATTTGGAATAAGAGAATTAAGATTTGAAATTAATTAAAGTCTTCCCCTTATTCATTTGAAATTCAATTTTTCAAACCATTTCTCTCCTTTTTGTTATATCAAAAAGAATTTAAAATACTTTTAAGCTCAAAATAACAATAGATGTTAAAAAATGACAAAATTAAGTATTTTGGTTTTAAAATGGCTCCCCCTTACTCAAAGCATCATCAAAATGTTAGTTCAACATATATGATCATCTAGTTGAAAGAAAAAAAATCAAATATAGGCAAAAACAACTAGATTTTTACCACACTTGAATTCAAGGGAGGATGTGAAGCCTTCCTTCTTCAAGTGTCTCTCTTTGTGTGCATGGAGCTCCCCCTCAATTTTTGACTTGTTGACCACTCTCCATCACACCTATCATAAGACAATCAAGTAATTTTTGGTATCCAAATTGCTTTGGATCCATAGACGTTAGTAGCACAAAATCTTGTCCCCTTAGGAATCCATTTTTCAATTTCATCCTTTTTAGTTGAAGTACTTAGTCCTTTTGGAACCCAAATACTTCTAAAACATTTACCATTTACAAATCTAGGGGCACTAGATTGTCTTACATAAAAGTTTGATTTTCCAAAATTATTTTTCTTTTCAAGCTCTTTGGAAATCAAATAATTTTTTTCTTGAACTTTATGAAGCAAATTTTGTAAATCAAAACATTTTTGGTCAAACTCTTCGAGTTTTGCTTCAAGTTCAAGTTTGGTTTTAGAAATCAAATTATTTTGAATTTTCAAATTTGAAATCATTTTATTGTTTTTCAAAATGTGATTTTTAAACTCTAAAACCAAATCATCATATGCATATTGTAATTCATTAAAAGAATATGAACATGAAGTAGATGAATTAGAAGTTACCCTTGAATCTTCTTTGATGGCCATAAGGCAAAGGTTGGCTTGTTCATCGTCGGTGGAGTCCTCATCACTCCAAGTAGCCACATATGCCTTCTTCTTATGGCTTGAAGTGCTTGCCCTCTTCTTTTTCATGGATTCTCGTTCAAGCTCTTTCAAGGCTTTCTTCATGTAAGGGGCACACTTCTTGAAGAGATGAACCATCTCTTCTTCTTCATCCTCCTCTTCACTTGAATCAACATGATGACATGTGGAGGATTTGAGAGCAATGTCATTTGTGTTGATGCCAAGCCCTTTGAGCTTCTTCTCCCCTATAGCTCTAATCTCTTCCCTCCTCTTCTTTGTTATTCTTCATAATATGGTGAGTGAAAAGTGACCCTATGAGTTCATCAAGCTTCAAGGTCTTCAAATTCTTAGCTTCGATGATGGCAGTCCTCTTTGAGTCCCGTGACTCGAGAAGGGAGTAGATGAGCTTTCGGACAAGCTTCTCTTTCGGGATGGTTTCTCCATATCCTTTGAGACCATTGTTGATAGTGGAGAACCTATCAAACATCTTCTTAATGTTCTCTTCCGGATCCATCTTGAAGTTTTCATACGCTAGGTTGAGGAGCCCGATCTTGATCTCCTTTACTTCGTCGGTTCCTTCGTATGTGACTTCAAGTTTGTCCCATACATCCTTGACACTCTCACAAGAAGACATCTTCTCATAGATGGTTGGGCCAAATGCACAAAAGAGGATGTGCAAGGATTTGCAATTAAGCTTCATCTTCTTGCGATCTTTGGCACTCCAATCTGCTTTACTTCGTTGAGGGACGAACAACCATCTTCTACTATATCCCAAAGCTTGTAGTCCTTTGACTTTATGAAGAACTTCATCCTTGTCTTCCAATGGGCATAATGTGTTCTGTCAAAGAAGGGCGGTTTGTCGATTGATTGTGCCATTGAGCTGGTTGATTGAAATGTTGATCGAGCTTGCCGGATCTTCTCAATAGGATGTTAATCCTCTTCAATTGAGCCAAGCTCTGATACCAATTGTTGGGTTATTCGGTGCTCGATTCCTTCAACCGTCCTTGCTCGCCAAGTGGCAGAGAAGTGGAAATTTGAGTATAAGAGGTGTGGAAGCTAAAAAGATTAAGGACACGATGATTTATAGTGGTTCAACCTTCTAACCAAGGTCTACATACACTACCTTAGCTTCCCACTAAGGATTTCCAATCAATCCACTATTGATTCGTCCCTTTTTCTAGGTTTAGGAGGAAACCCTTACAAACCGATCAAGCTTTCTACCCAAAGCCTTGATCAAACCCTCTTTACAAGAGATAAAAATACGCAAACTCAAATCCCTCTAATAGGTATTTGTTTTCACAATAAAGCTCTCATCCAATCCTAAAATACTTGAGCAAATCTAACAATTTTGGCTCACTAGTGTTTGTCTATACAATAAATTGACACTTAAGCACTAAGACAATTTCTTGATCATATGTTGTATTACAATTGAAACATTAACCATTACTAGATGCTTGGAGGTCCCTTTTGTACTCCTCTTTGAGTTTGTAGTCGTTACTAGCCGTTGGGATGAATTGGAGCCATTGGAGACTTTATTTCCCATCTTTAATGTTGTTCTGCAGCCTTCTGTATCGATATGCGTGGACCCGTATCGGTACGACCTTCATCAGAAACTAGCCGTTGGGCTCTTGCCAGCCTAAGCGTATCGATACGCTTGAGGGCATATCGATACGGTATGACATTTAAAAGACTGTTAGGAAAGTAGCCGTTGGGGTTGTTAAAATGGGGATCGGTACGCTTACCAGGCGTATCAAAACGATCCCTCACCGTATCGAAACGACAAAGCCAGTTTCGATACGGGTTTTGGCAGTGACAAAACCTGAGCAAAAAGGTATCGATACGGGGTACACCGTATCGGTACGGGCAACCTGAAAATTCAAGTTTGACTATTTTAAAGCATGAAAAACTTGCCAAAAACCTTTTTTAAATGCCTCAAACATAGTTTCAAGTTGTTTGGACTTAAGAACATGTTTTAAACTCTTTTCAAATTTAGTCCAAAACATTTTTCAATTATTATATCAAAACATTAGTTCTACAAAAACCCTGATTTGGCTACTTAAAAACATTTCAAACCTTGCCAAAACCATTAAAAATGGTGAAACTTAAAGGCATTTTTGAATTATTTTCAATTTAGTCCAAAACTAATTTTCAATTATTATATTAAAACATTAGTTATACACAATTTCATCACATGCCTATCTATTACTAGTTGCAAGTGATACATTTTTTACAAAGTAATCAATCCAAGACGATTAAAAGGAAAATCAATTTTATTTAAATAAATGAGAAAAATAAAGTACAAGATACAAAACCAAATTCGAATGAAAAACAAATGAATCGTGTTGAGGCCTGCAGCTACGCAGTTTCCTTCAAACAAATTTCGACCACTTTGGAGTGCTTAAGTTCGTTGGTCGTCGGTCTCACAAGATACAACAAGCAAAGATCTTCGACAGTAGCACGACTGAAGAGATATCGAACGAAAACCCTCGCCTTTGCCTATCACTGAAAACTAGAGAAAATTGAAGAAGAAAGCAGTTTTGAAATCGTGTTTAACGTAGTAGGTTAACACATTGTTTATAGTGTTTTCATATATGGTTATTATTGTAAAATTTATATACGGAATATAATGGCCAATAATGCTGATTTAAGATACAATAAAAAAATTCTATATATATCTCAAATATACTCCATAAATCCCAAATAATATCTAATTAATATTCAAATTAATTTTACAATATCTTTTTAAATATAAAATATATGTAGCATATAAGGAAAATTTTAAATCACAGTGGGCAAAATATCCACAAATTCATACATTCACATCATACGAGTGTACCCCAACCCAAAACAAAGTTAATTTGCACTATCTACACACAAGGCACATTTTCTATCTAAATCATTGAATAATTATAAAGTGGTTAAGTGTATATAAACACATCCCAAGCCTTTTATCCCACCAATGTGGGACAAAAGGGTTTTTATTTCCTTATTCAATTCTCAAGATTCTTACTTTGAACATCAATTTCTCATTTATCACTCGATTATTTTGAGCACATAAGATATCGTTGTAAAGATCTCATGAAATAAAATATGAACCAATGTGTTTATCATTCAAATCTCCACCTTTACCAATAAAAAAATGTCTCAAATTTACCCAATTACCACGTTTTTTCCAACATTTTTTTCCTTAATAAATTTTGTAAAAAGGTCACAAGTGTTGTCGAAAGTATAGTTTTTTATTTGAAAAAAAAAAACACCCATAAAGGCCATACAATAATCGACCTGCTCTATAATGAGCAGTCTTCAACTAGTGATGACTTTTCAGAGAGAATTAGAGTATTTTTAGTCGAGATGTATTTTTGTGGATGGATCATCGTTCAGTTATTTTTTCAACACAAAATTTGAAATACTTCAATCGAACGTCGAGAACTCAAAATATGATTATTCTAGTGAAGATAACGAATGTAGAAAATTAGATACATGTCCAATACGAGATTTTTGAATTATTGTGAATTATAATTATTTTATTGATTATTTATAATTAAAATCAGCACAACACTTTCTATATTTATCTTAGGATCATATTTATTACTTTGAATATTTATTTTCTTAGTTAAAATTATCTTTGCTCTGTATCCAAATAAAAATATTATTTTCTCTTCAAAAGCATACTAGCATTAATATAACATATACCATTTTCTTTATATATTTTTAGGGTTTTTTAGCCTATAAATAGTAACTTTTTCTTTGTATTTGAGGATATCTTATTATCAATAAACAAGTTTAACTTTTTTTAAATTTCTTTGAATTTTTTTTGTTCAATATTTATATATCGTCATTATTTCGGCGTTCAAAAATTTAATTACGTTTTGACGCGTTAACAGTTAGACATCCATCTATCTTAGTATAAGCCCTTGTCTAGGTTGCTAAGGACTAACTATACTTAAAAGGTTAGCCGTTCCCATCTATTCACATCTTTCTTCATTCACACGGTTTCGCATTATTCTGAATTGGTTAATATGAGAATCGGATATAGTTTAGGGGCCATTTGGTCTATTAAGCTAAAAAAAGGTCATATATAACAAAATGATGAAAGTTGAGGGACTAACAGCGAAATAACAGAGACTATCGCGGGATTCGGAAAGGATATAAACTAGTTTGTTTCTCCAACGATTGTGAAACCTAAGTAACGAACTTCGCTTATTTTACAACTCTTCTCTCATTTCAATTCTTGTGCATATTTGTTCAAAAGAATTCGTAAAGAAAAGATTTTTATTTTTCTCATCAATTCTAGGTTGGTATTATGGCCATGGATTTATAGTTTTTCCTCCATTAATTCCTTTTTTCGCAGTGTGCCAAGAAAAGTCCCAAACAAAAAGGTATATATAAATTTTAAAAAAAGAATTATAGTTTTATGAAGATTTTTTTTTGAATTTTTTGTTTAATTGTTTAGTGTTATTTTGATTTGATTTGGGTTTAGGTATATCCAGATTGAAATTCTTGGCCCTGCGCACGAAGAATTAACTCTTTTGGGGTACGAAAATGATCAAAGGAATGTCATCAGACAATATTCGTGGCCTCGTTTTGGCTGTTTCGTCGAGCATTTTCATTGGATCTAGCTTTATCATCAAGAAACAGGGTTTACAGAAAGCTGGAGCATCGGGACCAAGAGCCGGTCTCTTTCTTGCTTTCTCTTTATTTTTGTTGGTTGAATTTGTTAAAAATTTGAATTTGAGTTTAATATCAAGTGTTTTTTTGTTTGTTTGTGGATTATGAAATTTGATATTAGGGCAAGGTGGGCACTCCTATTTGTATGAACCTTGGTGGTGGGCAGGAATGATTACCAGTAAGTTTAACAATCCACTTCAAATCTGTTAGTTTCTTATAATTCTATTTCTTTCTTCATCCATTTTAATTAAGGTTTAATGATAAGTTGTAAATTTTAAACTATAATTGATGAGAATTGGTTGGAATTTTGAAGCAATGAAATTTTCATGTTAATGAGATTCTTAGCTTTTAGGATAACTTGTTAAATGGGTATGTTTAATTTCTCTATGGTTTTTGTAGTATCTAAATTTGGAGGAGGTCATTTCTCTATATTAATATTTGAATATGGGTCAAGCTCGAGTGTTGGTACTTCAAGAAAAACAAGAATCTATGTAATATAGGCAAAGAAATGCTTTGTTGCTGCCCTTATTGAAGTAGCAAAAGGTAGATGTTTAGATCAATCCTTGCAAGCAATCTTTTCTGTTTTAGCTACAATACTATCGGGACTGTTTATTTTAAGTAACATATCCGGTACTCTTGTTCAGCACTAATTCTAAATATAAATATGTGTGTATGATCACTTGAAAAAACTTAAAAGAATTAAGCACAGATAAGGTGGACTAATATTTATATCCAACACTTAGCTTCAAGTCCAAGTAACATACATCTTGTCCTTTCAAGACCATAACCAAATTGAAGGAAAAGAAACTGTTTACTTTTAGATGTGTTCTGAAGTGAAGTGGTATGGGAGAATTTATATGTTATATTATGTTATGCTACATGTTTACCATAGCATATTTTTTCCTTACCAGTTACCACCTTGCATTTTTTCTCTCCTTCCACTTCAGGTCAAGGAACTCCTGATGTTACTGTTTGAGTTATGTTAATGTGCTTTACTTTTACAGTGATATTCGGGGAGGTAGCTAATTTCGCTGCTTATGCCTATGCTCCTGCAATTCTTGTAACACCATTAGGAGCCTTAAGTATTATTTTCAGGTATGGACAACATATTTTATATGTTGCTTTGCCTCATTTTTTTCTTGAAGTACTCGTGTCCGATACAAATCCAGATATGGATATGGGGATATGACTTAAATAAATATAAAGGTTTAGAGATGATACTTGTATTCGTCTTTCGCACTTGGGTTTGAGTGACATATCATATTTATATCTATGTATGGTATTGGGCTTGCTTGTGGATTTGACTAATTTTAGGAGGTCAACATTATTATGCAGTGCAGTGCTCGCTCATTTAATTTTGAAGGAGCGATTACATATCTTTGGTATGCTTGGATGCGCTCTTTGTGTTGTTGGCTCTACATCGATTGTCTTACATGCTCCAAGGGAAAGAAATATTGAATCTGTCAAACAAGTGTGGCAGCTTGCAACAGAGCCGGGTTTGTGAGAACTTTCCAATCTAGTTATGCATTAAGATTTTTTTGTTAAAAGAATTTATGTTGCTCTTGCTCTGATTTTTCATTTTTCTTGAAGTATCTGTGTCCGGTACCCATATTCATCTAATACGTGCATTTTTACGTTGACAGGATTCATTGTATACTTTTGGCTCGTTTTGATTGTTGTAGCAGTGATTATTTTTAGATATGTTCCACGCTATGGCCAAACCCGTTTGATAGTTTATATCGGAATCTGCTCTCTCATGGGATCTCTCACGGTCTGTTGATTACTTTTAAGGCTTCTTTTATTTTTTATTTTATTTTTACCGTGTCCCGCACATTTACGGACAATGGTACGGGGACACGTTCATACAAAGATCCTTTAAATGTATGAAAAATTTCGGGAAAAATGAATTTATCTTTGTCGAATATATATCCATATTTGATACTCACTAGAATCTAAATAATATTGATTTTAACCATGGCTTTTGCAAGACTTCTTGTAAACCATTTTTTTTTCATTCTCATAGGTAATGGGTGTTAAAGCTGTAGGAATCGCACTGAAGCTGTCGTTTGGAGGCATGAATCAATTTAAATACTACGAAACATGGATATTCACAGCGATTGTGATCTTTTGCTGTCTTCTACAAATAAATTACTTGAACAAGGTAACATTTGAGGCTTATCAATGCATATGTTTTTTTTAAATAAAAATTTGGGGGATAAATTCTCTATTACTTAGACTCAGATGTTAGTATCGGATGTGGGTATTTATCTGATACGTTTTTTTTAAGTTTTTTCCATGCACGAAAGATTTTGAAAAATCATATCCCTGTTCACATCTTTGGATTTATGTTTAACACGAGTATTTAAGAAAAATGAAGTGTATGAATAGTCGGAGTAGCATAAGTTAATCTAATATGATCACTTGAATTGCTGATAAACAATAGATTTGGTGGACAGAGGATGGAAATTTG
Organism: Hibiscus tridactylites; assembly: GCA_958450335.1. Classification (NCBI taxonomy): domain Eukaryota; kingdom Viridiplantae; phylum Streptophyta; class Magnoliopsida; order Malvales; family Malvaceae; genus Hibiscus; species Hibiscus tridactylites. The sequence continues at coordinate 83,003,725 of OY288268.1, read as the reverse complement.
TGCTGTCTAACTCCCCCCATTTACGATTGTAAATGTGTGTTACTAGTTCCGACACTAATTATTTGGACAACATTGCAAATTATTCATTTTTAAGTTACTTAATAGGATAAAAGACTTCAAAAAGTTGTTTCAAATATTGTTATTTTTCTTGTTGCTACTAAAAGCTTAAGGTTATTTGCAGGCTTTGGACACCTTTAACACTGCTGTTGTATGTCCTGTTTACTATGTCATGTTCACAACATTCACCATTATTGCCAGCATGATCATGTTTAAGGTGAGTTTTCTTGGAGCATTCTTTCCAACTCTAACTATAAATGTATTGAACTTTAACGACAGATCCTTGTTTATTATTGAGCTTCTTCATGTTTATTTAAATGAACTTGTTAACATCAAATGAACATTCTCAGTAATGTGTTTGATTATTTTTCATGAACATCACAAAGCGAGTTCAGTTGGTTTATGTGAACAAACTTAGAAAAATGGAAGTGTAAACAAACGCAAACAAACCTAGAAATAAACGAACAAACTTGGTTCATTCTCACAAAATTTTCTTGTTTTTGTATATAATAATCTCTTTCCTTCTTCTTTGTTTTTGATTGAGAAAAGGATTGGGATTCACAAGGTGCGACAGAGATTACAACAGAGTTATGTGGATTTGTTACAATTCTATCAGGAACATTCCTCCTCCACAAAACTAAAGATATGGGAAAAAGTGCTAGTGGCAGACTCCCTGTTTATACATCTCCGGAACATAACCCTGTCTCCAGTTCTAGATAGATAGTCCAACAGGTTTGAAGTTCGAATTGGGATTCTAATCCTCGGCTTTCTTGTTTCAGATATTGCTTTTAGTTTCATACAAGTGAGGGTAAAAATGAAAAACAAACAAAAGGAGAATTAGGAGTTTTTTTTTTTCATAATTAAGACAGATGCATTTTCATTTGATATTGGTAGATGTAAAGAGATCCTACAAAAGTTTAAAAACTAGAATTTTCAGTTTCCTTCTGTCTAATATTTTTTTTCTCATAACATGTTTATTATTATTATTATTATTATTATTAGGTTTTGGTCTTCTTTTACTGTAATTTTGTTTATTTATGGATTCGTGTTTTTATTATGTGGACTGTAGCATTTGCTTTGGATTTCTTCTCCCCGGTTGAAAGGAAGAAAACCCAAGTGTGTTTTTTTACAACGAATTGAAAAGATATTTTTACAAAGAAAATTTGCACTCCTCGTGCTATCAAGTGTCTTTGTAATGACTAATTTAATGCAATAACGAAGGGGGCAGAAAACCATGCAATGCCAAAGAATAAGACTATGGATCGAGTAATTCGTTAGTTAGTTGAGTAGTACTTGACTTGTGCTCATTAAAAAATTTTGTTGCTCGACTCGACTTGTTAAGTTCTATAAAATTTTGTTCGACTTGTGTTCGTTAAAAAAATCTCGTTGCTCTTTAAGCTCGTCAATTTTTTTTACTTTATTTTTTAAATATAGGTAAAACTTAATGATACTATTAGAGCTTAATATAAGCATATGAATTCAATAAAAAAACGTGAGCATTGAGGAGATAAATAAACGAACATGTCATGATCGAGATAGAGATAAAGTCGATATTCGAGTGTGAGATTATTTAATTTCTCAATCATATTCGATGAATAACAACGGAGAGAAGGCAGACTTTAGAGTTTTAACTTTCAATCATATTTTTTATATGAAAACTAAACACTTCTCCCCTTTTCTATTTTTATACATAAAATAATAATAAAAGAAAGGATAAACTACCTGAGTGACCACTCAACTATTAGGTCTAGGTCTGACCTATTTTGATCACGGAACTACAAATTCAAATCCGACCACCCAACTATTTAATTGGACCTATTTTGACTACTGGCCGTTAAAATCTAACAGAGGATCTAACAAAGGGGTGACGTGGCTGTTAATGAAAATTTGTATAACTACACATTTGGTCCTGGTTAGGTTACCTATTCTATCAATATTATCTTAATTTTAATTTTATCGCGTATTAACAAAATCATTTTCTCTCAACCCTAACAACCGTCTACTCATTTCCATTGTTTCCGTACCCCGAGCAACTAACTCATCGTCTCCATTTTCCTAAACCCAAGCTTATTAGGGTGAGAAGAAACCATAATGAGCAGTATAAACACAATAACTTAACTAATTAGTAAGGCCACACCATCTATATTAAAGATAACAGAGATTGTATGAATAAGCCATAAATGACAAAGGTAAAAGAAGAAACTTTTAGTCAAAACCATAATATACGAAGTGTAGAGAATTGAGAATTTTGGTGAGAGAGTAGATGTAAGTTGTCTGGTTTTCTGTATTTTCATTGAATAAAACTTGACTTACAACATACCCTTATGCTCGACTAAATACATGGGGTTTTAACTAAAAATCTAAGCTCTTGTCTATGCATATGTATTTTACTTGTTCCTCGATCATAGTCTTCCAATCTGTGAATGTGGACAACAGCACTCATGGAACAAATCCGATATTCCGACAACATGGAACTCTGCAACACATACAATATGTCAGTCTTCTTCTGACCTTTCATCACGACAACATGGAACAAATCTATGTTTATTTTTTTAGTTTGTTCACATTTGTTTATTTAAATTGAATTAACTTCTTAACATCAAATGAAAATTATCAATAATATGTTCGATTATGTTTTATGAACATCGCAAACAACTTCATTTAGTTAAGTGAACAAGCTTTAAAAATATTGAAACTCTCATAAACAATTCAAGCTTGGTTAATTTATTAACAACTCTACTCACAAAGAAATGAAAAAAAAAGGAGAATTAGGATTTTTCAAGTGAGGTTTATGGATAGGCATATATGTTTTAACTTGACATTGGTGGATATAAAGAGATTATACAAAAGTTTAAAAACTAGATTTTTTAGTTTCTTTATATTTACATTTTTATTTTTCTCGTAATATTATTTATTCATTTATTGATATTAGTGTTTGATACCTTTTCACTATTAGGGGTGGCAATATGCCTGTCAAAGACGATTTTGCATTTTTTTTATCCCGTCTTCAACACTTGCGAGCACAGTTTTGAAGAATCCTCATCAAATGTTTTTAGGATTTTTTTTCCGTCTTTATATCCATCCCTTGTAAATCCCCGCAGATTGCAGTTAATTCACATCAAAAAAATAAACAAATCTTAATACATTAAAACAAATACTCAACTTTACATATCCAAAATTATAAACATAAATGACAAATTTAGTGTTTTCAATAATAAAAAATGTAACACCCGTGTTTTGGGGCTAGGAGTTAGTCGGGTTAGTGGTTCGAGTCGGTGAAATTAAAATTAAATCAATTTGACCTTAACTTGGGCTAATTGGGTTTTAAAATAAAAAGGAGGGACCAATGCGGTGATTTAACCCAAATGTTTTGAAAAAGGGAGACCACTTTTAAAAAGGTAAAAAGAATATTATCATCTTTCCCCATTTCTTCTTCTCCTCCATGAAGAACACCCAACCCATTCCCCAAACCCTAGTTACTATCCCCTTTGATTTCTTCATCAATTCAATGGCGTTTTTAAAGGTAATAATATATTTGAACTCTTCTCTCTATTATCTATCCATACATGGTCTTGAATTTTAAAGATATGAACTTTTGGAAATTAGGGTTTGATTTAAAGTTTGGATTTTTAAGGGGTTTTTCATATTGTCTTGATAAATTGAGTTGGGGTTTTGTTCATTCATGTTAAAAGGTGCAACATGTATTAATTTGGTTGAGTTTTGTTGAAAATCCGAAGTGGGTTCTTGGAGCCATTTTTAAGGTGTCAAAAAGTTGATTTTTGGTGGGTTTTAGATTGTAATTAAAGGGCTGATGGTTTATGTATGCTAGGAGGATGTTTTGGAAGCATTTAGATGTCATTTGGGTGTTTAAAAACATGATTTTCTGCTGGGTAAAATATGAGTACGAAAATGGAGTTTTGGAGGCTTTTGGGTGAGTTTTGGGGTTGTTCTAGGTGGGATTTGATAGCCCGATGGTAGTACTATGGTTAGGAATTGATTTGGGATCATTTGTGGGTGCAATGGATGTTGGAAACAAGGTTTTTGGAAGAGGTATTGGGGCTGTCCGAAATTGCTAAGTATGGGGTTTGGTCATGACTTGAAATGTTGGGTTTGATATTTGAATTTGTATTCCGGGTTGATATTTTGATGTTGGGCTGATTTGAGGATTATTTGAATTGTATTGAGGTTGTTTAGAAGCGAGAGCTTGCGTTGGAGAAGCTTCGGGAAGAAATCCGGAAACTTGAAGGTGATGCTTGCTTGGTAGTTGAGCTTGGAGGTAGAGGTGAGTGGTTAATGTTTTTAAATCGATTTTTAAGTGGTTGGTTCAAGCATGTGAACTAGGTTGGGCTTGGTAGACCCACCTAGAGTTAGGATTAGGGTGGTAGCCTAATCCTAAGCTTTAGTTAGAGACCTTGGATGCACTTTTTAATTGTTGTTATGTCTCATGATGATTATGTATAATGAGATATACATGTATGTGGAAGTATGGCCTAATGCATTGATTACATGTATGTTGATGACAAATATAATGTGGATATATGATGTGATAATTGCTTGGATGATATACATGTGGTGTTGAATTGTGAAATGAGGTTATGTTGTGGATTGCATGATTTTGGAAAATCATGGTGAGTACGTGCTAGGCACGGAATTTATATTGAAATTGATGTTGTAAAAAGTTGTGTAGTTTGATTTATATTGGCACTAGTATGCTTGGGTACAATGATCGATCATTAGGATGAGTGTGCACACAAATTGAGTCAAAACGTACGTGGCCTTGGTAGCGTTAAGGCACCAAGGAGGAGTACGGTGATGTAATATTCCACCGGAAGCTTTTATATATTTCTACGTGATGATGAGTGGAATCCCATCCGTAGGGCATGTGGTGATGAGTGGAATCCCGCCCATGCAAGGACCAGTGATGAGTGGAATCCCACCAAGGTAATGTTGTCGTTGGAAATGCATTCCAACGGGTTATCCGCGTATTCGGGTCATAGCTAGGTGCCAATATGAGGTTGTATGTATATACCAATGTGGGATTTTGCTTATGTGCTTATATGACATGAAATGTGATGCCCTTATGAATTGATATATGATGTGGTTAATGCTTTGGATTATGTATCATGGTAAGTTGAGCTTATAGTTGTTGAGCATGGCATAATGTTGACTATATGTTCATGCATCATGTTCATTTTGGCTTGGCGGACCGGAGGTAAGACCATGCATTTCATCTTGGAAATAGCTCGTGCTTGGACCCTGCATTGTCGAAGGTTTGTTTTATGAGCTACCCTCACTAAGCTTTTATGCTTACGCTCTCTTTTGTTCGACAATGCAGATAAATAACTTGTGGGTGGCAAGGGCAAGGAAAGGTCTCCAAGTGTTGCTTTTGGTGAGCTCAATGTATGAATTTTAAATAATAGAATGTAATAGTTAAGCAATGGGACATGCGTTATTTTGATGGATGATTATTGGTTGTTTAGGAGCTTGTTTAGACTCATTGTCATCTTGCTTTTGTATGGCTTGTGTTGCCATGATGAATTGTAATCCATGCCTAAATTGCTTATTATGAACGTTAGTATGTGTCTCTTGAGTTTGCCTTCATGTTGAATGTTGAAGTATGAACTTTGAATGCTTGAATGCCATCTTGGGTCTATTGCATGATTTCCTTGATGTTTATACATGATGGGTGCTTGTATGGCTATAAGTGGTATGTAAATGTTGTGAGAATGTTTGGTTGGGGCTAGGGAAGTCTTAAATTGCATTTAGACTCGAGTCTTGATCGTTTTTGCTGAGTTTGGGAGGTTTTGCAGTGCAGGGGTATCGATACGGTTGGTACAGTATCGATACCACCTTCTTGTTTCAGGCCTCGTGTATCGATACACTTGAGGGGTGTATCGATACCATTTTGGTCACTGGAGCTACTGTCCATATCGGTATTGATACCGGCCTCTGGTGTATCGATACCATCATCTTAGCGTTGACCGTGGGGAGTCAACCGTTAGGGAGGGTATCGATACACTCCTTGGGTGTATCGATACGGTCTCTACGGGTTGACTTTGACCAGTTGACTTAGTCAAGGGGGTATCGATACACCCCTTAAGGGTATCGATACCGCCTGCAGTTAAAGCTTAAACCTAGTCAAGGGGGTATCGATACACCCCTTAAGGGTATCGATACCGCCTGTAGTTATAACTTAAAAATTGGGCTGTAAAATATTAGGTTGAGTTCGTTTGTTTGTCTCGTGAATGTTGTTCCGATGTATAACCACATAGGATTAAACAATCATCTAGACAAGATTTAAAATGAAAATAAAATAGGGTCACTAACCGAGGGGGAACCTTAACGGGTTTCGCTTCGGTTTTCCCCGTGTGACCTACGCGGACCGGTCATCCGGCCAGACCGGGACGAGGGGGTTACAAAAAATACAAGAAAAGGGTACATAAAACGTTATTATCTTTTTATAATGAAAGTAATAAATCGTAGGGTAAACTACACAGATGACCACTAGACTATGAGTTTGTTGTCAAAATGACCACTATATTATTTTTTCGGCAAATGCACCACACAACTATTTAAATGGTTCCATTTTAGCCACACGCTGTTAAAAAAAGAAAAAGTTGACGGATATAAAAAAATTGGTATAATTACACATTTGGTCCTATATTTATACAATATATCAATTTAGTCCTAATTTTAATCTAATAAAATTAATTAATTATTCAATAAGATGATGACACATGTCACCACCTTATTTAAAGTCTTTAATTATATTTATTTAATTAAATATTAACATGGAGATTACTCTCAAGGGGAATCGAACCTAAAACCTTAGAATGCAAGGGGTGGGTGCTTGCCATTAAGCCAAATACTTTTTTGTGCTATAAGATACATTCTTCTTTAGTTTGAAGGAAATACATTTAAGGTAAGGATCAGTTTGAATTAAACAAGGAACTTACAGGGATATATGGTACTGATGTCTTAATGTTTCTATATGTTATTGGGAAACACTAGAAGTGCTTGGAATGATTCATCAAAGAAGCTACAGATATTTGAAGACATATAATATGATGGGCAAGATAGGCTTCAATTCACAAGCCATTTGGGGTAATCTTTCACTACTGCTGCACTTTGATGCTAATAATGCCATAAACAATGACCATGATCTTTATTTAATATATATGAAATTTACTTTCAATTTATACTATTTTTTTTTCTTCAGATTTTTAGTACAGCTGAGAAGATATTTGATGTTGATGAGAGCTACATTTGGCAGAGTGATTCCAATTGGATCTTGGAATCTGCAAATTGGATGTCAATAAATGTACAGATGAAGCAATTTTGTTTTTAATCTTTTATGTTCTTTTAGGGTCTATGTTCGGGTTCTGTGACCGAGACTCACAACAATGTTGACTACTTATCTTTGTAGATCTAAAACCGAAAGCAAACTCCATATATATATAAGAAAATCAAACTGAACCAAACATTGCAAAAATGGAAATACAATCCATTTGCATCTACATATTAATAACATAAACTCTTGTGCTTTAAATTTCACCCGATCAACTCATTATCTTGATCCTATTGATCTTCATATCAAGACTAGCTTTGTCCTTCACTCTTCACTCTTGACTGTTACATGGAATTCTTTCTTCACGTCTACCTCAAAATTCTGTCAAATCATCAGCATAAACAAAATGTCAGTTGGATCAAATTCATAAAATTCTCGACCAAGGCTCAACTCGCACCAACCGAGCTTATCGGCTCGAGTTTACTCGACTGAACGAGCCGTAAATATGTCTATTGATAAAAGAAAAGTGAAGACTTACGGGGCTGTAGATGGAAATCTTGGCAGCTTTGGCATATCTAACATATCACATAAGTTCTTCGTAAGTGTAGAAATGTTGATCGGTGGCTGGACATAGGTAGTGCTGCAATTATCTCAATTTATTATAATCAATCAAAATAAACTCTTAAAAAATTAGTTAATCCAAATCATTTTTATTCATTAATCTAAATTAATTACCTTGGCAAGAGTACCATCATCTCTTGTTAATCAATGAAGGTGTGATGAGTTGGGATAGCGGTTAAGTTGTTAAAAGATGGTTAGATGGTTTGTAACAGCTAAAACATATTCTAGTTTTGGCTTAGCTTTGTGTATAAAAGAATTCAATTCTATCTGTTGTAATTAAGCTTCTTGTATGAGATGAAATAAACTTCTCTTCTATCGTTTCTTTATACTGCATCATCTCTTTCAACATGGTATCAGAGCGAAACACCCATTTCCAAAACCTAGCCTTCGGGGATGGGACCAGGCGAAACCTTGATGTCTTTTTGTTCTTTCTGGTCACCCATTTCCTGCAAATTTTGAAACACTCGAACTTTTTTACTTGTCTATAACACTGTGCATGAAAATGATGCAGCCAAAAGGACTAATATAGCAGTCTGGAAAATGTAGAAAACATGGGTTTGAACCCACGTGCTCGGCGTTGTTTCGTCATAGAAATTGGAGTTAGAAATGCAGGGTAGGGGGAATCGAGTATAGTGTGATGCTTCGGTTTAGTTTCTTGCTTTGCTGGTTTTTTGGTTCATGCAAGAAATGAAAAAAATCAACAAGAGTAAAATACACCTTATTCACTAGATTATGGGTTCAGTTACAATTTCTCAAAAAAATGGTTCAGTTACAAATATGTCATAATTTTAAATTTATAATTTAATAATTCATTTAAAATTGTATTACAAACATATAATTAGTTAAAATTTAGAAATGATATGTTGTAATAATAGTTTTAGTCTCAAAACTTATACATTCTATCAATTTGTTACTAATTCAATAAATTTAATTCTTCATATTTTAAAATTGTGAAATTTCATACACGCACTCCAACCATTTGTCGCACTTGGGAAAAATGTTTTAGTCACAATTACCTACATTTGTAGATGAGAAAAAAAAGTTTAAGGTGCTTAAAGTCTTTGAACTTTTGAAGAAAAAAAATAATTAAGCCTTCGAATTTTTTTGCACCCACTTAAGTCGTTGAACAAATAAATTAGATTAATTAAGCCCTTTGACAATTTTTACCATCAAAATTTGATGATTTCTTCCTTGAGATATTACTGTCACGCAACACACTACAATTTTGTCATGTGATAATGAAAAGTAAAGTGAGAGAGAAAACGACGAAAAGAAAAACAAGAACTATTAAATAGGGAAAGAAAGAGAAACTCAAAAATATCTCTGAGAAAGAAAACCTATATGAAAGGTAGGCCACAAACAAAATGAATGGCCTGGGTCGATGGCCCTATCTTTTATATAGCCCATTGACCAACAAGTTGGTTATCAATTAACTAATCAAGCAAATTGGACTGAACTTAACCATCAATAACAATCACTCAATAAACTCAATATTCCCACTGCTTCTTCCTTGTCTTATTCCAGTAGCAACATCACAAAGCATCAAGGGAGTGCACACTCATCTTCTGACAAAATTCACGAAAGTATGCTTTTGATAATGGCTTAGTGTGACCATCAGCTGTTTGATGTTCAACATGTACGTAATTAACTTGAACCTTTTTGGCAGCAACCATCTCCCGCACAAAGTGAACATCAAGTTCAACATGTTTGGAACGAGAATGGAAGACCGAATTGGCAAACATTGCGATTGCACTGGTATTGTCATTCCAAACCACTGGAGGAGTAGACTGACACAGACCCATGTCACTCAGAACTGTGTTTACCCATGTAACTTTAGACACAACATGGGCAATACTCTGATACTCCGCTTCGGAGGTTGAACGAGACACTAATTTTTGTTTCTTAGAGCTCTAGACCACTAAACAATTGTTAACATAGACACAATATTCGGTTGTTGACCGTCGATCATCCAAGTTGCTACCCCAATCAGCATCAGCAAAGGCAATTACATGACCAAATCCCATGTCAGATGCAGTGAATAACAGGCCATAGTCGAGTGTGCCAACAAGATACCGAAGTATCTGTTTGACAGTCATAAGGTGGTCCTCACAGGGAGGATGCATAAACTAGGCTACACGATGCACACTAAATGATATATCAGGGCAAGTATGACACACATATAACAATGCACCAACAATACTTCGATAAAAATATGGATCATCAATAAGACTACAAGCATATTTTAAAAGTTTAGAAGACAATACTATGGGTGTGGGTGAGGGATTTGCTTGTCTCATCTTGGTCTTTTCCAATAATTCTAGCACAAATTTCTTCTGTCTAAGGAGTAAAGAGTCTCCAACATGATGAACATCTATGCCAAGAAAGAAAAAGAGCTCTCCAAGATCTTTGAGAGAGAATGTAAATTGTAGTTTGCAGATCACTTCTTCAACTATTTCATCAGAGGATCCGGTGACGATGATATCGTCGACATAGACCAGAAAGTATGTATGAATACCATTCTCTATCCAAACAAACAAGGACTTGTTGGTAGCAGACTCTTTAAACACAATAACAAGAAGATAAATTTGCAATTTTGTGTACCAATTGCGAGGGGCTTGTCACAATCCGTACAATGCCTTTTTTAGTAAGCAGACAAGACCATAACCATCATGAGCAAATTGTTCAAAGCCTGGAGGATGTTGCATGAACACCTCCTCATCAAACCCTCTATTCAAGAAGGCGTTGTTAATGTCTATTTGATGAAGCTTCCATTTGTTAGTGACATATAAGGAGATAAAAGCATTAAGAGTAAAGAACCGAACCACCAGAATGAATGTGTCACTGAAGTCTTGGCCGGGTACTTGAGAAAAACCTTTTGCAACGAGCCGAGCTTTGTAGCGAGAGATAGAGTCATCCGGATTGTGTTTCACTCAGAAAATCCATTTACAGCCGACAGTGCACCGTTCTTCAGGTAACGGAACAAGAGTCCATGTGCCATTATCGAGAAGAACATTATATTCTACTAGGACGACTGCCTCCCATGAAGGAAATTGCATTGGTTGCTCGATTGAGTCAGGTACAGGTTCTGAAGCAAGCATAGTAGTATAAACTTTCGGTTTGAAAATGCCTCTTTTACTCCTCGTGATTATGTGATGCAAATTTCCAATAGAAGCCTCGACAGCTGAACCAGACTCCTATGTAGGTTGTGCGACCTCAACATTATCTACATCACAAGGCTGACTTGCCTCAGGTTCACCACCACTATCCATTGGAAAAGAGGGACTTGGCGAAGGTGCATCAACTGGTGAGGGAATTGTAAAAGGTGCAATAACTGGTGGCACAAGGGCAGGACTGTGAACATGGGTGAGAGTATACATAGGAGATGCAGCATTATCAAGTGACATAGCTGCAGTAGGAGACTCCTCTTCAGGACGCCCAGACCCAATTGCCACAGATTCATTCAACCCGGCAACATCAGAAGGAACAACTACTGGACAAGTGGACGAATCAGAGGTAGAGGCATTGGAAGGACGATAGGTAGTGGTAGATGGCACACGCAAAGGTGGAGACGTAGTCACTAGAGGGGTCAGACTTGGTGAAACTTGCACAAGACTTTTATCTGCAAAGGGAAACATACACTCATCAAATATGTGTCTTGACAACACTATTCTGCCAGATGGAGTAAGACATTTGTAGCCCTTATGTTGAACATTATATCCCAAAAAACACACGGTTGAGAGTGAAATTCAAGCTTGTTATTCTGAAATGGTCGAAGATAGGGGTGGCATCGACACCCAATGACACGTAAAAAAAGTGTAATCTGGCTTTTGCTGATGCAATTTTTCATAAGGGTTGATGCCAATGAGATCTCGTGTGGGTAGACGATCGATCAGATGAACGATAGTAACCACAACATGTGACCAAAACTGAATGGGCGTTGATGACTGCCCAAGAAGAGTGAGAGCAGATTCAATGATGTAGTGGCGTTTGCGCTCCACCACGCCATTTTGGTCCGAGGTGTGTGGAAAGAAGACACGATGCCGAATGCCAGACTCAGTAAGCACCTTCGATAAGCTGCAAAATTCACCACCCCAATCACTCTGGACCTCTTTAATTTCTGCACCAAATTGGGTGAGTATAAACTATGAAAACAATTTAAAAGCACTAACAACTTGAGATTTATTTTTAAAAGATACACCCATGTGTCTCGTACATGCATCGACAAAGGAAATATAATAAACATAACCTTCAGACTTTACATGGGCAGGGACCCATAAATCAATAAAGACTAGTTGGAATGGTCGATCATACATAGTTTGAAATTCATTAAACGGAAGCTTGTGACTCTTTCCATGTTGACAAGCAGAACAAACAACAATGTCGTTTTTATTTTAAACACTATCAATAGTAATATTACAATCTTTTAGAATTTTAACTAAAGATGCATGGGCAGGGTGTCCTAGCCTACGATGCCAAACAACACACTTTGTATATTTGTCCCAATCTAAAAAGACCTCGGTATTATTAGCAAAAGAAAAAATACAACAAAAAGTAGATAACCATCAGTTTCAGTTCCTCGTAACAGTTCTTCACCAGAATGCTCATCCCGAACCACGCAATAACCCGCATGAAACTCAAAGTACACGCCATTGTCTCTAGCTTACTTTGAAACGGAGATTAGATTTTTAGTAATTTGAGGAGCCAACAAAAATTGTGTAACAATAAATCACGAGTATTAGAGTGCAAAAAGGATGAACCAACTTTACAAATATCCATGCCCTTACCATCACCAACAAGGAGTTTACTTGGACCAGAGAAGTTAGAGCATTGGTGGACATTGGACACCTCGGGTGTCGCATGATGAGTCGCGCATGTGTCCATGAACCATTGTCCAGAGAAGCCAGAAGAGCCAGACTAGGCAACATGAAAGCATTGAGTGCAGACCAGAGAGATGGAACGACTAATATCAGTAGAGGCACCACGTCTAGAGTTGGGTGAAACAGACTCTGGTCTTGCACTAGAGGGGGCACTGGCTTTATCTAGGGAGCAGAGTGTTGCGTGTAAAATAGTCTATCGCAATTGTAGTGCAAGTGTACACGACGCAAGTAGTAAAGTGATACGAAGTATCGGATATCGTCTCCACAGGGATTGGGCTAATGACTTCACCTTAATTCACTGCACGAAGTAAAAGAGATAGTTTAGAATTGTCACGAGAATAATATGATAAAAACGTAAATAAAAGGATTGAATTATCAAGATAGAGAGAATGGGCTGGTATTGAATTGCTCGGTAGTGGAGGTATTGAATTGCTTAGGATCTCCAGTTCTGTCGTCGCTCCCGTCGCCGACAGCACCTGTCGCAACGTCTGTCCGTTGGCAGTCGCGGCAGCAGACACTCCAACTCCGTACTTCAAGTTTGGCAAGAATCCCAGATCTGCCTTGCCCTATCCCTAGGCACAAGTCTGTCGATGAACACGTCTTTGATGATACCTCCCGGCGTGAATCGAAGGATGAACACCGATGTGTATGAATTCTTCTTTAGCCACTTAACCTCGCCCTATCCCTAGGCACGAGATGGTTCAACTATAAACTAGAGAACGCGCTCTTATCTCTTTCGTATACTTAACTCTCCCGATGCTAAGTAAATGGATAACCTCACAATGCTCTCCCGATGCTCTTGCAAGATATTAAAACCAAGATAAAAGAACTTGAAGTTTATTTTATTGAACTTGGAAAATCCTAAAACAAAGCAACCCTTGCAACTACTTTACAAAACAACCCGTAGCCCTAGGGGGAATTTAGAACATGTAGGTGACGGGTGGACGGCAGGGTTTTTTTTTGAAGTCGGTTATGGGGTTATCGGTTATGCCTCCTAGGTTAAATCTATGCCCTTATATAAGCTTTGGGCTCAAGTTATCTAAGGTAACAAGGATTACAACTTTAATTAAAAGTAAGATTCTAATAAAGACTAAATCTCTAAAGTCTCCTACTTTCCAGCCGCATCCTAGCTTTTAGGGATTTCTTCTTTTTGAGCTTTGGCTTGACATATCTTTTGATCCGGGGCTTGGAAAAATATTTGGCTTTCACACGACAAACGAGCAGATTTTTCTCTATCTATCGAGGTCCACTTTACTTTTCCTCTTCATAAGTCTGCTGTCACCATGCTGTTACGACAGGTCCATGACAGGTTCGTCTTCTTCAGCTGCTTGTCCAGTTCAGCTTTCCTGCTTATCTGCCCTGCGCCTGCCTTCATCTTCAACCATGGCAGCTACCTGCAAAATACACCATCTTTTAGTAGAATCTGTGCCTTTTATATAATTGTGATGTTTTATTGAAAACTAACCTAAATGCAATGCAATGATGCTTGAATGCAGCAGAAATATGGGTTAAAAAGGGTGTAAATAATAGAACTTTTACACACTCAACACACCCCCAAACTCAAGTTTTTGCTTGTCCTCAAGCAATCAAGACTTAAAAGAAAAATGAAAATTTTTGTGTTGGCCTTCAAACAGTGAACTGTCCCTTACCTGTCGCTCATTCTCTATGGCAGCAGCATCCTGTCGGAAAGATTAGGATCTGTCCGGAATCTCCCTATAGCTCTCGTGCAGTGTGTGCATGCTTGTGAACAGTTATATGCTAAGACTTTCTTAGTTTCACTAGAATATTCAACTCCTTAACTCGAATTTTTATGCCAAAGTTTACTTTCTTGAAGACACATTTTCATGCTTCTTTTTCTTCTATTTTCAAGCTAAGTTTTTCTAGAGCCAGTTTCGGGCACCTCTAGTTAGCTTCCTAGAGCCGGTTTCGGGCACCTCTAGGTTTTTAATTTTCTTTTGCTAAACTTCTTTCCTAGAGCCAGTGTTAGGCACCTCTAGGGGCTATTCAAGTTCTAAGCATCCTATTCTAGTTTGGCAAAAAGAAATCTAAGCAATATAATAGTCACAAAAGTGTTTAAGTTTCCAGAACTTTAGAAAGGCTCTAAACTTTTCCTTAACCTGTCCTAAAGATGCTGCCACGACAGAGCCGTCATGACAGGTAAGCTAACTTCACAGTTTTAAGCCAACAGTTTTATATTTTTTGATTTTTTTTAAGAACTTAAGTAAATAATAAGACACAACAAATAATAAAAAGATGTGCTAAAGACTCCATTAAAGATGGAGGGTTGCCACCCCCAAACTCGAGGGTTGCATTGCCCTCAATGCAAAATGACATGAAAAATAAAGAAAAGCAAGGTAAATAAAAGTACATCACAAAAGATAAAGCAGGCAGCAGTAAAGGAAAGATAAAAACTTAAATTTTCACTCGCTGTCCTCGCTGCTGCTGCTGACGCGGATCTGATGGCGGCGTCTGCGCTGTGGAGGGGGCTGGGCAGGTTCCGGAGCAGGTTGATCAGCAGGTGGAGGGGCAGGTTCATCGGCAGGTTGAGGAGCAGGAGGCTCCAATAGCCGGACATCGGAACTGCTACCGCTGTCCCAAGAGCTGCTGGTGGTAGTGGCGCTGGGCAGCCTTTTCTTGTGTGCCACGTGCTTAATTCGCTTAACCCGCGTAAAGTCGCTCTCCAAATTCCTCCGGATAAGAGGGCTGTCATCAGTGGCAGGTCGTTTGGTTCCTCGAGGGGATGTGTCTGCCGGAGGGCTGCCGGCTGCCGTCGGGGCAGGGGATGGTGTGGAAGTGGCAGATTGTGTATGGGGAGAGACAGGTGGTGTAGGTGTGGGGGAGGGGATATGGAAATAATGGTCGGGGAAGGTGGGGAAGATGACATCCGAAAAATGTAAAGTATTAGTAATAAAATTTACCGTTGCATTTGAGAAGTCGCGGATGAAAGTCATCAAACCCATTTGCCGCTCCTCGACCCGTAGGATTGCAGCAAGGATAAGTGCCGACTGATCTGTCGGAGCGGTGGCGGTGGCAGCTTCAGGGGCAGGCTCGGTGGCAGGTTCCTCATCCGAGTCAGCAGGTGGTGCGTTTGGATCAAAGGCGTTGATGGGTGTTGCAGCTACGACCTCCATGAGGTTGGAGATGTTACTGTCGGTCCAGCCATTACCTTGATGTAGTTCATCGGAGGGCTCCTCCGGTACAGCAGCACAGCGGCAGAGGGCTGTGATGGTGAACGGAAGGCAGAGTCGTGAGTCAGAGCGGAAGGCACTGTCGATGATGCTGTCCCTCATGTACCTGCCCACGTTGATGGGCCTGTCATGCATAATAGAGTGAATAAGGGCCAGCCGCTGCCGGTTGACTGTCGTGTGGTGGGATGAGGGCAGGATACGCTTTTTAATGAAAGCGTTCCACAGTTTCGCTTCGGGGAGGAGCTGCCCGCTAGTGACGGAGTGGGGGTTCTTCTTGCTGGTAGTCCATGTCGTACCAGCTTCTGTCAGCTCCGCCATGACAGCTTCATAGGCAGCAGCATCAAGGGTGTCTACAAATTTTTGTTGAGCATCATCATCGGGGCCAAAGAAAAGACCGAACGTGTGGTTGATGTTGTTGGCGGTGAAGGGTCCTGCCACTCCTCGGACGGTGACAGATGTCGCCGTTTTGCTGTCGATGCCCTCGTAAAATTCTTGAACCAAAGTATCATTTAACTCTGTCGGCTGCTCGGCAAAGTCCTCCCATAGCTGTGCCATTATGGCCTTCACAATGAACGGCTGGAGTCCCATATGGGGAGCATCTCTGTTGTAAATGAAGCCACGCTCCTCCCATAGCTCCTTGTTGGCGAAGGGGGATGCTGCTGCTGTGAGGAAGCGGCAGCAGCGGTACGACGGGTTTGTCTCGACGACATTTTGGTTGCAAGGGCTGTGAAAGAAAGAAAACAAATAAAACTAGAAGAGAAAACAAGAGAGAAAAATTCAGAAGTGATGAAAATGAAAGGGAGAACGGGGTTATATAGTTGTTGGGTATCTGCCCATTTAATGCCGCAACGGCAGGCGGGAATAACAGGGCGGCAGATTGGATGTAGCGTGTCTGACGCGTCTGACACGCATTTATGCGTCTGCTGTGCGTCTGCCGCACGCTTCTGCGTCTGCAGTGTCAGCCTGTTGACAGCCTGTCAAATCCGTCTGCGTCGGCAGCTGAAACGACAGGTTATCATAAATGGGCTTTATTGGGCTGGTGGATGGGCGGTGGTCTTGGGCCACTTCTTCTTTCTCACTTGACTCCTTTATTTCCTAAAAACTGAAATTATAAAAACAAAACATTATTCGAATAAAATAAATCTAATTCCTAATAAATAATATTAATAATAAAATAGAAATAAAAATAAAGCTTAGGTTAAATTAGGGGAGCCTTGTGGGGCATCTCCTAAAGTAACCACTTCCTGAATTCCTGGGGCTTCAGTCCCCTGATAGTGCTTGAGGCGTTGTCCATTGACTTTGAATTGGTGCCCGTCTTTTAATGATTGAATTGTGATGGCACCATGGGGAAAAACTTGAACTACTTGAAATGGACTCGACCATCTAGACTTTAGCTTTCCTGGGAAGAGTTTGAGTCTAGAATTAAATAGCAACACAAGCTGCCCTGGGCAGAACTGTCGTGGCAGCAGTTTCTTGTCGTGCCACTTCTTAGTCTTTTCCTTGTAAATCATTGCGTTGTCGTAGGCCATTGTCCGTAATTCCTCAATCTCATTCAGATCTAATAACCTCTTCTGGCCGGCCTTGTCCAAGTCCATGTTTACTGCCTTGATTGCCCAATATGCTTTGTGCTCGATCTCGACAGGCAAGTGACAGGTTTTCCCATAAATCAGTCGAAAGGGAGACATGCCCAATGGAGTCTTAAAAGCTGTCCTGTATGCCCATAATGCATCATTTAGAAGTAAAGACCAATCTTTCCTAGTTGGTTTAACCATCTTTTCAAGAATGTTCTTGACTTCCCTATTGGAAATCTCAGTCTGTCCATTGGTCTGTGGGTGGTATGCTGTCGCGATCCTGTGCTTGACACCATATTTTTTTAAGGCGGCAGCAATTACCCTATTATCGAAATGTCTCCCTTCATCACTTATAATCGCTCTAGGGATGCCAAATCTAGAAAAGATGTTTTTGTGCAAAAACTTTTGGACCGTTTTGGCATCATTCTTTTGAGTTGCGATTGCTTCTACCCACTTGGAGACATAGTCCACCGCTAGGAGGATGTACAAATTCCCACATGAAGACGGGAATGGTCCCATAAAATCAATCCCCCAAACGTCGAAAATCTCGACTTCTAAAATATTCTGCAGTGGCATCTCGTTTCTCCTCGAGATGTTACCTGTCCGCTGGCACCTGTCACAGTTTTTGTAAAATTCCTGTGCATCTTTATAAAGTGTCAGCCAGTAGAACCCTGACTGCAGCACCTTGGCAGCAGTCTTATTGCCTCCTAAGTGACCTCCATATTGTGAAGCATGACAGTGATGGAGAATGTCTTCTTGTTCTTCTTGTGGTACACACCTCCTTATAACCTGATCTGCGCACATTTTGAAAAGAAGAGGTTCGTCCCAATAATAATGTTTAACATCATTTTGAAACCTCTTCCTGGCTTGATAAGTAAGATCAGAAGGTAATATTCCGCTAACAATAAAATTAACGAAATCAGCATACCAGGGAAGGTTAGAAGACTTACCTGCCGCCATTGTTGTCGCGACAGCTATTGCGGCAGCAAAGAGCTGCTCATCTGGGAAGGTCTCCAGTATATGTGTATCATCAATGGGTAGACTCTGTCTCGTCTCCAATCTTGACAAGTGGTCTGCCACCTGATTTTCTGTCCCCTTTTTGTCTTTGATCTCAAGGTCGAACTCTTGTAATAGCAAGATCCACCGTATCAATCTCGGCTTGGCATCCTTCTTTGCAAACAAGTACTTGAGGGCAGAATGGTCGGTATGCACTATTACTTTCGTCCCAAGTATATAGGAACAAAACTTGTCGATGGAGAACACCACAGCTAACAGCTCCTTTTCTGTGGTGATATAGTTCACTTGGGCATCATTCAATGTTTTGCTGGCATAATATATGACATGAAACAGTCTGTCTCTGCGCTGCCCAAGTGCTGCCCCGACAGCATAGTCACTAGCATCACACATAATCTCAAATGGCTGTGTCCAGTCTGGTGGCTGTACTATGGGGGCTGTCACTAACTTTTCCTTCAGAACCTTGAATGCTTCAGTACATTCCTCATTAAAGTCAAAGGGTCGGTTCTGCTCTAAGAGATGGCATAGGGGCTTGGTGATTTTCGAAAAATTAGCGATGAATCTTCGATAAAAACCCGCATGCCCTAAAAAACTCCTAATGCCCTTGACTGTGGTTGGCGGCGGCAGCTTCTCTATGACCTCTATTTTTGCCCTGTCGACTTCTATCCCACGGTAGCTAATTTTATGGCCTAGAACTATCCCTTCATCTACCATAAAATGGCATTTTTCCCAATTAAGAACAAGATTAGCTTTTTCACATCTTTCAAGTACCTTTTGAAGGTTGCCGAGGCAGCTCTCAAAATCGTCTCCAAAGACGGAAAAATCATCCATGAAGATTTCAAGGAAGTCCTCTACCATGTCGGAGAATATGGCCATCATGCATCTTTGGAAGGTGGCAGGTGCGTTGCAGAGGCCGAACGGCATCCTCCTAAATGCGTATGTTCCGTAGGGGCATGTGAAAGTTGTTTTCTCTTGATCCTCCGGTGCAATAGCAATTTGGTTATAACCTGAGTAACCATCAAGAAAACAATAGTAAGGCTTACCCGCTAATCTATCAAGCATTTGATCAATAAAGGGTAAAGGAAAGTGGTCCTTTCGGGTAGCTTTGTTAAGCTTCCGATAGTCCATACAAACCCTCCAACCGGTCACAGTCCTGGTTGGGATTAACTCGTTGTTTTCGTTGGTTATCACGGTTATGCCTCCTTTCTTGGGAACACATTGCACCGGGCTTACCCATTTGCTGTCGGAGATGGCGTAAATAATACCAGCATCTAACCATTTGATTATTTCTTTACGCACTACCTCCTTCATCGCAAGGTTTAACCGCCTTTGAGCATCAATAGTCGGCTTATGATCTTCCTCTAGGAGGATTTTGTGCATACAGATTGCCGGACTAATGCCCTGAATGTCTGCTATCGTCCATCCTATCGCCTTTTTATGCTGCCTCAACATGTCGATCAGCTGTCGTTCCTGTTCCTGCGGCAGCTTAGCAAAGATGATTACGGGCAGTGTGTCATCACAACCAAGATAAGCATATTTAAGCTGCCCTGGCAGGGGCTTTAGTTCTAAAACAGGTGGTTCAGCAGTAGATGGCTTTTGAATTAAATGGTTATCCGAAGTGTAATTCAAGGGTTCGAATAACTTACCTGGACGATGGTCTAACCAGTTTACCTCCTCATGACCTTCAGTATTTGATGTATCGGATTCAGAGGGGTCACTGTCGTCGGTGCTGTCGTCGTTGCTATCGTCGTCACTGTCGTGACAGGCGTTTAAGTGGCTGTCGCAGCAGTGACCAAATTTTATATCACGGCAGCCCGACCTGATGCAGGGTTGATCAAAGGTCACCTCAATGATGGCCTTGCATTCCTCATCCACATCGGCATGTTTCATCGCTTGGAGAACATTCAACTTAATTTCTTGATCGTTCACGCGCATGGTGAGTTCTCCTTTCTCCACATCAATCAATGATCTTCCCGTGGCTAAGAAGGGTCGCCCTAGGATGACTGGTGCGTTCTCATCTGCCTCACAATCTAAAATAAGAAAGTCAGCAGGAAAAATAAGCTTATCCACTCTTACCAAAATATCTTCAATTTTTCCCTCGGGGTGAATGTAAGAGCGGTCGGCTAGCTGTAGGGTAACTGTCGTGGGCCGCGCCTTGCCAATACCTAGTTTCTGAAAAACAGATTTGGGCATTAGATTAACACTAGCTCCAAGATCACAAAGTGCCTTACCCACAAATTTGTCGCCGATTACACAAGGTATGAGGAAGCTCCCCGGATCCTTCTTTTTCTGGGGTGGTTGCCGATGAAGAATACTCATGCAACCTTCTTGCATCCTTACCGTTTCAAATTCCCCAAGTTTAGATTTTTTAGACATGACATCCTTGAGAAATTTAGCATAACCGGGCATCTCCCTAACAGCATCTAACAACAGAATGTTAATATTAACCTGTTTAAAAATATCATAAATTTTTTTGAGTTGAGATTCATGTTTAGCTTGTTGTATCCGTTGATGGAAGGGTGGTGGGGGATGATAATCAGCAATGCGTCCTTCCCACTGCATGCGAATCTGAGGACGATAATCTTCTTTTTTCTCCTCTGTCGCTTCTGCTGTCGTGACAGGCTCATCGGCAGCAGTCTATTTATCACCTGTCGAGGCAGCTTCCTCGGCAGGTTTATCCAAAGCAGGGTCCTTTTCTGTTTCAGCTTCTTTTTCCGGCCCTGGTAGCTTTTTCCCACTCCTGGTAGTAATCGCCTTACATTGCTCATGTGGGGGCGGTCTAGCATTTTCAGTATTGCTAGGGAAACCTCCATTCTGCCTCGGTTTAATATGCTGCGACACCTGACCCATTTGTGTCTCTAGAGATTTCAAGGTAGCCTCATGGTTTGTCATTCTCATCTTAGTTTCATCCATAAAGGTTTCTGTCTTCTTGACAAACTGATTAATATTCTCCATATACGTGCCAGTCTGAGACATAAAGGTGGCCAGAGTCTGCTTCAATATACTACTCGTGGCAGGTGGTGGTTGCTGTTGCTGCTGCGGCGGCAGGTGCTGCGGCAGGTTCTGCGGCGGCAGTTGCTGTCGCGTCAACAATCTAGGACCCCCTGATTCTGATTATATGCTTGCGGATTCAGGGCATTGTTAGGGTTACTCCAGGAAAATTTGGGATCTTTCCTCCAATTAGGGTTGTAGTTGTTGGAATTGTAGTTTGGCTTGTAATTTCCAACATATTTTCCCTCTTCTATATTTATAGGGCACTCATTCCTACTATGATTTCCCTCACAAGTAGTACAAACTTCCTCGACAGCAAATCCTCGTAAGTCCTCTTCATTCAATAAGTGTTTCATGGCTTTAGTGAGGAATGCTACCTGAGATTTCATAGTGCTGTCGGCCTCATAGTCCTTGACAGCAAGTACCCGTTTACCTCCTCTTCTAGCTGTCGGAAACTGCTCCTCATTCTTGGCTAGATTTTTCAGAACTTGTAATGCCTCGTCCGGATCTTTATCCAATAATAGTCCATTTGCTGTAGAATCAATGCGAATGCGAGTTTGTAAGTTAGCAGCATTATAGAATTTAGTTACCTGATTCCAGACAAGGAATCCATGCATTGGGCAGTTCCGAAGAAGAGTAGTAAATCTGTCCCAGGCCTCGTGCATCGGCTCGTCATCTTCCTGTTGAAAAGTAGCAATTTCGTTACGTAATCGCTCAGATAAATGCGAAGGATTAAAACGAGATAAAAATTCACTAACTCCTGGCAGTCTAAACGAACCACAGATCTCCTGGAACGTTTTGAGATGCCCCCTGGCATCTTCTGTCGCAGAACCACTGAACTGTCCGGCATTGTTGATCATACTAAACATGACAGGTTTAAGTTCGAAGTTGTCAACATCAATATCCGGCAGCGTGGTCTCCAGCTCTACATGATCGTTCAGCATGTAGTCACGACATGACCGTCGTCCATCTGCCCTCGGCGGGTCATCGACAGGTGGTACACCGTCACCAACAGGCTGGTTATGTGCCATCTGCTCTAGCTGTTCCTCGAGGTATTCGTTCCGGTCTAAAAGGCGGCGAAGTTGTTTCTTGAGATTGAAGGAACGTTCGATCTCCGGATCTAATTTATACTCAGGATCTTCACCTCTTTTGGATCTGCGCATAAACAAGAAAACCTCGTGAAAAGCAAGAGTTGAAAAAAAGAAAAATTAAAGAAGAGAAAAACAAAAACGAAAATAAAAACAAAAAGTGCAAGGAAAGAAAGGTGTAGTTATGTTGCCAATCCCCGGAAACGGCGCCAAAAACTTGTTGCGTGTAAAAGAGTCTATCGCAATTGTAGTGCAAGTGTACACGACGCAAGTAGTAAAGTGATACGAAGTATCGGATATCGTCTCCACAGGGATTGGGCTAATGACTTCACCTTAGTTTACTGCACGAAGTAAAAGAAATAGTTTAGAATTGTCACGAGAATAATAGGATAAAAACGCAAATAAAAGATTGAGTTATCAAGATAGAGAGAATGGGCTGGTATTGAATTGCTCGGTAGTGCAGGTATTGAATTGCTTAGGAACTCCAGTTCTGTCGTCGCTCTCGTCGCCGACAGCACCTGTCGCGGCGGCTGTCCGTTGGCTGTCGCGGCAGCAGACACACCAACTCCGTACTTCATAATAGAACCCGGTGTAAGTTTATTCCACCAAGTTTTAGCTCTGTCCCTCAATGAATGGGGGAATAACCGAAGCCTCAGTATCTCCGGACTGACTCCTGGCAGTCTAAACGAGCCACAGATCTCCTGGAACGTTTTGAGATGCTCCCTAGCATCTTCTGTCGCAGAACCACTAAACTGTCCGGCATTGTTGATCATACTAAACATGACAGGTTTAAGCTCGAAGTTGTCAACATCAATATCCGGCAGCGTGGTCTCCAGCTCTACATGATCATTCAGCATGTAGTCACAACATGACCGTCGTCCATCTGCCCTCGGCGGGTCGCCGACAGGCGGTATGTCTCCTCCAGCAGGCTGGTTACGGGCCATCTGCTCTACCTGTTCTTCAAGGTATTCGTTCCTGTCTAAAAGGTGGCGAATCTGTTTCTTGAGATTGAATGATCGTTCGATTTCCGGATCTAACTTATATTCAAGATCTTCGCCTCTTTTCGATCTACGCATAAACAAGAGAACCTCGTGAAAAAACAAGAGTTTAAAACAAAAAAAATAAAAATAAAAATAAAAGCGAAAAACAAAAATAAAAAGTGCAAGAAAAGAAAGGTGTAGTTATGTTGCCAATCCCCGGCAACGGCGCCAAAAACTTGTTGCGTGTAAAATAGTCTATCGCAATTGTAGTGCAAGTGTACACGACGCAAGTAGTAAAGTGATACGAAGTATCGGATATCGTCTCCACATGGATTGGGCTAATGACTTCACCTTAATTCACTGCACGAAGTAAAAGAGATAGTTTAGAATTGTCACGAGAATAATATGATAAAAACGTAAATAAAAGGATTGAATTATCAAGATAGAGAGAATGGGCTGGTATTGAATTGCTCGGTAGTGCAGGTATTGAATTGCTTAGGATCTCCAGTTCTGTCGTCGCTCCCGTCGCCGACAGCACCTGTCGCGACGTCTGTCCGTTGGCAGTCGCGGCAGCAGACACTCCAACTCCGTACTTCAAGTTTGGCAAGAATCTCAGATCTGCCTTGCCCTATCCCTAGGCACAAGTCTGTCGATGAACACGTCTTTGATGATACCTCCCGGCGTGAATCGAAGGATGAACACCGATGTGTATGAATTCTTCTTTAGCCACTTAACCTCGCCCTATCCCTAGGCACGAGATGGTTCAACTATAAACTAGAGAACGCGCTCTTATCTCTTTCGTATACTTAACTCTCCCGATGCTAAGTAAATGGATAACCTCACAATGCTCTCCCGATGCTCTTGCAAGATATTAAAACCAAGATAAAAGAACTTGAAGTTTATTTTATTGAACTTGGAAAATCCTAAAACAAAGCAACCCTTGCAACTACTTTACAAAACAACCCGTAGCCCTAGGGGGAATTTAGAACATGTCAGTGACGGGTGGACGACAGGGTTTTTTTTTGAAGTCGGTTATGGGGTTATCGGTTATGCCTCCTAGGTTAAATCTATGCCCTTATATAAGCTTTGGGCTCAAGTTATCTAAGGTAACAAGGATTACAACTTTAATTAAAAGTAAGATTCTAATAAAGACTAAATCTCTAAATTCTCCTACTTTCCAGTCGCATCCTAGCTTTTAGGGATTTCTTCTTTTTGAGCTTTGGCTTGACATATCTTTTGATCTGGGGCTTGGAAAAATATTTGGCTTTCACACGACAGACGAGCAGATTTTTCTCTATCTATCGAGGTCCACTTTACTTTTCCTCTTCATAAGTCTGCTGTCACCATGCTGTTACGACAGGTCCATGACAGGTTCGTCTTCTTCAGCTGCTTGTCTAGTTCAGCTTTCCTGCTTATCTGCCCTGCGCCTGCCTTCATCGTCAACCATGGCAGCTACCTGCAAAATACACCATCTTTTAGTAGAATCCGTGCCTTTTATATAATTGTGATGTTTTATTGAAAACTAACCTAAATGCAATGCAATGATGCTTGAATGCAGCAGAAATATGGGTTAAAAAGGGTGTAAATAATAGAACTTTTACACACTCAACACAGAGATTAACAATAGGTGATCCCTCAGAGTTGGTAGACTTGTACAAACTGGTAGAGACACCAGGAAAGGTCTGATCAAACCACTTGAAACACTGGTCCACAAGATGTCCCATCTTGCCACAAAGTTGGCACTGATATCGGTTGCGGTTGCGGCCACGACCACCACTCGAGTTTTGTTGATGATAAGGCCTCTGAGTGAAGTTTCCACTCGATTGTTGAGTAGGAAGATGAGAGAACATCTGAACAACATGTGCATTCATCGCAATAGAATGATCTTGATCAAAGATACCTTGTTGTGTTTCAACATCAATGAGTATAGTGGTAACAATATCCACCGAGAGTGACTCACGGCTAGCTGTTATAACTGCAACAAATAGTTTGTATTCCGAAAAAAGTCCAGCGAGTATCGTTGCAATATGTTCAGTTTTCAACACAAAACTGCCACACGAGGCAAGAGCACCGCAGATTTCTTTCACCTTGGCAATGTACGCTCGTATACTCAGATCCCCTTTGCGAATGGATCGAAGCTTGAAGTGTATAGACATGATTGTAGTAGTGGAACAACTAATGAATAAATCGACCAAAATAGACCAGATCTCGGCTGACGATTCAGCTCCCACAAAGTGCCTCAACAAATGAGGACTCATAGTTGAGAGAAGCCACGACGCGAGAGTAGAATCTTGAGCAAAAAAATCACAGTATGCTTCATTTTCCACTTTAGATATGTCTACTCATCGAACCGTCTACGGCGGAGCTTTGCGTGTGCTGTTGAGAAAACATTCAAATCGATGACTACGAACCGTGAAAAGGATATGTTGTTTCCAGATCAAGAAGTTAGACTCGTCTAAGAGTATATTAACTCTCTTATTGGTGAAAGCCTTGCTGGATCGCATTGACGAATCAACATCGCCATCACCGGAACAAAAATCAACGGAGGACGGCATCGCAACACACCGAAACGGTGGAGGGAAAGAAACACCACAAAACAAGAGCGAAAGAACTTAGTAAGCTTCCTCAGGAAGCGGCCCGGCGAATGATGTCATAATGAAAAGTAAAGTGAAAGAGAAAACGGTGGAAAAAACAAGAAACCCTAAACAGGGAAAGGAAGTGAAACTCAAAAAATATCTTTGAGAAAGAAAACCTATCTGAAATGTAGGCCACAAACAAAATGAATGGCCTGGGCTGATTGCCCTATCTTTTATGTTAGGCTTGATAGGCTCAATTTTCTTCAACTGATTTAGTTTCCCAAGGGGTGGAGAAGTTGGTTTTTTGGGTGAATGATTTATGGAAGCAAAAAATGTATGACACGATGAATTTATAGTGGTCCGACCTTCGAACAAGCACCTACATCCACTACCTTAGCTCCCACTAAGGATTTCCCAATCAATTCACTAATTTATTCGTCCCCTTTTCTAGGCTTATGAGGAAACCCTTACACACACAAAGCTTTCTAGACCAAAGCTTGAGTAAACCATCTTTACAAGAGAGAAAAATAAGCAAACTAAAATACCTCTAATAGGTATTTGTTTGCACTTTTTAAGCTCTCACCCAAACCTAAACACTTGAGAAAATATGACAATTTTGGCTCACAAGTGTTCTTTATACAAAGAATAAACAATTAAGCCCCTAAGACAATTTTCTCATCATAATGTTGTTGACAATTGAAGCATTAGTCTTTTCTTGATGCTTGAAGGTCCATTTTATACTCTCAATTGAGTTTGTAGCCGTTGAGTACCGTTAGGGTTGAATTGGAGTTGTTGCAGACTTTATTTCCCACCATAAATGCAGTTATGGTTATGTCTGTTTCGATACACGGGTAGCTGTATCGAAACATCCTTCTTCAAAACTAGCTGTTGGAGTCTGATGCAGTGTGCCGTATCGAAACACATTGGGCCGTATCGGAACGCCGGTATCGAAACAGCCTGCAATTCAAATAGTCGTTAGGAAATAGTCGGTAGGGGGTTTTAGACCGTTGAGGTGTTTGCCATGTAGGCGTATCGAAACACCGAAGGGTGTTTCGAAACAACACCTATCTGTATCGAAACAGGTAAGCCTCGTATTGAAATGAGTTCTGGCAGTTTCAAAACGTATCGATACAGATTATTACTATATCAAAACGGGTACATTAAAAGCACTAGTTTGGCTACATAAAAACGTTTCAAACATTAGCAAAACCTTTTGAAAACACTTTAAACTTATTTTCAAGTTGTTTTGACTAAAAGCATGTTTTAAATTCTTTTCAATTTAGTCCAAAGCAATTTTCAATTATTATATCAAAACATATATTTCTACAATCTCTCCCTTTTTTGATATAATAAAACCAACTTGAAAGATTGTTTGGGATTCTCCCCCTTAGTATTTTAAAATTTTGAATAAGAGGTTTTGAAAATTAAATGAAGTTAAAGCTCCCCCTTATTCATTTGAAAAAATCAATTTTTCAAACAATTTCTCCCCCTTTTTGTTATATCAAAAAATATCAAAAAGAATTTAAAAGACGTTAAGCTCAAAATAACATAGGAGGTTAATTGATTTTACACAACTAAAAAATTTGGTTTTAAAATTGGCTCCCCCTTACTCAAAGCATCAAATATTGTTAGTTCAACAATATGATAATCTAGTTGTAAAGAAAAATAATCTAATTAAAAACAAAAACAACTAGAAAATTTACCAACACTTGAACTTCAAGGGGTGTGAAGTCTTCCTTCTCCAAGTGTTCTTTCTTGTGTGTATAGAGCTCCCCCTCAAATTTAGACTTGTTGATCATTCTCCATCACACCTGACATAAGACAATCAAGTAATTTTTGGTATCCAAATTGCTTTGGATTCATAGACGTTAGTGGCACAAAATTTAGTCCCCTTAGGAATCCATTTTTCAATTTCATCCTTTTTGTTAGAAATGATTAGTTCTTTTGGAAGCCAAACACTTCTAAAACATTTTCCATTTAAAAATATAGGGGCGCTAGATTGTCTGTCATAAAAATTTGATTTTCCACAATTTGTTTTCTTTTCAAGCTCTTTGGAAATCAAATATTTTTCTTCTTGAACTTTATGAAGCAAATTTTGTAAATCAACACATTTTTGCTCAAACTCGTTAAGTTTTGCTTCAAGTTCAATTTTGGTTTTAGAAATCAAATCATCATCATAGGCATCTTGTAATTCATCAAAAGAATATGAACATGAGGTAGATGAATTAGAAGTTACCCTTGAATTTTCTTCGATGGCAATAAGGAAAAGGTTGGCTTGTTCATTGCCGGTGGAGTCTTCATCACTCCAAGTAGCCATATATGCCTTCTTCTTATAGCTTGAAGAGCTTGCCCTCTTCTTCTTCATTGATTCACGTTCGAATTCTTTCATTGCTTTCTTCATAAATGGGGCGCACTTCTTGAAGAGATGAATTATCTCTTCTTCATATTCCTCCTCGCTTGATTCAACATGGTTGCACTTGGAGGATTTGAGAGCAATGACATTCGTGTTGATGCCAAGCTCCATGATTTTCTTCTTCTCCATCTTCTTTATCCATTCCTTATTATTCTCCTCTTCTTTTCCTTTATTCATAATTTCATGAGTGAGAAGAGACCCCATGATTTCATCAAGCTTTAAAGTTTTGAGATCATTGGCTTCAATGATGGCGGTCTTCTTTGAGTCCCATGACTCGGGAAGAGAATATAGAAGCTTTCGGACAAGCTTATCTTCCGGAATTATTTCTCCATAGCCTTTGACCTCATTTGTGATGGTGGAGAATCTATCGAACATCTTTGTGATGTCTTCATTCGATTCCATCTTGAAGTTCTCATACTTGAGGTTGAGAAGACCAATCATGGTCTCCTTTACTTCGTTGGTTCTTTCGAATGTGACTTCAAGCTTGTCCCAAACTTCCTTGGCGTCTTCACAAGAAGACATCTTCTCATAGATGTTAGGGCTAAATGCACAAAAGAAAATGTGCAAAGCCTTGAAATTTAGCTCAATCTTCTTGTGATCATCCGCATTCCATTCTGCCTTGCTTCGTTGTGGCATGAACGAACCATCCTCAACTATGTCCTAAAACTTGTAATCATTGGCTTTGATGAAGAACATCATTCTTGTCTTCTAATATGCATAGTTGGCCCGGTCTAGGAATGGTGGTTTGTCGATGGATTGCGTCATTTGACCGGTTGATTGAATTGATGTATCAAGCTTCCCGGATTGCCTCAATAGGATATTAATCCCTTTCGATTGAGCCTCACTCTGATACCAATTGTGAGGCTTGATAGGCTCAATTTCCTTCAACCGATTTAGTTAGCCAAGTGGTGGATAAGTTGGTTTTTTGGGTAAATGATTTGTGGAAGCCAAAAATGTATGACACGATGAATTTATAGTGGTTCGACCTTCGAACAAGCATCTACATCCACTACCTTAGCTCCCACTAAGGATTTCCCAATCAATTCACTAATTGATTCGTCCACTTTTCTAGGCTTATGAGGAAACCCTTACACACTCAAAGATTTCTAAACCAAAGCTTGAGTAAACTCTCTTTACAAGAGAAAGAAAATAAGCAAACTAAAATGCCTCTAATAGGTATTTGTTTGCACTCTTTAAGCTCTCACCCAAACCTAAACACTTAAGCAAATATGACAATTTTGGCTCACAAGTGTTGTCTATACAAATAATAAACAATTAAGCACCTAAGAAAATTTTCTCATCATAATGTTGTTGACAATTGAAGCATTAGTCTTCTCTTGATGCTTGAAGGTCCCTTTTATACTCCCAATTGAGTTTGTAGCTGTTGAGAACCGTTGGGGTTGAGCCGTTGGAGACTTTATTTCCCACCACAAATGCAGTTCTGGTGATGTTTATTTTGATACACGGGTAGCTGTATCGAAACACCCTTCTTCAGAACTAGCCGTTGGAGTCTGATGTAGTGTGCCGTATCGAAACACGCTGGATCGTATCAGAACTCCCGTATCGAAATGTCTAGTGTCGTATCGAAATAGCGTGCAATTCAAATAGTCGTTGGGAAATAGTCGTTGGGAGGTTTTAGACCGTTGGGTGTTTGCCACGTAGGCGTATCAAAACATCGAAGGGTGTTTCGAAACAACACCTATCTGTATCGAAATAGGTAAGCCTCGTATCGAAACGGGTTCTGGCAGTTTCAAAACATATCGATACAGATTATGCATGCATCGAAACGGATACACTAAAAGTATTGGTTTGACTACTTAAAAACGTTTCAAATATTACCAAAACCTTTTGAGAACACCTCAAACTTATTTTCAAGTTATTTTGACTAAAAACATGTTTTAAATTCTTTTCAGTTTAGTCCAAAACATTTTTTAATTATTATATCAAAATATATATTTCTACATTTTATATAGCCCATTGACCAGAAGGTTGTTATCAATTAACCAATTTGTTAGAGATATGAGCCTAACAAAAATATGTTACAAACCAACTAACTAATCAAACAAATTGGACTGAACTTAACCGTCAATAACAGTCACTCAATAAACTCAATATGTGACATTTTAGATTTTTTAGAAAACTATTTTTTATAAGTTTTTTAGAACTTTTAGAACTTTTAAAGAATTTTTTTAAGTAAAATAAAAAAAATCTAGAAATGTCAGGTGACAACAACGTAGCACGACACGTTGCACCAACTTATCCAAAAAACTATTAGATTTGATGACCAATGTTGGTCAAAGGGGTAAAATTGATTAAATTTTGAATTATAAGGGTTTAATTGGGTGCAAAAAAAATATAGAGGCACTACACCAAGTTTGGGATATAGCGACGTTTTTCAAGGCGTTTTTGAATTAAACGCCGCTAAATTTAAACATATAGCGGCGTTTAGAAAAGAAACGCCACAAAATGACAAATTTCGCGACGTTTTAGTAAAAACTCCTCTATAGATAGTAAATTGGTGGCGTTTTGTTTTAAAAATGCCACAAATTCTCATACTTTAGTGGCGTTTTTTATATAAATGTCGCAACAGATGTCTTATGTAGTGTTTTACTAGCGTTTTTTCTAAAACGCCGCAATAGATGTCGTATTGGTGGTGCTTTTTTCAAAAACGCTGCAAAAATGTTGTATTGGTGACGCTTGGTTTTACAAATATCGGAATAGGTGAAACTCGCCGTTTTGATTTAAGCATTATAACTCTCATTCTGACTGAGTACATTATTCCCCTCTATCCCCAAATCAATATTTCGTGAAATCCCTAAATCTCTCTTGCCATTGCTCTACCTTGCCGGTTGTCTCCGTCGATGTGGTCGGTCGTCTCAAGTAGAGCACCATCATCTGGTCGTCTACGTCGTCAAAAATGGCGTTCCCTAGTAAGATTAAGGTGATCAATCCCATAGTCAAGATGGATGGTGAGCTTTCAATCCCTAAAACTCCCTCTTCAGTCTTCCCGCTTTTTATTTGTCTCTCTTTTTTGTGACTCCAGGAACAGTTTTCAGGGAACCGATTATTTGCAAAAATGTCCCTCGGCTTGTCCCAAGTTTGTGCATCATCTTAGAATTTATGTTTCATTATTGTTATTTGTTTAATTCATCTAAAGCATTTCAGGCTGGACCAAGCCAATCTGCATCGGGAGACATCCTTTTGGTGATCAGTACCGAGCAACCGATTTAGTTGTACAGGAACCTGGAAAACTCATGCTTGTTTTTGGTAATCTCCTATTTTAATACAGAATTCAGTCAATCTATAAGTTTTGTACTTTGACATGGTCTTGCAGATTTTTCGTAGAAGAACGCTCAAATTCATCTTAATTTATCTCATGAATCTTTATTTTTGCGGTTCCTGATAGTTGTGAGAAGGAGCTCGAGGTTTTCAACTTCAAAGCTGTTACAGAATCCATCTAGACTTTTTCTGTTTTTGTACGTTTAATGCAATTTTCCCTTCATCTAGTCTTCATTGAATCGATTGAACCTTTTTTTTTTGTATTGCGTTTTTTTAATATTGTACGCAGCGAAAGCAATTGTACTGGGGTTCCAGCATTATCTACTCACTCTTGACATCACAGTTTTGATTCCGAGTATACTCATTCCTCAAATGGGTGGTAGAAATGTGAGAATTTAATTGTTTAATCCTGCTTGATTCTTCATTTTTTTCTTTATTATATTATTATGTAAGTGATTAAATCACCTAAAACCCCCTTTTTATTTGTAGTGTTCCTAATACAGTCTAAGAAGGTAAAATAGTTATTTTCAGACCTTACTTTTTGTTTCAGGATTAAGCACACTTTTTCAGTCATTTCTAGGAACCCGACTCCCCATAGTGGTAGTGGGTTCATATACTTTTTTTTTCTTTCATATATAGTCCTAAAGTAAAGCCATTAAACTCCACTAATTAGCTTGATACAAGGGCCCTTGTATTATTATCTATGATTTTTTTAGATCTGTTTTTGTCATGGGAAAATTACCAAGAGTTATCAACTTGAATTGAATTTAAAATCTAATATGATCATTTGATTAGATGCACATTCTAATGATCTGATAATTTTTGACTTGAGCAAGCTCTCTTGTCTTCCCATTAATTTAGGCATTACTACAAATCTAATTGACTCTTTGATAACCTTAGTTTTAAAAAGCGCGCCTAGGCGCGCCTAAGGCGCTAGGCGAAGCTGGGCGACCTGAGAAACGCCTCTCATGGCCAAGGCGAGGCGGCATACGGTGGGCGATGGTAGGCGCACGCCTTTGGCGCTTTTTAAGGGGCGAAAAGCGCTGCGCTTTAGGGCTTTTAGGATTTGAAAGGATAAAACTTTTAAGTTGAAGAAGAAGAAGTGGGTTGGTTTTGGTGAACCGACTGTTCACTTTACTGCATTTATTATGTTTTAAAAGATGTGTTGGTGGGCCTTGGATTGATTCCAAGGCTGTCAGATTTTATTATTTTAATTATTTTTCCTTTACATATCATAAAAAAACGTGCATCATCTCTTGTTCAAAATAAATTTGAGTTCTTTTTTCTGCATTATTCTTTTATTATAGGATTTTGTTATTATTATTTAAATTTTATGAAAATTATATTATTAATTTTGTTACCCAAATAATTAATCTAAACCAAAATATTAATTTTAATATTATTTTGATATAAACTAATATAATAAAATAACATATATTTTTAAATATTTAGTAATTTAAATAAAATATTAAACTTGCATATTTAAATAATATAAATTTATCAATATTTTAATATATTTATTTTTAATAGTTTTGAAATTTACATCTAATTAAAATATTTTGATATTTTAGAATCTATAATATAAATTATTAGCTTTTTAAGTACAAAATTTACTCTAAGATTAATTTATAAATTTTTAAGATAAAGAGTGCGCCTCACCTACGAAAGGCGAACAAAACTCGATTTAAAGGAGATGAAAAGAGATAATAAACTAATCGAATATGTTCATCCCAAGATGTTTATAGATTGGAGGATGTGATTTCCATAGGAAATAAAATGGTGCTGCAAAAAAACAATGTCATCAACTTAGTTTTGTTTATACAAAAATACTTCAGAGCAGTCCATTGTATATTTAATTTCCATTGGTAGTTATCTATTTCATCGATATAAAAAATGCTTAAATATGTTCATCCTTGTATGTATTGTCCTTTTAACTCTTAATTGATTTTTTTTTATTTCTTCTGGAAGCATTATCATTGTTTATGGTAGAAGAGGTATTGATTGTTTTAACTGTCTGAAACTGCTATTAACTTTTCGTGTTTAACTTTTTTTGGTATAGGGATTCATGATGGTAATCGGTGGTAGTGTTGACCAAGAGATAGTGGATTGGGGAAGAGAGGCCTAGGAACGAAATATGTAGAGGGGATTAAATTGCGACAAAATGTACTTTTTTGTAATGAAATAAATATTTTATTTAACAAATATTTTAAGTTAATTGTGACAATATATCTTTGGGATGAAATAAATATTTTATTTAACAAATATTTTGAATCTGTAATTTGTATTTTTTTGACGAAATAGAAATAGGGGAAACTAATTTTTATTATAATTTTATTTCCCTTACAATCAAGCTTGGTGGTGTTTGAAAAACAAAACGCCACTAAAAGGCATGCTCTTGCGGCGTTTGTAAAATATAATGCCACTACAAGTCAGGCTATTACGGTGTTTGTAAATTAAAATGACACTAAAAGTCAGGCTATTGTGGCATTTATCAATAAAACGCCACTAAATATCACTAACATATAGCGGCGTTTTTGCCGAAAACGCCACTAAGACAAGGTTATTCTTGGCATTTTACCAAAACGCCGCTATATCCCAAAATATTTATCGGCATTTTAAATATCAAATGCCGCTATAGATCTCGACCTTTTGCGGCGTTTTTAGTTCACAAACGCCGCTAACTGTTGCGTCGCTCGATTCAACGGTATTTTTAGCGCCGGGAGTATTTTTAGCGGCGCTTAAAAACGCCGTTATAAAGTTAAAAATGTCGCTAAAAACCTGTTTTGTTATAGTGATGATTAATTATTTTTTTTTAAGTTTAAGGCCATATGATAATTAAGATAGAAAAAAATCACTATAAACATATGAGTATTATTTGATTAAAAAAGAAATCCTCATAAGAGTTTTTATCTAATACAAATAGTTATTCAATAAACCACGAAAGTTGGGTAGAAGGCAAGGGTCTCTCCAACTTTAATTAGTGGTTGACTTTTAGAAAATTTTAATAAAAATATAGTATAATTAAGCTGGTCATCGTTAAGAAGTTTTGTCATAATATATGATGCTTTTTTGCCTTCTTTCTTGTATTTTCGTGGGAAAATATGGTACTTGATACTTGATAGTAACAATATGTTCCATATTCTAGCTTGATTCATTATCAATTCACACCCAATTTTGTAATTAATGCGTCTTTCTTGTGTAATTAAAATGTTTTATCGCATTATAATCATATTTAAGTTTTTTTTTTTGTTTATATATTTCGAGTAGCTTTCACCAGCTACAACTATCGTCTACACAAATCCAAAACTTTTCTTTGAATTATATGCTGGTAGATTGACATAGTTATAACCCTGTCCCTTTGCCTTTTAACATTATGTTGGGATTTATTGCCGTATTGGTCTGAAAATGGTGCAATGTAACGACATTGTTGTCAAATCCCATCGACTTTCCTGGCAATAATCAAAGGAATAAAAATGGTATATGCCATTTTATACCCAGAGCTCTTTACATAAGAGACCCTATGTAATTAAATACCTTCGATTTCTGATCACCATTGATTCATTCAATCACGTTACATACTGGTTCAGGTCAGGAAATTCTGAAACTCTAAGAATTATGTAAATGAGATGAACAATACAAAGACCAAGAGTGGAACTGTTTGTTTTAATGTCTTTTTTGATCTAGTTTCAGGTAAAAAGAATCAGAAATGTCGAACAACCAGCTCGGAGTTCTTCATGCATTGGACTCAGCAAAGACACAATGGTACCATTTCACTGCGATTGTTATTGCAGGGATGGGTTTCTTTACCGATGCTTATGATCTTTTCTGCATCGCTCTTATTACGAAACTGCTCGGCCGTATTTATTACCACAAAGAAAACGTTGACAAGCCTGGAACATTGCCTCCTAAAATCGCAGCTGCTGTTAATGGTGTGGCCTTTTGCGGAACTTTAGCCGGCCAGCTTTTCTTCGGTTGGCTCGGTGATAAATTAGGCCGGAAACGGGTTTACGGGCTTACGTTGATGCTCATGGTAATCTGTTCCATTGCCTCTGGACTATCCTTCGGGAAAACCCCAGAGGGTGTCATGGCATCGCTTTGTTTCTTCAGGTTTTGGCTCGGTTTCGGAATCGGGGGTGATTATCCACTGTCGGCCACAATCATGTCTGAATACGCCAACAAGAAGACTCGCGGGGCGTTTATAGCGGCGGTGTTCGCGATGCAGGGGTTCGGGATTTTAGCGGGCGGGATTGTTGCACTGATTGTGTCCTCTGCATTTGATCATGCCTACAAGGTCGATTCGTATGATGTTATCGGGCAAAAGTCGACCATACCACAAGCCGATTATATTTGGCGGATCATACTAATGTTTGGAGCAGTTCCGGCTCTTCTCACTTACTACTGGCGAATGAAGATGCCCGAAACAGCCCGTTACACCGCCCTCATAGCCCGAAACAGCAAACAGGCGGCCGCGGACATGTCGAAGGTCTTGAACGTGGAGCTCAAACCCGAAGAAGAGAAGGTAGACAAGATACTAAGTGCGCAATCCAACTCTTTTGGCCTATTCAGCAAGGAATTTGCGAAACGCCATGGATTACACTTGCTTGGAACAACCACAACATGGTTCTTATTGGACATTGCCTTTTACAGCTCCAATCTGTTCCAAAAAGACATCTTCACTGCAATCGGATGGCTCCCGAATCCGAGATACATGAGTGCAACTCACGAGGTTTATCGGGTGGCGAGGGCTCAAACACTTATCGCACTCTGTGGTACTGTCCCTGGGTACTGGTTTACCGTAGCATTGATCGACCACATCGGTCGGTTCACGATCCAATTGATGGGCTTCTTCTTCATGACTATCTTCATGTTTGCACTAGCAATCCCATACCATCACTGGAAATCTCACCACCCCGGCTTCCTCATCATGTATTCATTGACCTTCTTCTTCGCAAACTTTGGACCCAACGCCACCACATTCGTTGTCCCGGCTGAAATTTTCCCTGCCAGGTTGAGATCAACCTGCCACGGGATATCAGCTGCAGCCGGAAAAGCCGGGGCCATTGTCGGCTCATTCGGGTTCTTGTACGCTTCACAAAGCCAAACTAAACCTGACGAAGGATATAATCCCGGTATCGGAGTTAAAAATGCACTGATGGTGCTCGGTGCCGTCAACTTTCTCGGATTTCTTTTCACTTTTCTAGTGCCTGAGTCAAAGGGGAAATCATTGGAAGAGCTGACAGGTGAAAATGAAGAAGATGATGGGAACCAGCAGACAAATTCGGTTGACAAAGTTCCTGTCTGAACAATAACAGCTTCAACTAGGATGTTTCAGATCAAAACAAGAACAAAAAAGGAGATGGAATAGAATAAGTAAAATAAAGTTAGCTGTGCGTGGGGTAATCCATCCGAATAGCACTTAAATTGCTTAATTATGTGTTTTTTTTAGTAATGATGTGATTTGGGAGGACACCAAATCGAAATAACAATGTGATATTAATTATTATATATCTGTAATTTTGTTTAAAGCCTGACTTTTTTAATTAAAATAATTTGGAATTAGTGTTTGTTTATATTTTTCTTTTAAATTTTGAAAATACATACATTATACTCTCAAAAAAATTAATTTTTATTTTTTTCTGTTAACAAAAGTTGGATACACCGACAAAACACATTATACTCTCAAAAAAAATTAAATTTAAATTATAAAGACAATATTATTAGAGAGGAACGAAGAATCTCGAACATAAACTATACCAAAAAATTCTCATTTTTCCCCTAAGGGAACTATAGGTAAAACCCTATTTCTAAAAGAAATAGCGACTAAAACGCTAAGTTTTTGGCAGATTTGAATATAATTGATAAGGGCGGTTCAAAGATTTAGGGGCTTTGTGCAATTTATTAAAATAAGACCCTTAATTTATAATCTGTAAAAAATAATTTTTTTTCAAAATAAAATTTATTTAATACAAAAAATGTTTAATTACTTTCTTGAACAATAAAAATTAACTTATAAACATCTAAAATTCTAACTTGAAAAGTGCCACTCTTTTTGCATGTTTTGAAGTAAAATCATTTACAACATTTTCAATATCAACTTCTTCCAAAAGATTATTCTCGATTGTCATCAAAGTAAGTTCATTTAACATTTCTTGTGACATAGTTATCTGTAAGTATGACTTCAACAAAGACAACTTCAATTTTAAAAAACTTTGTTTTGTAGAAGCAACAACAATATAAATAGTCAATAAGATTATATAAGCAATTGTCTCGTTTGGGAAGCAACTAAAACGTTTTAAAAGACGTCATAAAATCTATAATTCTATTGCACTCATTTTTTTTCTTTAGGTAAAAGTTATTTTCTAAGTAATTTCAGCTCAATAAATAATACATTTCCATCAACATCAGATAACTCACTCTTTTTAAGAGCATTTTCAAAACTATTCCAACTAGTTTTGAGATTAATGTCGTCAAATTAAAATGATTTATCAGAATGAAACAAGAAACCAAAAACATTCTCATATAATTGATATTGTTCAAATCTCTTATCCAAAGAAATAATAGTTTGATTGACAATATACAAAAAGTATTCAATTTTAAATGACTCATCGGGAGATATTAATGTTCATATTTTGCAATTAATTTGAAAGATGGTGTAAGTTGTTCGTAAGTTGTTAATTATCAAATCCAAAAATTTATAAGTATTTAATTTATGTTTGATCTTTATTTTTAGGCCTTTATTGTTTGAAGCTTGTGCGGTCGCTTCACTTGCGTATATTCAGAACCCACTGATAATTAATTTAAATAGTTCGGATGTTAAAATCACTATACATTTTAGATTTGGAGTAGACGCAAATAAACACATCTAAATATATATTATCTGAAATTAATTACTAACGTAAATGTGAACTACATATTTGAATATATGAATCTGAACTTAGATTATAAAATAGTGAATATATTTACCTATAATAGGAATCAAATCTCTCCTCCAAAATTCATATTTGTACGAATTTGAATATTCAAAATGTTATTTGAAATTTGAATATTGATAATGTTTACTTTAGATACGGATAACAATACTTATATAATTTATAAATAAAAATAAAATCTAATTTTTAGATAAATTTTACGTGTTCGAATTCGGATGATTAAACAAATACAAATATGATTCCCGAAACCGAAATCTATATAGAAAAGAAAAACGATATGGGCGTCTAGCGGGAAAAATAAAACGGGCCAGACGTGCTTTTGTAATTCGATTGAGCGCGTGAGGGCCACACATTGGCAAGTCCAAAACAAAAGGGGAATCCCGATTCAATTTGAGGCATTCTAAACCCTAAATTGAAGAAAAAAGAATCCACAAAATTCCAGGTAAAATCTGGAAAATCAGTCATTCAAAAACAAGAACAAGATTCATAGCACAACGATGTCGGAGGCGTACGAGAAAGTGAAAGGAGGTAGATTGACCTTCAAAGGAGGAAGCTTAGCCACTCGCAAATCAATCGACAAAAGCAAGAAGAAACACAAGAAGAAAAAGATCGCCGACGATGATTCCCAGCCTTCCCTCGACGCCTCCGCCGCTATTGAAGGTTCCGAAACTGGTGGAAGCGATATCTACACCATCGACGCCGCTAAAAAGATGAAGTACGAGCAGTTGTTCCCTGTCGAGGCTAAGAAATTCGGCTACGATCCCAAAAACCCTAAAGCCCAATCGGTGGAAAAAGCCCTCGATGACCGTGTTAAGAAGAAAGCTGATCGTTACTGCAAATGAGGTTCTTTTGTTGTTGATTACTAATGTTATGTATTTTCATACAATTTTTTTATAGAATTTAGCTCAATGATTATGCTTTATTCTGTGATTTCTGATTGTTATTTTAGCTAACAAAGATAATTGGTTGCTTAAATTGCTTTCAGAAACTAGTAATTCAACTCTTGATTTTCAATGAATACTTGATATTTCAGGATCAGACACAAAGTTACTTGCTTTGACCATTAGATTCATCTGTTGAACACATGCATTGTTTTGTGTTCATCGATTTGTTACTCTTCTTAAGCTAAAGAAATTTAATGGATTGCTTCCGTAGCTGGCATCGTAGGATTTCAGAAACTAGTAATTTAGTTCTTGAATATCTATGATTAGTTGATATTCAAGATCATCATCATCAAGCTATTATACCATTAGGTTAATCCGTTGTATGTATGACTTGCTCTTTTTCTTGCGCTCTGGCTGTCTTTTGGATTGCTTCAATGGCTCTCATTTCTGATTTCAGAAACTAACAATTAAACTTGGACCTCTCGATGCTAACTACACATTTAGGTTATAACATTTACATAGTTAACTACAATTTCTTTGTCAAGGTACGCAGGTGGCATATGAGCTATGCTCCTCGTTGACTGACAACCCCAAGTTGAGTTCTTTTGTTGAGCATGTGTGACTGCTTCTGCAAGTTTCTAAGCATGCAGGTCACTCACTCACTCCACTTCTCATTTTTTTTTCTACTAATGCCTATGTTTGGAACATATTCGTACATGATTTGAGGATATGAACCTCTCAAGATCTACCAAATACATGATAAAACATATAAAAAAGTTAGGCTTTTTTGGTGACGCCAATATACCATCTCTGGCTCCTATGACTGATCTCAAGTGATATAGATATCATTGTTTTAGTTTTTGTCTCTGTATTTCGTTTTTCTTGATTTCTGTACAAAATTAGTGTAATACCTCTTTGTTTTTACATTATGTAAGTGGATTCTAACTCATACCTAATTATAGAGAAATCTACTTGAGCAAACTTTTCTCTTATAGCGTTATGTTTATGAAGAGAGCAGCAGTGTTTATCAATGGCAAGTAGGGAACCTCGTTTTGAAGTGAGAGACAACCTCATCCCACAATGTTTAATTTTAAAAATTAATACCTAACAGGTCCTTGTTATTATAAAGTTTTGTAATTTCATCCTCAAATATTCGAATATTTCTATTATTGAACATAAAGAAAATACATATATAAAAATGGACTAGAAATAAGATGGAATATATGAGCCATTGGAGGAATTAATATGATAAACATCGGTTTATTTAATAAAAGCCAGATAGCAAAAACACGGACAAAGATAGAAATAAAAAAAGGTAATGGAAATTAAATAAAAGTATTGATTAACAAGGGTGACGACACATGCAAGTGTCGTCGGGAGAATTGACAGTGTAGCAAAAGCCGTGAGCATCTTGCCCGAACTTGGCCTTGCATACACTGAAACATTCGTTTATTTCACACCCTCCACTATGCCCCAACACATCGCAGCTTCCTATGGCATTTACCATCTTTGATTCATTCCCTATAAAAAATTAATAATTCAAAAATAAAAAAATTATAAACAAAAAATGATTCATTTTTGCTTAAACAGATAGACAAAAGACATACATAATTCACACCAAAAAATTAAAATATATATAATAATATTCGAATATGAGGAAAAGAATGTTTAAATGAAAATGAACACAATACTTGCTAAATGCAAAAATTACCTGCAGTAATGAAGAGAAGGATGAGGAAAATTGCAGAAAATGAGAGGGTTTTCATTTTTTGCCAAGTGATTTAGAGAAAATAATGAGTGAGATGAGGAATGTTTTGCTTGAGTAGGACTATTTATAGGCAATGTTTTGGAAATTATATATATATATGTAGTAGTAATTTCTTTGTAAGTTTCTTTAGGCAAGTATGTAAATAGTTTTTTATTATTATTTCTTAAATTAATTCTTTGTGAAATTGCTTTCACAAGTAATGGAAATTGAGGGAAGAATTTCCTCATTATTTTCTAAAGTCAACGTCAAATCTGCTCAAATCAATGTTGAGGCCATTGTTTATTATTTTTAAGGAAATGTTTTGGTATTTTGT
Source organism: Hibiscus tridactylites (assembly GCA_958450335.1). NCBI lineage: Eukaryota > Viridiplantae > Streptophyta > Magnoliopsida > Malvales > Malvaceae > Hibiscus > Hibiscus tridactylites. The sequence goes on along the minus strand of OY288268.1, from coordinate 82,961,888 downwards.
TGACAATTTTCCAATAAGAACTGCCTAAATTCACTCTTTACATACTGTAATCAGTGAATTTCTCGGATCGTGTCAAATAAAATTCCAGTTACAACTTACAATCTATAATATTATAAAAATAATATTTTTAATAGGTACATGTATAATTACAATTGACTTTAATGATTTTGAAATATTTCAATTCAAATTATTTGAAAATAACACAATTAATAAAATTTTATATTTGTCATGATGCCATTACTTTCTTCTCAAAAAACATTTCTAATAGAATTTACAGCTTCATCACTTATATGTCTCAAGATATCTCTTTTTCTTACCACTCATGGGTGCTCAGCGTGAAATTGAACAGTTAAAGGGTCTTCGGTATCATTTGTCACGGGATTATTACCTTCTTCCCAAAAAACATGTCTGATGGGGTGTGTAGTGTCACCGCTTATATATTTTAAAACCTCAATTTTCCTTTCTGATGTGAGATTATTGTCCACGCCTCTTCTCAAGTGTGACATTAGCTTTCGCCTTCTCTAAGTACTTTTCTAAGTTTTCAGAGGCTGACTTAATCCTTGACTTAAGATCATTGACTAAGTGCGTGTTTGTTTTCGCGGTGGGAGGGCCAAAATTTCTTTCAATCGGAATTTTGTGTCTTGAACACCGTGCCTACATGTTTGAATGTAAAAAATCTAAAATCAATTCTAGGCACTAAACGTGATTTTGAGAAAAGCTACAGGATAATAGCTTTTGCATTTCGTCGTGATTTTTACACTATATTTTTACACAATCATAATTTTTAAGAAAAAACTCCAAAACATAAATCATATTGCTTTAAAATTAATTTTACACAAAATCAATTCTTAAAATCAGAATGATCCAAAATTAATTCTCCCTCCGCATATTCAAACACACTGATCAACCACCTATAATCATTAATTTTTTTTTGTCTTATTATATTTTATCTGTTTTTATTTATAGGGTTTTTTTGGTTCTTAATAATTCTTTATGTGTATTGGTTATTTTCTTTTCGTATATTTTTTTTTTGCAATTTGTTTTTCTGTCTTTGTGACATAGCTTTTCTGGATACTTTTGCGGTGGCTTGACGCTCGTATTGCGATCCTCACAACGTTTGTTTCTTATATGTGTTTGTCGATGGTCATGTATAATTTAATCCCTTTTGTGGTTGTTTGTCGATGCAAACAAAACTGATGTAGCGGATTGGCGTTAATAGAACCGATGTGAAAGGTATTTGTAGTTTTCTTATGGAGATTTCATCTAGTTCGTGTTTTGACAGCTTCCCAAGGACTCTTCCTACAACGGACTTCAAAGATTTATTGTTGTACAAAGAGAAAGCGTCTGATCTGACTAGAGCAGTTCTTTAATTTTTTTTAATTTGTTGTTTTCTTTTTTATGTTTGAAATATTTGAAAAGTTATGCTCTTTGATTTTTTTGTTTATTAATAAAATTGTCTGGTTTAAAATTTCCAACAAAAAATCAATATTTCTTCTAATAATAATATTATCTTCAAAATTTGATTCCACCTCCTATCTCTACAAATATCTTACCAATATCTCAATCACTTTAAAAATGGAATTTAGAGAGCATAGATGAACAAAATGGTAAGTTACTTCAGAATTTTCCTTTCTATTAACTAACAACATAAAACGAAAATATATTATTATAATAATAAATTTAATTTTAAAACTTTATGATGTTGTGTCATCATTCAGTTCATTCAAGATGCATAAAACTGCAAATGTATTACATTAAATATAGATTAAATTAGAAATGTCACTTTTAATTATGGTGAGAAAAATTCGATTAGATTCAAAAAATAAAAAAATTGAGTTATTTGAATTTTACTTAACACTCCCTCACTTATTAAAAAAATCAATCCATACAAGTAAAAACTAGTTATTTTCTTATTTTAATTAACTTTTCTTCCCCCCACCCCGTCTAAACAAGCAGTAAAAGTAAATTACAGGATGTAACTTGTAAGCCAAATAATTAATGTACCCCAAGAAACTTAAGGAGAATACCAAATTTGGGTACAAATTACAAATATCAAAATTGGATTCCAGACATTTTAAAATTAATCAAACCCCCTAAAAAGTAATTACACAAACCAATAGGATTAAGCTCAACTTCAAGTAAAGGTGTTCATGAAAAGGTGAAGACTAATTTTATTCTTTCAAATTCTTTAATCAAATTAATTTAGATCAAGCCTAAACCTAAACCAACTTAAATAACTCATTTTACTAGTTCAAAAAGAAAATATTATATATATATATATTTATAATTATTGTAAACAAAAATATTTAATCTATTATTAGAATTTTAATACAACCGGCCCGAATAATAATTGACCGGTTTACACGTGGAAGCCCATGTTTTACTGATCAAACAGGCAAATATGATGCATGTATACTCCTAAATCTAATTGGTTTACTTGTCAAACAAGCAAACTAATTAGGGTTTAGGAAGCTTTTCACAAACATATATATATGTATACATTGTTTGATCGGAATAGCCATTTATTTTTGAAGAGAGTAGCGCCGGTGTTGATAATGGCAAGCAGCGAACCGCAGTTTAAAAATTGAGGTGGAGTACTGTCTAATTCCAAACAGGGCTCCTCAACTTCCCAATGTCCAATTTCTACTTCATATTCGCACGTCTGTTCGGGATGATAATGGCCGTGTACGGGAGGATCCTTGGCAGCCGGATAGACAGGAATTCGTTATTTTGCCAGAATCCGTGTTTGGCTCCCAACTACACCGCCACATCGTCTCTCGTCATCTACTCGAAGCCGGATGTCTTGATCAAGGCCACCGTTTAACGATACTGGATCTCGCTTTCTCCTTCTCGAACTCGATTATAGAAAGAGAGAAAAAAAAGATGATGATGAAGAATACTAATGGACCTGATGACACGATAAGGATAATATTTCGAGTTGAAAAGATCGTGAGGATGGAATACTATGAAGAGTTAGAGGCAACGGCCATGGAGTTGTTGATGCAAGAAGATCCGAAGTTGGTACCGGCGACGATAGAATCGATCCAAGCTTTGAAGAAAACGAAGCTTGTCGAAGGGTTTGGCAATGGTGACGATGTTGAGTGCATGATTTGCATGGAGAAGTTGGTGTCGTCTGAAACAGAGGTTATCACACGCATGCCATGTTCTCATCTCTTCCATGCTGATTGTATCGAGAGGTGGTTGAATACCAGTCATCTTTGCCCATTGTGCCGCTTTCCGATGCCGACTGATGCCGAAAAAGTACATTAGGGTTTCTATTTCCGATTAGATTTGATGTTTGCTGTAAAAAGTTTATGTTTAAACATATACGAGGAATGCTACTAGCCTACTACCTTCGATAACAGTTATCTTTTTATGTATTTTGGCTTATATGATTATATGAGATTAAATTATTAAGGTCATCATAAAGGAAACTTGGAAACTATATTTCTTTTGAATTTTTTGCTTAGCAAACTTATTTTATTCATAGAATTAAAAAAAAAAAGTTCCATCACAGGAAACAACTCATTCCAGCATACATCAAAAACGCAGCACAGAAGAGGCACTAAACTTGAATCACTGTCTGGTAATTTTTAGAGTTTATCAAGCCAATTTTTCACCTGAATTATCCTCATGCTTTGAATAAAGATTGCATCTGTCATTTCGTTACAGTGCCGACGAGTCTGACATAGCCGAACCTGACCAATCCGATGCATGCATCGATCAATGTCTCTGAATACGCCCCATCAACATTGAATTTAAGCCAACCCTGGTCTAGTGGAGTCCAATATGCCGCCTTTTCCTCTTCATTAGATCGTCATGACTTGCCCTTATCCACATCAAGGCGCTAAGTTTCGTTTGGAACAATAAATCCTCTAGAGAAGCCAAGGGTCCTTCGAAAACCGCTCTGTTCCTCGCCAACCAAATCGACCAACATGCTGAAGCCACTGAGATTAGACATAGACTCCTCGATATTCCGGAAAACCAGCATTTAAGCAGAGAGACAAAAATTCTGTCACACAAGCAGGACGAGACCAAACAACTCCCCACCACTGAAAACAGCAGAACCAATAAAAGTTAATGAATCTGCACTGAAGGAACAAATGGTTCCAGTCCTCATATCCCCCCTCGCACCAATGACAGCCACATTGTGCTTGGTCGGATATCACGCACGGGTCTCCAAAAATGCCTTTGTCGGGATCCGTTCAATAGCCAACATCCAGCATTTTACATCATGGACGAACGCAAAACTTTATGTTAAGGGGACGAATTTATAAAATTCTATGCGTCAAACTTATAAAATTTTAGGGGTGAAAATAGATTTTCAATAAGAAATACATAGAAAATTTTTAAAAAATTTCTAAATCATATATGAATTACAAATTTTTAGGGGAGCGACCGCCCACTCTAGGTACATCCCTGTTTGACACGATGTGACACATTGAGTCTCCAAATGCGATCAAATTCAAAATTTAAGTATTCACATGGGTTTTTTTAACAGCTATGAGTATAATCGTAATTACAAATATGTGAGTATAACATACATGAGGGATTTCAGTGTTGATGCAATATTGGAAGACATAATGAGAATGGCTGAAGTCTGTGAATCTCAACCGGCTTTGAACTTTGATGGAAACGTTTAGTTACTGCGCTTTAGATATCTCGACACCGACTTCTTTGTCACTCAGACCCGAGCCATTGCACGTCAAAGCTTCGTTTGAGGTTGATTCAGTTAACATGAACTCTTTGAACTTTGTTATTTGCTAATGGTTTGGAATCTTTGGATGTTGGCATGTTCCAGCTTTGTTTCAAGAGCAACACTGCAATAAGTTGTTTTAGATAATGTTGTTGGGAGCTATTTTGGAGTTTTTCAAGTGGTGGCACTAACTAGGATCAGCATTTCACTACATTGCCCTTTGGCAGATTGTCTCTCAAAGGGCATATTCAGATTTGTGGTAGCCTTTTGGTGAGGAGGGGTTCGACTGATTTAGCTGGCACTTGATCGTCTTGAGGTAGCAGATTCGAGTAAGCTGGTGTTGTTGTCTTTATTCGATTTACTTTGATTTTAGTTGTAAGAGATCTTTGTATGTATCGAGTAGTATCTTACTCTAGTTTATATCGTGAATTTTGTGTACTTTCAGTCTCGGTTGTGTGTATTCTTTTCCTCCAGTTAGGATTAGGGAGGTTTTTTTTTTGGTAAAGAAGAGCTAACAATTACAGTAAACTACGAAGCACCTTGCGCGTCCATGTGGATCAACACAGCAGCCTCAGTTGGAGGATCCTCAAACACTCGAGCAGGGCCGGCTGTGAGGGGGAGCACCCCGAGTGACCGCTCAGGGCCTCCAATCAGCCTAGGGCCCCTAAATTTTATTTTTTTCATATTTTTTTATTAATCAAATAATTAATTTAATGGTAAAAACTAATTTTTCTTAGATAAATAAATTAATTAATCTAACAATAAAAATAAGGGTAAACTACCTGAAATACCACTCAACTTTAATGTGTGACTCTAATATACCACTGAACTAAAATTCGATACTATAATACCATTGAACTTCACTGTGTGATTCAAAGTTAGCACTCCACCGTTACTCCCATTACGGAATTCTGACGTGGACTCTAACTCCCGTTACAGGGATGACGTGGCCGATAAAAAAATAATATCTTTTTCCAGATATGATTCACCTCATTATATTTTATGTTTTATTTTTATTGTAAAACGACGTAGTTTTGTTAAAGACTCTTTATCTCCTCAAAATTAGGTTAATGAAATTTCAAACTTCAGAAATCACTCTAAAATTAGACGCAAAAAAAAAATCAGTGGGTTTTCTATGGATTGTTATTGATTATTCAAGTGGGTTTCTCTGGGTTTTCTCTGAAAGAAGATTGTAGTGATCGATTGTTAGAAAGAAATCAAATGGAAAAACGTGTGTTAAGGGTTGAAGGAAGCCGAACCGTAAGATATGGTATGTATTCAAAATTTATAATCTCATATATATTTAATGTTTCTATGAGTTTTATGTATTTTGTTTGTATTCAAATTTTGGGTTTAATGTTTTGTCCTTTTAGTGTATAGTTTTTGTTTGCATTCAATATTTGTTTCTATTCAATTTTTAGGGTTATGATTTTCAATTGTTATTGCTATTTTATTAAATAGAGGTGGGTGTAATTCACTTTAGAATCAATTGGATGATAAAAAAGTAACAATAATTCTGTTGTTTGGGGACCACTTGGATGATAGTTGCTGAGTTAATGTGTTAAAAAATTGTGCATTTTGTTCTGTTGTGACATTGGTTGTTGAGTCAATGTGTTATTCACGTGGGTATTGTTGTGCAATTTTTAGGGTTCTGTTGTTTGGGGACCACTATTATATTTGGGGATCACTCGAATTGTTTGACTGGTGCAGTTTTTTAAGTTGAAATTCAGTAATTTTTTACTTTTTGACAGATGCTTCATCAGAATACTTTACACTTGTTGTGGAGGATAATGTTGTAGAAGAGAATGAAGATGATGTTGTAGAAGAGACTGGAGATGATGATGTAGAAGAGGATGATGATTATGTAGAGGATGAGATTGAACAAACTGATAGTGATAGTGGATATGAAAATAGTGATGATGCCTTAAATGATGAAGCTCGAGAAGAAGAGGTGGATCTGATGGATTTGGAGTTTGGTAATGAGACACATTTGAATGGATATGTTAGTGATGGATCAGATTCATTGCATAGTATTAGTGCAAATGAATCTGATGAAGATGATCGAAAGAAAAACCCCAAATGTCCTGTATTTAATGCTGAGGTGGATATGGAAAATCCGAGATTTAAAAAGGGGATGAAATTTAGTGATAAAGAGATTCTGAAAAAAGCTATAAGGGAGTATGGGATTAAGACCAGACATGATATCAAATTCAAAAGGGTTGACAAAGGTAGGATACATGTAATTTGCAAGGAAAATTGCAAGGATTAAGACCAGACATGATATCTCATGCTCAAAACTGACAAAGACTATATGTTGGGAGTGGAAGCTAATGTGTTTATCACTTTTTGTTGCCAAGTTCATATGCTTTTGTCAAAAGCTTATGTGTTTATCACTTTTTGTTGGCAAGTTATTTTGGTCACTTTTTGTTGGCAAAATCATATGCTTGTATTTGGTCTCTTTCTGTTTACATTTTCATATGCTTGTATCTGCTCAGTTTTGTAATGGATACAAATTTCCAATGAAAATATATTTTGTGATCATGTTTATGTTTCAGTGTTGGTAGTGTACTTTTTTGTGAACATGTTTATGCTTGTATTTGGTCTCTTTCTGTAATGGATACAGATTTTTTTGGTCTCTTTTTGTGAACATGTTTTAGTGTATTTGGTCACTAGTTGCTACATGTATCAATTTATGATTTTCATATATTCAATCAACACAACTATCTTAAGCAACACTTAACATTTTTATTTCTTTAAGTCCAAAACATAACTAGTAAACATAGTAGTACAACATCCTTAACACAGTAAAACAAAACATTTTCATTTCCTTCTCAACAAAACATAACCAGTAAACATGCTTAATACAGTAAAACAACACCAAACATAACTAAAAAACACCCTAAATTTAAAAGTAACCATTTTCATTCCCTTCATCTATTGAGTTTGTTAAGTTAGCTGGTTGACAGCTAAGGTTGTTTAATTAGTTAGTTGTATTTCTTTTATTCTTTCTTTAAGTCTTATACCGGTATAAATTGTATTTCTTTTATTCTTTCTTTAAGTCTTATACCGGCATAAGTTGTATTTCTTTTATTCTTTCTTTAAGTCTTATACTGGTATAAATATAAACTCCTTTTACCCTTGTAAAATCAATTTTAGAATAAATAAAATAGAAGTTTATTTTGCACGTGTTCTTTTATTCTTCCCTTTCATTTCGTTTTTCACTCATATCGATTTCATCTCATCTTATCAATTTCATCATCATCCTTTCCAACAAAACATAACTAATAAACATATCCACTCCCCTTAGTGCATTAAGTACCACAGTAGTACAATACTGATAATCAAAACAAAAATCCAAACAAATCTCTCATTCCTTCTTTGGATGTTATTCGTCTTGATTTTGTTTAGCAGTCCGACGAGAACAACTCTTGCACGTGGGCTCATTGGAGGATCAAACCAACAAAAAAATCTACAATGTTAATGAAGAAAACTCCCGTAATTTTTGCAGCCAAAGAATCTCCTTCCAGGGTTGGCATTAGACCACGATGTAGTCAGCTTTGCCGGATATCCGCATCCACACACCGGAATTGAAATGGGTTCTTCTACTTCAACCCTGCGTTCACTTGATCTTTGCCATTCTACCTCCATTGATTTGGATCAGCTTCAAAATCTATGCTGGGAAATAGAAAATAGGAAATTAGGGTTTTGTTTTTAGCCAAAAGAGATTTTATAGTAAAAATAAAACATAAAATATAATGAGGTGGATCATATCTGGAAAAAGATATTATTTTTTTATCGGCCACGTCATCCCTGTAACGAGAGTTAGAGTCCACGTCAGAATTCTGTAATGGGAGTAACGGTGGAGTGCTAACTTTGAATCACACATTGAAGTTCAATGGTATTATAGTATCGAATTTTAGTTCAGTGGCATATTAGAGTCACACATTAAAGTTGAGTGGTATTTCAGGTAGTTTACCCTAAAAATAATGTGTTTGATAAAAATTTAATCATATTTTTATGATTTATTAAAGAAAGGCTTAACTACAAAATAAGTGTACAAACTATACTCTTTTTTTTATTTTTAGACACTAAAATGTTTTTTGGGTCAAAATAAGTATCTGAAGTTTACTCTGTGGCCATTTCTAGATAACAACTATTAAAAAATTAAAAACAAGTGCTCAAATTATGTTGCCTTTTGTTTTAGGTGTCTATTTTTAAAAAAATTAGTGGCCAAATTATGTCGTTTTTGTTGTTTTAGGAGTCTAAAGTTTCATTTTTTATATAAAAAATAATGATCGATACCTCAAAATGATAACAAAATAAACTTTAGGCACCTAAAGCAAAAAAAACGTGTATAGTTTGGACACTTATTTTGTAATTAAGACTTAAAAAAATATTACTTTGATTGTTCAACCTAATAAGATATGCTTTTGTTATATAGAGATCAATTTTCTAATTTTCGCTCAGGGCCCCGAAAATCTCCAAGACGGCCCTGCACTCGAGCACCGATCGGAGTCCCACGGGCCAATCTAGCCAATGCATCCGCCACCTTGTTTGCGCTTCGCCGGACATGCCGAATCCTTACATCCCACCGACGAGTCAAAAACCTGCGAATTAAATGCAGTAACACTGTCCCATTGAGTGCCGAAGAGGTCCCTTGCATTATTCTTGAGACCTCCACATTTTCCGTCTCCAAATCTATCCGCCGATACCCGTTCAACTATGCTAGATGCAGTCCATCGTGTGCCGCCCACAGCTCAGCCCCCAACACCGAGCATACACCTAAACTACGCGCACAGCCAGCTAGCCAATTTCCATCAGCATCTCGCAGCACTACTCCTGTCGCGGCCAATCCATCGATAGTGCTGACCGCGGCGTCCACATTTACTTTAACACGCCCTTCGTCCGGACGCCTCCAATCCTCATCCGCCGTGGCCCGATTTAAAAAGGGTGTTGTCCTTGAAATATTTGCCTGCAGAATCTCACCGCAGCGTCCACATTTACTTTAACACACCCGATTAGGGAGGTTTTTAACGAGGCACACAATATTGGGTTAAGCTTTTATGTTTTTCTTAATAAAATCCTATTTGTAGAGCAAAAAAAAATACATTCAAATAATTATTAGAGTTTTTTTTTTGAAAAGCGAATGATTTTATTGAATCAAAATCATACAAAACACTACTAATGGCCTCGTTAAAAACCCCCCTAATCCTAAATGGGGGAAAAGAGTACCATTAGTAATGTCACAAAGAGAACAAACACGCATACAACTCACGCCAAAACCCAAAGCCATGATCTCCGCTCAACACCCCCCTTGGCTAAAGCATCCGCCAATTTATTACCTTCCCGAAGAACATGCGCAAAACACACATTCGGCAAAGCCTCACAAGCTTCATCAATCTGAAAAAACCAACGCCACAACCGCCATGGTCGCCGTTCAAGCCCTTGAACCCACGCAAGAGCCACCCTTGAATCAGATTCGATCACTATCGATTTGACCCCCTCGCGCGCCGATTCCCTTAGCAGCTTAAGCGCATAAGCAATCGCTTGAACCTCGGCCTCATTCGAGTCCGCAATGCCGATTGCTCCCGAAAACAAGCCTCGTATTCGGCTTTCCCAATCTCTGATCACACCCCCACATCCCGCGAATCCCGGCTGTCCTCGAGCTGCACCATCTACATTACATTTCCAAGTCCCTTTCCAAGGTGGTAACCACGACACCGGCCCTCTGCACACAGTTCGACCCACTGCTTCACTCACGCACAACAACGGGCTGTCCCACCAGCCCTCCTCACGAATGTCACCCGTCACACATCTAATGCGCGTCCAATGGAATGACCGCAATTGTATTAAGAACTTCATCCCCCCAATCGACATTCTCCTATCCTGAAATAATATCGCATTTCTTTCGAGCCAAATAGACCACAATACACATGTACATCCGATCAGCCACCACTCTCTCAACTCCCCATTAAAGAAACTACTATAACACATAACAATAAAATCTCGTACCTTCCTCGGACGTATCACCGCCACACCCCACCATGTAAAGAAGCTGTCCCAAATCATCCATGCCGTTGGGCAGTCCCAAAAAATATGATCTATTGCATCCTCACCGGCCCCACAAAATCGACAAACAACATATGTCTCCCCCAACGGCACACCTCTTGCCAACAACATAGCCAACGTCGGTAGTCTATCAATAAGGAGGAACCAAATAAAGCATTGTAGTTTTGGTAAGACTGGCAAATTCCACGGCCAGCTTACATCCGACATATCCGACATTCCCAACGAGGACATTAATTTATTTAAAGCCTTCACCGAAAATTCCCCCGTTGTCTCCGGAGTCCACACGAGTCGGTCTTCTATGTCATGTCTCAACACCCAACCCTGAACACAAGCCAACAAGTCCTTCAATAAATCCTTCTCAAAAGTTCTCAACTCCCTGCGAAAACATTCACACCAATCTACTGCTGTTCGACCCAACACCTCCCCCACACGCTCAATTTTATTCCCGACCAGCGCATATAACCTTGGGAAAACCTCCTTCAACGGCTCGGCTATACACCAACGGTCATGCCAAAACAAAACTCGCATCCCATTTCCAATAATCCATGCGAATTGGGAAACATTCAGGAACCTACCAACCATCTCATTTTGCTGCACATCTACCACTTGCTTCCACATTACTGACATCGAACGTGAACTTCGATGATGGATCCTCCAAGACAGCACCTCAGAACCATATTTTGCGACTATAATCTTCTTCCACAGCGACTCATCTTCCACCGCATACTTCCATGCCCATTTTGCCAACAAAGCTACATTTCGATCATGCAAATTAATCACTCCTAACCCTCCTAACTGTTTCGGCCGGCACGCCACTTCCCAACCCACACGGCTAAATTTAGCTCGCTCTTCCTTACCTCCCCATAAGAAGTTCCGCCGAATCCGATCAATTTTCAAAATTATCCGCTTTGGGATCATAAATACTCCCATATAGTATACCGGAAGGGCAGATAAAACCGAATTTACCAACACCAAACGCCCCGTAAATGAAAGCGAGTCCCGTTTCCACCCCGCCAAACGCCTTCGGAACCGTTGAATTAAAGGTTCCCACATAGCCAAGCCTCTCGGATTTACCCCAATCGGAATTCCCAGGTACGTCATCGGTAACACACCTTTCGGACAACCCAACACACTGCTCACACCCTCCATAATCGAATCCTCAAGACCAACTCCATAAAGGCAAGACTTAGCAAAATTAATTTTTAAACCTGTGGTGAGTTCAAAACAGGTCAGCACTCTTTTTAAATTCCTCGCCATCTCAACATCACCTTGCAAGAATAGTACCGTGTCATCTGCGAATTGAAGATGCGATACCGAAACATCCCCTGCTATCCGAACCCCAGCAATTAAACCCCTTTGTTCAGCATTCTGAAGGAAAATGTGCAATACCTCAGCCACGATAACAAACAGCAGAGGCGAGATGGGATCCCCTTGCCTCAACCCACGCCGCATCGAAAATTCCTCCGTCGGGCTACCATTAACCAACACTGAAAGTCTCGCTGTTTCCACACATTCCGCTATCCATCCGCACCATATTTCCCCAAACCCCATTTTATTTAGAACAAACCGTAAGCAACCCCAATCAATGCAGTCGTAGGCTTTAGCGAAATCCAGCTTCAGCACATAGCTACCCCTTCGATCCCCCGAAGACTTCATAGAATGTATAATTTCATTAGCTAGCATGATCCCATCCAAAATCTGTCGCCCATCAATAAAAGCAGACTGAACATCACTGATAAGCTGAGGCAAAACCACTTGAAGGCGAAGAGCTAAAGATTTAGCTAGAATTTTATAAACCGAATTAAGCAAACAAATCGGGCGAAACTCCCCCAGCATCCGGGGATTTTCTTTCTTTGCAATCAACACAACAAACGCCGAATTATAACCCCTCGCCAGTCGACCTGTACCATGAAAATCATCCAAAAAAGCCATTACATCGTCACGCACAAATTCCCATCCCTTACGAAAAAATTCAAAAGGAAATCCATCTAGACCCGGCGCTTTAGACCCCTCACAACTCCAAATCGCGTGTTTCGCTTCCTCTTCCGTAAACGGCCTGATCAGCCTCTCTCTTTGCTGCCCCGAAATACTAGCGAAACCCACCTCAGGCACAAGGGTGCCCCCTGTCGGGTGCTGTCCAAAATGATTCTGAAATTCCAATCTCACCCACTGTTTCAATTGTCCAATTTCGCTCACCCATAAATCACCAAAAAGGAGGCCCCGAATTGTGTTTTGAGCTTGTCTTATTTTGGCTGCTTTGTGAAAAAAAGCTGTATTTTTGTCACCTTCCGCTAACCATAATGCTCTCGAACGTTGTCGCCATATGGATTCCTTCAAATTCGCCACCTTCCATAACCGAGTATGTAAACTCCGATACTCAACTTCCTCCGCCCTCGTCATAGGTGACGACAACAATTTCGCATCACACTCCGCAATTTGATTCGCCAAAACATCATATTCCTTATCCAAATCCCCGAATTAAGCCCGATTCCATCCTTTCAAAATCTGTTTCAAGCTCTTCAGCTTCAACCGAATTGGTACACCTCCCTCCCCCGAGGACAACTTTTTCCACTCCTTTTCGATGGAAGGCAAATCCTTCAACCATGCATTAACAAATCGGAATGGTTTGGGCCCACTATCCTCCATCTCGCTCACCAAAACTATCGGTGAATGGTCTGACAGCTCCTTTGGCAAGTGCAAAGTTACTAGCGACTCAAACCGCTGAAACCAACCATCTGTAACTAGAAATCGATCCAGCCTACTACGCCTCCCCTATGGTCCAAACCATGTGAACTCAATACCTGTAACCGGTATGTCTATCAAAGCAATGGACTCGATAAAAGCGCAAAATCTGTCCACCCCCGGATACTCAAATCCCCTCCCACGCCTTTCCTCTTGGCATTTCACTACATTGTAATCGCCCCCCACACACCACTGTATTGGTCTACTGTGCACAATTGATTTAATGCCATCCCAGAAACAAGCCTGATCCGCAGCTCCACAAGGTGCATATATACCAATAAAACCACAATCCCATTCCTCTCTCGTCCATCTCCCAATCACCATAATTAAATTGCGACCAATCTCGGATTCCGACACATGAAAACTCGACGGATCCCAAACCAAAAGAACTCCCCCCGACCGACCCTCCGAAGAAGCAAAAAGAAATTTGAACGAATCAGAATACCACAATTGACTCACTAACCTCTCTGATATGCTTTCCATCTTGGTTTCCTGGAAGAGAGCCAATCCGCAACGTTGTTGTCGTAGAACACGTCCAATAGAACGTCGTTTCGCTGCTGCCCCTAGTCCTCGCACGTTCCACGACAACATCCTCATCAGTTGCTATTTCGGTATCTCACGCGCCTCCAATAAGCGCGCAATATCGTGAATCACCTCTTCCTCTCTACCCGCTGTCACTGCCCCAATCAAATTGCCCACTCTCGCTGTTTCTGTAGCCTCACGGATAATCGCTTGTCTCCGACAAATAAAGTCCGAATCTGATAAAGATCCGTTAGCTATCTCCAACACTTGCTGCTTTCCGTCGTCTTTATTTTTTCTCGGCCGACCATGCCCCTTTTTTACTACCTTAGTCTTTGTCGGAGATACAACTACTTGGGGAGGGTTGAGTTCCGATAGGAGTCTAACTCTCCTCTTTTCTCCATTTACTTCTATCACACTCGCCTTTGATACTCGGCTGTCACCACCCATAACGTCAGCATGCCCCTTCCCCTCTGTCCTATTCACACCTTCCTTGTCCAAGGCAAACATGATCCCCTCGGCTCTCCCCCCTCCCAGCGTTGCTACCTCCACTAGACACCTATCCTCCCCACCCTGTATATTTCGATCTATTAGGCCTAGTGATTCCTCCTCACCACCACCTTCGGTGACTAAATGTGATTGAACCTCTTTCGTAATGAGCTTCTCCCTCTCCAATTCATCCATTCTAAGACTTGAATCGCACGACAATGATACCTCGAAGTCCCTATTCACCAAAACCAGCTCCTCCTCCTCACTAACTCCCTTCTCGTATGATCCCACCCTACCATCATCCCTTACATTGTCCTTCCACATGTGATCAATAAAGGACTTCGTCCGAGTAATTCCCAATACAACTTGTTTTTCCTCCCTCCCCACCGAATTCGGAACAATTGTTTCACCATCGGATTCCTCCGCATGTGCAAATACCGAATTGGATTGCCATTCCACTTCCCTCTCTCAACAGCTTTCCTTTTTTTCCGAGCATGAATCCGTGTCATTCTTGTATTCCCTCCTCATGCCAATTCCTTCATCAAATTCAGAAACTTGGATCAGAAAATTCGAGTCCCCTTCATTAACATTTACCATCTCATCAATGCGATATAACCAATCCGTTTCGATTAGTATTCGAGCTCTCTCGAATGATGAAGGGGCTCTTGTTTCCGAATCCACACACACTAGTTCACCCCATAAATTGGCAATGTTCCTAAAAGTATCATCCGACCATAAATGGATAGGCAGTCCACACAACGATAGCCATGCTCGTCTGTTTGGTAATATCAACGACGGCGACCATTCCATCACATTCTCCAGCCATTTCTGTAAGACCCCTGATTTAATTTTCGATTCACGTATATTGCCATTGTCGAACATCAATAATACTAATGATCCCGCTACTCTCATCACGGTTAGCCCCTTTAAGCCCTCTCGATTAAATTCACCTGCCAAATACTCAATTGAACAAATTTGACGGCAGAAACCAATTGCACAGGATTGCAAGATTTGCCATTTATCCCTGTCGATAATACCACTAACTTGTTTAAATTCAGATGTCGACGGTGTGAGTTTTCCCCTCTTCTCCCACTGCGTAGGCCGATCACGATTTGTTTTCCGATTCCCCTGACTATCGTCACTAATTTTAGGCGATACCCCTGAATTCCTTTCCGTATTTCGCACCCTTCCTCCCTCCCTCGCGAAAGACACCCTAATTTTCGAGCCATATAGACGAAATCCGTCAAAACGCTCGATCACTCTCGCCGCATCAGTTTTCGATTCCATTCGAACAAATCCGAATCGGACACCGTCCTTGGATCGCCTTGTAGGTACGAATACATCTACTACTACCCCATGTCGATCAAAAATCTGCCATACGCCCTTCCAATGAAGTTGATCTGGGATATTATAGATAAAAAGAGACCAACCTCGTCTTCTAATATCCCCTCGTGGTCTTGTTTCCCTACCGCCGACAATCCCTTTTCCCTGTGCCGCCGCCGCCATTGCTTTATCTTTTGTTACATGTATTTTTTTTAATATTCTGGTGTGATGCAAGGGTAGCATATGTTCAACTCTCTTTTAGCCTTTTTCAACGAAGGCACACACAACATGTAATACTGGTGCTCGATCCCGGGTCCCAAGGGATGATAAACATCAACCTTTGCCACCAGGACACAAGGGGATGAGCCTAAACTTTTATTAGAGTTAATTGGCCTAAATGTCCTCAAACTATAACTTTTATTCTAATTTGGCCTTTAGACTTTTAAACATTTTAATTCATAATCAAACTATGACTCTCATTCTAAATTAGACCCTAAACTTTTGAATGCTCTAATTGCATCTGTGACCCTCATTTTAAATTGATCTCATGCTTTTAACTATTTCAAATTCATCCTCTAATTGTCAATATATGATAATCATATCTCATGTTAATAAAATTGTTATAAACATTATCAAGAGTAATGTAAATATTAATAATATGATGTGGCATAAATGATATTTTGATGATGAAATTGGAACGTTAAAAAATGTTTAGGACTAATTTAGAATGATTGTTATAGTTTGAGAATAAAATTAAAACATTTAGAATTTTGAGAACTATTTTAGAATGATGATCATGGTTTATGAATGAAATTGAAACCTTTAAAATTTTAAAGACCGGTTTAATAATAATTGACTTAGACTGACTTATACGTGTAAGCCCATGTTTTACCTATCAAACAAGCAAATGTGATGCATGTATACTCCTAATTGGTTTACTTGTCAAACAAGCAAACTTAGGGTTTAGGAAGCTTTTCAGGAGTATATATGCATATGTATGTATACTTTGTTTGATCAGAATAGCCATTTGTTTTTGAAGAGAGTGTTCAGTGTCGACAATGGAAAGCAGCGAACCGTAGTTTCAAATGGAGGTGGAGCACTGTCTAACTCCAAAGCTATATTTCTTTTGAATATTGGCTTATATGATTAATATGAGATTGAATTATTAGGTCATCGTTAATGGAAACTTGAAAGCTATATTTCTTTTGAATTTTAATATTGAATTAAGGATAATAGTATTAGTGTTTATAATCTTAAACATATTCTACAACTCAAGACTAAGAAGAAATGGAGGCTGAGGGTAGAGAAAAACGGGGAGACTGGCCGTCGTGGACAATCTTCCAAAGTATCTTCACTGGAAATTAGGGTTATGGTTTGTGTTTGGAAGACAAAGGGAAGTTGCAGATGTGTTCATTGCAAACAAAACAAGTAGAGGGGGAGAAAGTTTGGTTTTGTTAGACTTAGAAATAGTGAGGACGCGACGAAAATAACTGAGAAAATGAACGGGACAGAACTGTATGGTTGTGTCTTCTATAAGTAGTGTTGAATACTACTTGTTCTGTGGTTGGGTACTTGTCTTCCTGAGGAGTTGATGTGCTTTTTTATTGGTCAGTTGGTTGATGTATGCAACAAATCTTAGCTATGGAAGATGTATGCAATAGGTCAATTGGTGGGGTTGGTGCCCTTCGTTGCGGTCTTTTGTCCATTGGGGTGTTTGCGAACTGAGATTGGATTGTTAGAAGGTAGCTTCTTACCTAGAATTGCTGTTGAAGGCATACTTTGAATGTTAGCAATTGGTATTTGCTGGTTACTTAGAATGATAGGAATGAAAAGACAAGACGTCTTCAAAGCTTTGTAGTAATTTTTGTTGATGCTTGTTAGAGTATGAAGGAGCCACATCATGTTGAAGGTTATGGTTTTACACTTCTATAAAAACCCAATATTCTTAGAATGGTTTTACACCACCGTAAAACAAGTAAAAGCTCAATATCCTCTCTCAAGTGTAACGGCTATCAGTTAGGATGTTTCAACATATTATGTTATTATCATTCAACTTGTAAGGCTTTCTATATAAGCCAATGTAATTCTTGTGATAAGTAAAGTTGTAATCAATAAAATTCTTCTCCGAGTTCTTTTTTTTTCATCTTTTTGATAAACTCAACATGGTATCAAAGCCATGTTACGCTACCTAGTGGTTGTACTGCTTCAAATGAAGAATATGAAGTGTTTGTTGCACATGACAATGCTCTTGTGTCATAGTAACTATCGACGATCAATAATCAATTGCTTCCTCAGTTCGTTAGGGCTGAAACAACGGCTGATGCGTGGAAGACGGTGTTTCAGTATTTTGCCAATCGATCTACGATGTCTGTGATGAGTTTGCACTATAAACTCAGGTCACTCAAGAAAGGTGATGACAATATGCATGTCTATCTTACTCGTGTTAAAGAGGTATGTGATGCTCTTGCATCTTGTGGTAGTCCAGTTTCTAATATTGAACAGATAACCAGTATATTGAATGGGTTACCAAGGGATTATCAGTCTTTCATGGCTGTTATTACGGCTAGTAAAGTGTTTTTTACTCTTGAGAGGGTTTTTACGTTTTTAGTTGATGCTGAAACTCAACTACCTGGCTTCGATTCTCATCCTGATGCGTTGCCTGTTAGTGCAAGTCTTGCACATGTACCTGCCAATGCTGCAACTGGGGGAAATGTGTGTTTTGGTAATTAAGGGTATGCTCATAATTTCAAGGGAATGCTAATGTTGGCATATTTGGGGGTCGTGGGCGTGGCCGACCTAAGGTTCAGTGCTAGTTATGTGGAAAAAATGGTCACATAGTGGACATGTGCTGGTATCGCTTTGATTAGGGGTTTTCAGGTGTGACTGCAAGACTCAGTCGGTCCAGTTCCAAGGATGAGCCTAGAAATGCTTATTTTTCTGTTGCTACTAATGACGGGTGTTTGTGTTGCTCTTGTGCTTCAAGTCGAGGATGTGAGGATGTCCAAGGTCAGGGTACCTCACAGGTTCATATGGCTTCCACTACACATGATTCGTGGGTTGTGGATTCAGGTGCAACTCATCATGTCACGCCTGACCCAACAAATGTGGTGCATGGTTTAGACTACAAAGGACCAGGTAAGCTTGTTGTGGGCAATGGTGTGTCCTTAGGGATTTGTAAAACTGGTTATTCTATGTTATCTTCTAATTC
The DNA here is from genome assembly GCA_958450335.1 of Hibiscus tridactylites. Classification (NCBI taxonomy): domain Eukaryota; kingdom Viridiplantae; phylum Streptophyta; class Magnoliopsida; order Malvales; family Malvaceae; genus Hibiscus; species Hibiscus tridactylites. The sequence goes on along the minus strand of OY288268.1, from coordinate 82,942,842 downwards.
TCGTGCTTTGGTTTTAAATAATTCGCTGCATGTGCCTCGAATAACAAATAATTTACTCTCGGTTTCAAAGTTTGCTAAGGATAAGTCTCAGGCTCTAACCACATTTCAGTTGTTTTAGAAAATGGTACTCACACAGTTTAATCTTCCCATCAAAGACGTACAAAGTGATTGAGGAGGTGAGTTTTGCAATTTGTCTTCGTTTCTATTGTAGCAGGGTATTAGGCATCGCGTGACTTGTCCTCACACCTCTGAGCAAAATGGGGTGGTTAAACGGAAGCATAGGCACATAGTTGAGTTGGATTTGGTGCTTTTGGCTCAAGCTTCTATGCCTATGAAGTTTTGGGCATATGTTGTTAGTATGGATGTTCAATTGATTAATAGAATGCCAACTAAGGTGTTGTTTGGTGTGTCACCTTTCGAGAAGTTGTTTGGCAAGAAGCCTGAGTACAAGGATGTTCGTGTGTTTGCTTGTAGGTTCTTTCCTCATCTGCAAGTATTTTAGCCACACAAGATGCAATTCAGATCTGAAGCTTGTACCTTTTTGGGTTTTAGTCTGCAACATCGAGGTTTTCTGTGCTTGGCCAGTGATGGAAAGTTGTACATCTAGGCATGTTGTGTTTGATGAAAATTATTTTCCTTTTGCAGCTTCCAGTAGTGGTACGATAGGTGGATGCTCGGTGGTCAGCATGAAGGGGTCCATGAGTCTTCCTCTTGTGCTTGGAAAGGATGTCCTTCATGATGTTGTACATAGGAAACAAGGTGTTGTTGTTGCAGCTATTAGTGAAGATGTGCATGCTCAAGGTGGTGTCGTTGCAGCTGATAGTGAAGATGTGCATGCTCGTGGGGTTGCTTCTAGTGTGCCTTCTTCTCCTGTTAGCTCTTCTGTACCTATGATGCAAGAAGAAAAGGCCTCCATACATACTGATTCTTTGCAGGATCGTTCAACTCAGTCTAATTCTCCTGATCGAGGGTCACAAGTGAGTGGTTCTGGTGTTGTAGTTTCTCAACAAGATCAGGATGAGGTCCTAGATGCCGAGGGCATGTGTGGTTCAAATCATGGTGTCACTGGTGAAGCTGAAGGAGGTGTCTCGAATAGTGTTATGCCTAGTAGCGGTCATCCCATGCAAACTCGGAGTAAGAGTGGCATCTTTAAACCTAAAAGCTATATAGCTACATGTGAAGTTGATTGTGTTGAACCTACAAATTTTCAACAAGATTTACGATCCCCTGAGTGGACAACTGCTGTGAAGGCTAAGCTGGATGCGTTACATAAGAATGGCACGTGGTCATTGGTACGATTGCCTGAAGGGAGAAACTATGTGGGGTGTAAGTGGATTTTTAAGTTGAAACGCAACTCTGATGGCACGGTGCAACAATGCAAAACACGACTTGTTACCAAGGGCTACTCTCAAATCCCCGAGCAAGATTTTTGTGCTACGTTCAGTCTAGTTGTCAAATCCTCTACTTTGAATGTGGTTTTGTCATTGGCTGTTACAAATGGTTGGAAATTGAGGCAAGTTGATATGAGCAATGCGTTTTTAAACGGGGATTTAGAAAAAGATGTATACATGGATCAACCTCCAGGATTTGAGGTGGTAGATGAGCATGGAATGAAGCTGGTTTGTAAACTCAACAAGGCGCTTTATGGACTGAGGCAAGCTTCTCATAATTGGCATGCAAAGTTGAAAGCTTATTTGTTGAGAGCTGGTTTCAAAGCTTCACAGGCTGATTAATCATTGTTTGTCAAGGTGAAAGATAGAATCAACACATTTATGTTGTTCTATGTAGATGCCATAGTTCTCACAAGAGCTTCAGATCAACATGTTCAGGATATAGTCACTTCTTTGAATGAGAGGTTCTCGTTAAAAGATCTAGGTGAGCTTCACTATTTTTAGGTCTTGAGGTTGAGAGGAAGGAAAATTATTTAGTTTTGAGTCAGAAGAAGTACATAGGAGAGCTGCTAGCTAAGATGAATATGCAGCGTGCTAATCCAACACCTACACCTATGATTGTGGCTTCGAAGCTTGCACAAGATGCTGGAAGTGAAGAAGTGGATGTGCATCAGTATAGAAGCATTGTGGGAGGCTTGTTGTATGCGTGTCATACACGTCTAGATATAGCCTATAGTGTTAACAAGGTGGCTCAATTCATGCATGCACCATGTGAACAACATGTAATAGTTGTTAAAAGAATTCTCAGATACTTAGCTGACACTGCAGATCATGGGCTCATGTTTAGGGCTGCTAACATGACCAACGATATTATCACCTTTACTGATGCTGATTGGGCATGCAATGTTGATGATCGACGCTCAATCTCAAGACAATGTACATATGTTTGTGATAATTTGGTTTCACGGACGTCAAAGAAGCAGAAGTCAGTTTCACGATCTACAATGGAGGCCGAGTATAGGAGTCTTGCTGATGGTGCAACATAAGTTACTTGGGTAGGAGCATTACTCAATGATATGGGTGTGTTTCAAGCTGAAGTTGCTACCATCTGGTGCGATAATACCGGTGCAATCTCTCTATCTGTGAATCATGTGCATCATGCTCTTGCAAAACATGTGGAATTGGATGCTTATTTTGTAAGGGAAAAGGTGGCTGCCAATCAACTTAGGATAAACTATGTTCCAGTTGATCAACAAGTAGCAGATGGCTTTACCAAGCCGTTATCAAGAGTCTATTTTGAGAGATTTCGACGAAAGCTCAACGTTCTTTCTCCAGCAGAAAGAAGAATTGGAAAGTAGAGGAAATGTTGGAGTATGAAGGAGCCACGTCATGTTGAAGATTATGGTTTTACACCGCTGTAAAAACTCAATATTCTTAGTATGGTTTTACACCACTATAAAACAAGTAAAAGCTCAATATCCTCTCTCAAGTGTAACGACTGTCAGTTAGGAAGTTTCAACAGATTTTGTTATTATCATTCAACTTGTAAAGCTTTCTATATAAGCCAATGTAATTCTTGTGATAAGTAAAGTTGCAATCAATAAAATTCTTCTCTGAGTTCTTTTCTTCATCTTTTTTATAAACTCAACAGTGCTTAAGGTGGTGGTTTTCTAGTTGTGTGTTCATGTTTGTTGCGAGGGTTGCTCACTGCATAGGAAACTTTTGGTACAAGGAAGGTGTAGTTATATTGTTATTGCTGGTTTATGTGAAAGTAGCATTGTTCTTTGTTGAGATGATTATTTACCGAGGTGTTAGGTTCTTCAGGCGATTGTTTGTAGGATGAGGATTTTAGGCCGGCTTGATGGTTTGTGTTATGTTACAGTTCTTATTGTGTTGTACTCTTTTCCTCCACTTAAAATTAAAGAGCTTTTTAACGAGACACATACTGCAAGTTTAAGGCGTATATGATTCAATCTTTAATAAAACCTTATTTTCCGAGCAAAAAAGTCTAAAATTTAGCTCAATAAATTTACATAATTATTTGGAGTTTCGTGAATAGTTAAATAATTATTGTTATAATTAGTATTATTACAATTTAATTGATAATTGAAAGAGACAAAATAAATTTAGACAAGACTTTCACATGAGGAGATTTAAATCAAAATAACGTGTATAAAATATTTATTTTTGTAATCATGACAGATATAATTCAAAATTGAAATTTCAAAGTTCTCGTTTTAAATTATTTGTAATTTAATATTTTTTTTGAAAGTTGTATTTTATTGATACCACCGAAGATAGGTGCCTTGTTAAAAATCCTCCCTAGCCTAAGGTGGAGGAAAAAGAGTGCACCAAATCAATGAGAGAGTTCAAATACAAGCAACACAATCATCGAAACCTTCAATGAAATCATCATTGTAGCTATATTCAGTTTAACACTTAAAAACAAAACAACCATAGCCCCCTAACTCAAAATAGACATCCACCAGAATATTGTCACTGTAGAGTGCTCCTTACTATCTTCAAGTCCACCACACCAGTAGCAAAATAACAAATTACAAAGGAGGCAGCTTGGTCTAAAGTAGTGGAACGATTCTGCCAATTCCAGCCTTAGTCAATTTGTCTGCTGAGAAGTTAGATTCTCTTGGGACGAGGCTTGTCGACCATTCCACATTCGAAAGAAGGCGATAACATTCTAAAACCAACGATTTAAAGACATCAGGAGCATAGTTCGACTTCCTTATCAAGAATTAATTTGATAAGGACTTTATCAAGGAGATTTGATTTACTTTATCACTAGAAATATTATCTTCATTAATTAGAGTTTAATGTATTATGTACTTCTTATGCCTATAAATAGATGATCTAATAAAGGCATTGTATACACTTGAGTATTGAGAATAATATAGATCCCCTCTTCCTCTCATCTCTTTGTTCTTTCATTCTTGTTCTTTGTTCTTATTATTGTTCTTCTTTACTTTATTCACAACACCAATTTATTTAAAAGATTATTAGATTTAACAGTCAACGTGGTCGAATGAGTGAATTAATTGACAAAACTTTAGAAATATAAGAACTTAATTAGGTGCAAAAAAAATCATGAACTTATTTAATTTTTTTTTTCAAAATTGCAGAGATTATGATACTTCAAGCCTATTTTAATTTTTTTTTTAAAAAATTAAACGTGTAATACTTTTTTCTCAATTTAGGTTATATTTTTTTTTGAAAGAGTAAAGTATTGTATGATTTTATTAAAGAAAAGCGTACCATACTAGACACAATACGAGTCTTATTAAAAAATCTCTCTAAACCTAAATAGAAGAAAAAGAATGGACCATGTTAATGTTGAAAACAAGATTCGAACATCATACATACATAACCACAAAGCACCTACGTTGAAACAACAAGAAAAGCAACAAGTTTACACTACCCATATCCTAACTCCGAGTGCGACCTCTCTTCCAGTAACCGACAAATGCAGCACGACACTAGATTCTCAATTCATAGCGGATTCAGCTATTGGAACAACCCAATACACCCATGCATGTTTGTTAAAAAATAACTAATTGTATATGTGTGAAATTAAGTATAAGATATAATTTTTCTACAAACTAAAACTTTGCACGCATATGTTAGCTATCGACTTTCACAAGGCAAGTATTAAGCCTATTTTATAAGTAGATGGGGTCCAATTTTAAGATTTAATAAGCTCTTTACGTATATATGTATGACATATACTACTTTGTAATTACTTATAGACTATTCAAAAAAAAATTTAATAAGCATAATCAATAAAAAAATAGTCAAATTATTATATAAGAATAAAATCCACAACTTATTTATGGTATACAAACAACAAGTAGAGTGAGTATCTAATCGAGTTGAGTGGTGTGATTTTTTTGAGTTAGTCGGGTTAACGAGTCTCATTTTATCATTCAAATTTATTTATAAAACCTTTTGAGTCGAGTTCAAGAAACTCAAATTGAGTCAAGTAGAGTCGAGTTGTTTGAGTTTTTGTTCAAATTTAATTGTAAATATTCATAATGTTATGGTATAAGAATAAAATTCACAACTTATTTATGGTATACAAACAACAAGTGAAGTGAGTATCTGATCAAGTTGAGTGGTGTGATTTTTTGAGTTAGTCGGGTTGACGAGTCTCATTTTATCATTCAAATTTTATTTATAAAACCTTTTGAGTCGAGTTCATAAACTCAAATTGAGTCAAGTAGAGTCGAATTGTTTGAGTTTTTGTTCAAATTTAATTGTAAATATTTATAATGTTATGATATAAGAATAAAACCCACAACTTATTTATGGTATACTAACCAAAAGTGGAGTGAGTATTTGATTGAGTTGAGTGGTGTAATTTTTTTTGAGTTAGTTGGGTTGACGAGTCTCATTTTATCATCCAAATTTTATTTATAAAACCTTTTGAGTCGAGTTCATGAAACTCAAATTGAGTCAAGTAGAGTCGAGTTGTTTGAATTTTTGTTCAAATTTAATTGTAAGTATTTATAATGTTAAAATTCGAAGCAAGAGATGACTTGTCCTTGGATCAAACCTGGGTAGCGGCATGGAGAATGACCCCAAGAGGCTTAAACTCTTAGTCCATAATCATTTTAAGAACCATTTCAGCTGCAAGCAACGAAGTTGGCAAGCAGTCTTCAACGTAGACTTTAATCAGTTGCTTGATGCAAAATCACGAAGGCTAGAGGACCCTTTTTCAGTAGAAGAAATCAAAGAAGCTATACTAAGTTGTGATGACACAAAAGCCCCAGCCCCGACGGATTTAATATCCTTTTCTTAAAAAAACTGGGATTTAATTAAGAGTGACTTTGTAGAACTGCTAGATTTCTTCTTCAAATGAGGTAAATTGGCGAAAAATATCAACACCACCTTTATCGCTCTTATTCCCAAATCAGCCTGCCCGACATCAATCTCGGAATATCGCCCAATCCGTCTTGTTAACTCACTCTACAAGATAATCTCCAAAATCCTCTCAAGAAGACTCAAGGAAGTCATGGAGACTCTTATCAGCTGAACTCAATGTGCCTTTATCAAAGGTCGACAAATATTTGACGGGATCTTGATCGCAAATGAAATTTTGCACTCCCTACAACATCGATCCAATGATATTGGTGGGATAATCCTAAAACTTGATTTCTTTAAAGCTTTTGACTGTGTGAGATGGGACTTCCTTAACATGATTCAACAAAATGAAATTTGGAACCAAATGGCGTGGATGGATCCGTGAATGCATCTCCACGGCTCGTTTTGTTAAATAGTTCACCAACCAAGGAGTTCTCCATGCATAAAGGTCTGCGTCAGGGTGATCCCCTATCGCCCTTCTTATTCATAATGGTCACCGAAGCACTTCATCTTTTGCTGGAAAAAGCAAAAGCAAATGGCTCAATCGAAGGAATTTGAGATGTACTTCTTAATACGTCCTTGTCTTACCTTCAATTCACGGACGACACCATTCTCTTCCTCCGGACGTCGACTATATACTTTAAGAATCTGAGGAGAATCATTTGTTGCTTTGAGGTTTGCTTCGGCCTTAGCACCGACTTCAAAAAATCTTATCTTCTGGGAATTGGTGTTCAAGAAGGAACCTTAAAAGAGCTGGCCAAAGTCTTTGGTTGTTTAATTAGAGCTCTTTCTTTCACATACTTGGGGTTACCCTTAGGGGCTGATCAAAGAAGAATTAAAACATGGTATCTAGTGGCCGATCGTTTTAAATTCAAATTATCAGGATGATCAGTCGCTCTCTTTCCTTTGCTGGAAGAATAAACCTCATCAACTCGGTCCTCTCAGCGATCCCACTCTACTACATGTCCCTCTTTGTAGTCCCTAAATCAGTGCTTCAAAAGATAGACAAGATTCGTAGAGATTTCCTCTAGGGCTCTTATGGTGATTCGAAAAAGATTGCAAGGGTCAATTGGGGGAAACTTTGACTTCTTAAAAAGTTAAGTGGTGCTGGTATCATCGATCTAAATGTAAAAAAAAGGTCTTATTAGCAAAATGAGGATGGCGCTTTGCAACCGAGAAAGAAGCCTTATTGAAAAAATAATTAAACACAAGTATGGCTCTGAAGTTTGCAACTGGTGGCTTCTATTGCGCGTTTTAAGTGCTTTGCAATTGGTACAAGTGTACACGTCGCAAGTTATAGTATATAATAGATATCATCTCCACATGGATTGGTGCTACTTCAGGAATCTAATTTCTCGCACAAAAAAAGATAAAAACACAAGTGATAATAGGAGTTGATTTAAACGAGTAAAATAAAAGAGAGATGTAATTGTAGGGCGTGTAGGTGTTCCTATTTTGTGAGAACGCAAGTGCACACTCCTGCCAAGTTATAGTATAAAAGATGTTGAATCTCACGAGAATTGGAATAGTTTCTTCGAGTGTATATCTGCACAAGAGATTTAAAAGCACAATTAATTTCAAGTTTGTCTAAAGAAATAAAACTAAAAACACAATTAATTGAAATAGGGGAGTTCAGAGTGATAGAATGGGCCAGGTAATTGCTGCTCGGTATTGTGTAGACTGCATTGCATAGGTTAAGGTTGGATTGCGCTGCCACGATATGCTGCCTCGACGGGTATGGTGGGCAACAAACTACGACCATGTCACGCAACCGCAGCAGGCCACTTCCACTGTAGGGGTGTGTACTGTCTCGAAAGGTGGAATGGAAAGACGTCCTGGCGGCAAGTCTGGCATATACTCCAAGTTTGGCATGATATTCGACAGTGATCCCTCCTATTTCTAGGTTAGGATGCTCGAGATTGCTAACTTGAGGACTAGTGTGGAACCAAGTCAGTCAACTACGTTAGTGATCCCTTTTAGCCGCTGAAACTTGTGGATTACTGTAGAACCAAGTTAGTCACGCCCCCTGTTGTGACCGTACTTAACCCTTTCATGAGCCTTGCACTTTCGTGCCCGACAAATGGATTCTCTCAAAAGACTGGTGTAGAATATTTATTGCAAAACAACTTAACCTAATACAAACGTTTCTCACAACTACTTTACAAGCAAAAACCTAAACCCTAAGGAGTTTAAAACATAGTTGACTCCCTCTCTCTCAATCGATCTCTCTATTGATCTCTCTCTGTCTCTCTCCCTTTGATTTACTAAATACATGAGGTTTATATAGGCAAAGATCTAGTCTAAGTCCTTCTAGGAGTAGAAGTCCTTCTTGGAGTAGAAATTTTTCTTGGAGTAGAAATCCTTCTTGGCTTGATTATGGACTCCTTGGACGTTGCCTTATTCAGCAAGTAAAGATAAACCATCTTGCTTATCGATCTTCAATCAGCTCTATACACTGCTCTATGCATCAGAAAAATGCAAGATTGGGCTCAATGGACCCAGAAAAATTCCCTCTATCAAACGAGGCCCATCTTGACTATGTCGGCATATTTTCGTCTAGGCGGCGGCGTCCTTGGCGGCACATTCTACAGCGGCATCATCTTTGGCGGTGGCGTTCTGCAGCGGCAACGTCTTTGGTGGCAACTGGAGCTACTTCAGTACAACTTCTTCTGCTCCCTGCTTTCATGTCCTCTCTTCCTCTACATAGCTACAACACCTGAAATATAAAACTAAACTAAAACAATACTTTTTCTCTATCAAATATAAGATATTCAATAAAAGCGTGGTGAAAGAAGAAATATTGTTATAATGCATGATATGCAACTAATTATGCCTAACTAAGCTTAAGAACATCAATAATAAGGGCAGAAATGTGCATAAAGTATAGAACTTTTGGACACTCTCTACACACCCCCAAACTCAAACTATTGCTTGCCCTCAAGCAATGCAACCTAACTAGTAAACTTGCCCTTGTACATAAATAAAAAAGAAAACCTAGTTTTTAACTTGGTTTCATACCTCAAGGCCGGAGCACCTATAAGAAGTTAGTGAGGGGGAATAACATGAAATAACTTAGATTTTAATTCTGGTGCTAGTGCAGGTCTGTGTGTATGCTGAATATGCTGTAAAAATTAAAATTTAAAAAAGGATCTAAGGTTGCTGCCTTGGCAGCACAGTTAAACACTTGTTTTCTTCCTTTTTTTTTATCATGTCTTTTAAAGGGCTTCAGCTCATCACAACTACTCTCTAGGTCTGAAGCTAAGATAGAAGTATACTACGAAACTCCGAACCCTTTGAGTAGAGTCATCCCGTGAAGGCTTTCATTCACTAATGCTAATTTGTTTGTCACTTCAAAGAATTTTAGATACATGGACTTTGATAGCAGCAGAGTGTCCTTGCTTATGATCCTTCCTAGAGCCTGTTTCGGCACCTCTAGGGCATTCAACTTTTTTTACGGTCGTGGCGGCATTGCTTTTTACTTTGCTGTCCTGTGCTGCCGTGACAACATACCTGCATCCAATATAAGAATTTTCATTAAGTTTAAGCAGATAATGTTCACTTAGAACTCAAACAATATTCAACATTTAACAGAAGTGTAATAAAAGTTTGGTAACAATAAAATTTTCTAAGGTGTTTTTCATGCTTCTTCCCAAGATTAAGTTCAATTTTTGGTGTGGTGCGAAAATAGAATCGGCTAACTATCATAGGCACAAGTTATTTAACCAGATTTCCCTTTTTCATTAAGTACTAGGCAAAATTTACAATGCAACTACATGCTTAACAGAATAACATGAGGACTAACCCCCTCCCCCAAACTTAAGGCGGGCATTGCCCTCAATGCCTTAGACAAAATAAAATCTAAACAGAAAAACATAAAATAAAGTAGGAAAAGGAAAAAAAGAAAATAATAGTGCTAGAAGTTGCTTGAGTTGTCTTTTAACTCGGTGGACTTGGAGGAAGATGAGAGGGCTAGGCGACCGGTGGCGGGTGATTTAGCGGCGAGGCTCTGCTTCTGGCCGTGAGCTGGCTGAACTCTGATTGGATTGGGTCTCTTTGGTTGTTGCTTCAGCTCGGTCTCTGGCCTTTCATCCTATGGTTCGGCTACTATCACATTCCTCTTTTCTTTTCTTTGTTGCCTTGGCCGGCTCTGCATTATTGGAGGAATTAGACACCTCCTCGTCAAGGGAATTGGTGGCATGGGTTGTCTCTTCTGCTGTTGTCTTTGCTGCTTGGCCGGCTGTACTTGTTTACTCCTCATATTTCTTGGCGGCTTGCCTTTTATAGTAAGGTCTGAATCTAGATAAGTAGTTGTGAGATGGACTAAATAATAAAAATAATATAACTGAAAATAAAATCTGGTCCTAATCTTATTAAGATCTATTCTTAAAGAAAACGGTAAAGATGTGGAAAAACTAAAATTATGTTACAGCGGGTTCGTTTCCGATACTTGTTATAGTCCACCCGCACCCTCCATCGAGTGACTATTCTCACGGGGGAGTCTTTCTTCCTTGTTCCCTTGTAGTCCATGCGAACCTTCCACCTTGTTTCTCTTCCTAGAGGCATGAACATGTGATTAGTAAATAAAATTTCAATATTCAACCACATACTTACCTTATTTTCATTGGAATTCGTAGTGGCTGAGTGTAGCCTTTGTTGTTGTGGCGGGGGCTTGTTCGGTAACCAATTGTTGTGGCATTCCTCTGTCATACTCTAGTGAAGGTCAAGGAAAATCTCAAAATCCTAAAAAGCTTCTTGACTCCCCACACTGTTTTCTTTTGTCCCTAGAAAATCTCCGTGATGAGTTCTCAAATTTGTCATGTTTCACTTGCTAATTTTCTAATTATTGTGACTTCTTGCTGCTTAATACATATTGTTTTCATTACATTTTGTGCAGGGGGTCCAATTCTGGAAATAGCAGTGAAAATGGAGCATTTCTGCAGTTTTTTTTATTATCCTGTCATGACCGGCATCATAGGCACGACGCGTCTGACGTGGGAGTTACATGACAGTGACGTGGCAACTTCTAGAAGCTCCTGGAATGTTCCGGAAGAAGAATCCGATCAGATTATCAGCTTTTATCCATATTAGTTTTATTTTGAATTTTAATCAAACATTTGAATTATTATTTCTTATATCTTATCTTTGTAAATCTAAAGCCTATAAATACCAACCTTTGGTGAAGGCTTAAGATCATCTTCCAATTTTGAGTCTTTTTTATCTTTGTAAACATTTCTAGCTTTTAATTCAAGTTCAATTCCCTTTAATATCTTATTTTCATTTATTTTATGTTACTCAATTGTTTTTCTAAAATCAAGTTAAGTATGATAATCAATATCATGCTTAGCTAAATCCTTTAAGCCAAGAACCAGCCAATTCAATTCGATTCGTGAGAATTGAACTTGCTTAAATTCTTTTGGGGAAATCATTTTTATCTTTCTGCTTAGATAGTTTGGCAATCGGCCTTACTAAAAGTTTTTAACCGTTTTTCATATCAAAAAGGGCCCTTTGGTCTGAATTCGCTTAAAAACACAGTTGGGAGGAAGGATCGGCCTGTGGCAATTTCGACTTCCTATGAACACTCTTAGCGGCGGTCCGCTAAGGAAAGATAAAATCAGAAGCGATTCTATTTTTAGACAATTTCTGAGTCGGGTTTTTACTGCTTTATTCTAAATACTTTAACGGCGATAGTCGTGGTTGATTTATTTAAGAACCGTCTTTCGAAGATAGACTTGGGAGGATTGGTTACTCGAGAGAAGAACAAGTTACGACGGGTTGGGCCTTGTAGACTGTAACCGACATGATCCCCGAAATAAAAATCTATTTCAATGATCGAAAGAATTGACGGAGCTGGTTCGAGGCTGATTTACACACTTGGTTTTTCTTACTACTTTTAGTTCTTTTTCTCTATTTTATTGCTTCACCAAAAATCATATCACCCCCTTCTTCTATTTCTTTGCTTTTACAGATATTCCTGGGAATTCAGATTCAACAAATTCAAGTCAACAATTCCAGCTAATCTCCCTGCGGATCGACCCTCTTTCCCTATACTTATTCAATTTCTTTATTTTATTTATTGTTGAAAGAGGATTAATATATATTTATTTTTCACCGGTTAACGACGACTTGTCAAAAATTGGCGCCGTTGCCGGGGAGATTTATTTTTGGCAATTCTTGACTGATTTTTGTTTTATTTTATAACCAGGAAGAACCCGGGTATTTTAGCTCCATACAACCCAGAAATTGAAGCAAGCGCTCGTAGAACTCACGGCGAAACACTTCGACGAAAGAAACAACAAAGCACACAACGACCCGAACAAGAATCCACTTCCGAAACAACACCAATCGAAGAACCTACACAGGAACCAGAAACAGTGGCGGACCAAACAATTCGAGAGCTGAACGCAGCTCCTACTGTGCAACAACCCCTTTGCATCGCTTTTCCTCAAGGCGACACTCCCTTTCAGCTCAAAACGGGATTAATTCATCTACTCCCTACCTTAACGGTTTACCTACTGAAAGCCCACACAAGCATCTTGCCGAGTTCCATATGGTGTGCAGCAGCATGAAACCACAAGGGGTCTCGGAGGACCAGATAAAACTAAGGGCTTTTCCTTTTTCCTTAGCTGGAACGGCTAAAGAGTGGTTATTTTATTTACCTCCGAATTCGATTAATACATGGTCTGACCTTTCTCGTGTTTTTCTTGATAGGTATTTCCCTGCAGCAAAAGCGACAGAAATTAGGCGAAACATATTGAGCATCCAACAAATGCACGATGAATCCCTATATGATTATTGGGAAAGGTTCAAGAAGCTATGTGCAAGTTGTCCGCAACATGGCTTATCCGAGCAGACACTCCTTCAATACCTATACGAAGGAATGTTACCGATGGACAAAAAGATGGTAGATGCAGCAAGCGGCGGCGCACTCATCAACATGACCCCTACTGCAGCAAGAACATTAATCTCCACAATGGCTGCAAATTCGCAGCAGTTTGGTTCTACAAGTGAACCCAGTCGACGGGTTCACACAGTAAGTACAATTACATTAGAAAACAAGATTGATAATTTGACTAATATTGTGCATTCCTTGTTTCAGGAGAAATAGGAGTTGCTAAGGCATGCGGGATTTGTACTATGCAAGATCACGCGACCGATCTATTCCCAATGCTGAGGGAAATGACTAATGCCCAAGTCAACGCCTTGCACAATTTTCCCGGACCTCCCCAAAGACCCTACAATCCGCAAAGCAACACATTCAACCCTGGGTGGAGAGATCATCCCAACCTTAGCTATGGTAATAGGAATCCAAATTTCCAAACTAGACAACCTCCCTACCAAAATCAAACCCCCAAGAAATCTTCCCTTGAATCTATTGTTGAAAGGCTAGCCGTTTCACAAGAGAAGTTCCAAAACCAAACGCAATCTCACCTTCAGGAACTAGACAAACAAGTTAGCCAATTAGCTCAAACAATAGGGCGACTAGAATCTCAAGGAAAATTACCGTCGCAAACCGAAGTCAATCCAAGGGAAAATGTGAGCGAAATCACTTTGCGAAGTGGAACCGTGATAGCACCTGAACCGCCAAAGAAGGATGAGCAAAAATCCGAAAGCTCCTCGGAGCACCAAAAGGACAAGTCTCCTTCCACTTCATGTAACATCAAATCTAAAATTGCTATTTCTACTTACGAACTTGTTCCGCCTTTTCCAGGAAGACTAGCAAAAAAGGACAAGAAGGAGGAAGAAAAGGAAATAATGGAAGTGTTCAAAAGGTAGAAATCAACATTCCACTCTTGGATGTTATTAGGAAGGTTCCTAAATACGCAAAGTTTTTGAAAGACCTGTGTACAAACCGAAGAAAATTATCGGGAAATGAGAGGGTTAATCTTGGCGAGAATATTTCAGCCATTTTTCAAAGACCGCTACCACCAAAATACAAGGATCAAGGTATGTTTGCAATCCCCTATAAAATTGGGAATGTTGGAATCAAAAGGGCTTTGTGCAATTTGGGTGCCTCCATCAATGTCATGCCTTTAAATGTTTATAGAAAAATCTCAAATGATCCACTGAAGGAAACTAAGGTAACAGTACAATTGGCTGATAGGTCGATTATATATACCGAAGGGGTATTGGAAAATATTCTGGTTAAGGTAAATAATATCATTTTCCCACCGATTTTTATATTATTGATATGGAGAATGATCATAGTAATAATGGGTCTGAAATTTTGCTTGGACGTCCTTTTCTATCAACCGCACACACAAAAATTGATGTTCGTAATGGCATTTTAACCATGGAGTTTGATGGAGAGGTAGTGAAGTTTGATGTATATAAAGCTATGAAATATCCTGATTCTGTCGAAAGCCTTAATTTCATTGATATTATAGATCCTTTGGCTAATGACTTTGTCGGAACTGATTTATTTCATGACTTTTGTAGGGAATTGGAAGATCTCAACGATGACAACTTAGGCGAAACAATCTCTACTCTCTCTTTAATTTCTGAAATTCGATTAACTCCATCACAATCTAAACCGCTTCCCTCAATTTTGTAGGCACCTCAGTTAGAATTGAAACAACTCCCACCACACTTGAAATATGCATATTTGGGCGACAAAGAAACTCTACACGTCATCATATCAAGCGAATTGTCGTCACAACAAGAGGAGGAGTTAATTGCAACGCTGAGCATCCATAAAGAAGCAATCGGATGGACTTTAGCAGACATCAAAGGCTTGAGTCCTTCCACGTGCATGCACAAAATAAAATTGGAGGATGGCGTAAAACCTATCCGAGAGGGACAACGTCGACTAAACCCACCGATGATGGATGTGGTAAGACAAGAAATACAAAAATTGCTAGATGCTGACATCATCTATGCAATTTCTGACAGTAAGTGGGTTAGTCCAATTCATGTTGTACCTAAGAAAACGGGAATAACTGTTATCGAAAATGATGAAGGTGAGAAGGTTCCAAAAAGAGTTCAAAACGGATGGCGAATGTGTATCGATTATAGGAAACTTAATTCCCAAACTCGAAAAGACCATTTCCCTTTACCGTTCATCGATCAAATGATCGAAAGACTTGCTGGAAAAACACATTATTGTTGTCTTGACGGATTCTCTGGATTTTTTCAGGTACCCGTAGCACCCGAAGATCAAGAAAAAACTACATTTACTTGTCCATTTGGCACATTTGCATATAGGCGAATGCCTTTCGGCCTATGCAACGCTCCAGCCACTTTCCAACGTTGCATGCTAAGCATTTTCTCCGATCACATTGAGCGAGGTATAGAGGTATTTATGGATGATTTCACCGTTTACGGCGATTCGTTTTCTAAATGTCTCTCTAATCTTTCATACGTGCTTAATCGATGCATTGAGTATAATTTGGTTTTAAATCATGAGAAGTGTCACTTTATGGTAAGTAAGGGTTTAGTTCTCGGTCATGTTGTTTCTGCCCAAGGTATAGCCGTTGATAAAGCTAAAGTAGACGTTATTCGCTCACTTCCATACCCCACTTCGGTGAGGGAAATTCGAAGTTTTCTTGGTCATGTAGGATTCTATCGATGCTTCATAAAAGATTTCTCTAAGCTCGCTCAACCACTTTGTCGCCTATTACAAAAAGATGCACCATTCGATGTAGACAAGGCTTGTAGAGAATCATTTGATGAACTAAAAGCACGACTTATTTCCGCTCCAATAGTGCAGCCCCCGGATTGGTCGCTACCCTTCGAAATCATGTGCGATGCCTCCGATCTAAGTGTAGGCGCAGTGCTTGGACAAAGATCCAAAGACGGACCGCATGTTATCGCTTATGCCTCTCGAACTCTTGATTCGGCACAACGAAATTATTCTACAACAGAAAATGAGCTTTTTGTTGTCATTTTTGCATTAGATAAGTTTCGCCCTTATTTATTAGGAACTAAAATTCTCATTTTTTCTGATCATGCAGCATTGAAATATTTGATCAACAAAAAAGACGCGAAACTTCATTTGATTAGATGGATACTCTTGTTACAAGAGTTTGACATCCAAATCAAAGACAAGAAGGGCAGCGAGAATTTGGTGGCGGATCACCTAAGCCGTTTAACGACATCACCGATCAAACTCCCTCTACGAGATGAATTCCCGGATGAATCGCTAATGGAAGTTAAGGTAACATTCCCTTGGTTTGCCGATTTGGCGAATTTCTTAGCCACTGGTAAGGTCCCTAACAATTTGTCTCAATCCGAGGTTAAACGAATTAAAAGAGATGCTAGATATTATATATGGGATGATCCATATTTGTGGAAATTGTGTTCTGATCAAATAATTCGTCGTTGCGTAAGTAATAGCGAGGTAACTTCTATACTTAAATTTTGTCATTCTTACGCTTGTGGCGGACATTTTGGCCCTAAATGAACTGCGCACAAAATCCTCGAGTGCGGGTTCTTTTGGCCTACCTTATTTAAGGATACTTACGATTTCTGCAAATCATGTGACAGATGCCAATGGGTTGGGAATCTAAGTCGTCGAAGCGAAATGCCATTAAATCCAATACATATATGTGAAGTATTCGACGTGTGGGGACACGACTATATGGGACCTTTCATTTCGTCTTATGGAAATCTTTATATTATTTTAGCAGTCGATTACGTTTCGAAATGGGTTGAGGCGAAAGCCACCCGTGAAAATGATGCGAGAACCACGACTAATTTTTTGCGTGAATTTATTTTTTCCAGGTTCGGAACTCCAAAGGCGATTATTTGTGATAGAGGAACACATTTCGTCAATCGAATTATCGAAGCCTTGATGAGGAAATATGGCGTGACGCAACGGATATCAACGGCTTATCACCCGCAAACTAACGGACAAGCGGAGGTTTCAAATAGGGAAATTAAGTCGATCCTAGAGAAAATTGTAAAACCCAATCTAAAGGATTGGAGCTTGAAATTAGTCGATGCGTTATGGGCATATCGGACCGCCTACAAAGGACCTATCGGCATGTCACCTTACCGCCTTGTCTTTGGTAAACCTTGTCATCTTCCGGTCGAACTTGAACATAGAGCATTTTGGGCGGTGAAAGAATGTAATATGGAGATGAGCGCTGTTGGCGAAACACGAAAATTCCACATCCAAGAACTTGAGGAGATTCGCCGAAACGCTTATGATAGCGCACAACGCTATAAAGAACAAACTAAAGCATTTCATGACAAACACATTTCATTTAAATCCTTTTCAATTGGACAAAAGGTTCTCCTATTTAACTCGAAGTTGAAAATTTTTGCAGGAAAACTTAAGTCTAAGTGGAGCGGGCCGTTTACCGTAGTCAATACCTTCCCTCATGGAGCCGTGGAAATTGAAGATAGCTCGGGTGCACAATTTAAAGTAAATGGACAGCGGCTCAAACCGTTCTTCGAAAGCGCACCCATCGAACAAATTGAGGAAATTATTCTCGAAGAACCGAAAATCTGAGCATTGAATTGGTCGAGCTTAACGACAATAAACAAAGCGCTAAATGGGAGGCAACCCATTAGTTTAATTTTTTTATTTATTATTATCATTTCTATTCTTTTTATTATTTCTTATTTTCCTCCTTGTTCCAGTATACTGATAAAATATTTTTTTCCATTGCAGGCCTCTCTGTCGAGTGGAGCAGGGCAATTTCATTCCCCCACCAAAGTGCACCGTTTCATTAAACGCGGTGCATTTTAGCACGCGTAATGAGCGGTGCACGTTATCCCCACCCCTTATCCCTTGTATATCATCCGATTTTCCCTAATTTCCCCCCTTTTTTCCCTTTTCTTTCTTTTCCGCAACACCAAACCCTAACATCACTCACCCCGCCGCAAAAACAAAACCCAACCGGATTTTCACCCAGCCGCCATCAGCCCATAATGCCGCGCACAAGACAACAAGCCCGCCGTCTCCCTCAAGAACCACCGATGGTTATCGGCGGACGGCGCCGTTTTCAACCGCCCCAGTTTATGGAAATAAGCAGCGAGTCCGAGCCTTCCGCCGCACCTCCTTCTCGCCGCGGAGGCCGTCAACGACAAGCCACCACTCCGCCGACCGAAAACCCTATCCCCCAGACGATCGCGGTTCCTCTGCCTCCTTCCCCGACCGTCAGCCATCGTTCGCACCATTCCAACAGCGTCACCGGCCCGAGCACCAGCCGCCGTCCGCCGTCCCCACGGTCTCCGTCGTCGTCGTTTTATTCGATGCCCACTGTGGACTCGTCCACACCCTCTCGGCAGCATCCGTCTCATACCCAACTGAGGGAGTCCACAACCCCTTCCTTTTCTATGCACTCTGCCGAACCAGAGCAATATCCTGTGGTAAATTCTACCCCAATTTTTACTCAACCGTTGCTAATGTATCACCCTTCTTTTGGATACATAGAAGACTTCTCGGCTGATTTCGGTTTCCATCAAGATCACCAGTCCTCTGCAAAATATGGCGAGCACTCTGAACAGCAGAATAGTGCATCATCTTTTCCCTCCCCGCCCAGAGGCGGCACAAAAAAATCCTGAAAGAAATAGGCGTGGGCGTAAATATGACGTACCGGCAGAAGAAGAGCTCAAAGGGTTCCTCGTCTTTTCTTCCGATCAGCTCGACCAATTTCAGAGTATCAGACATAGACCTTTTCGGGTTTGCAAATTCATTCCCCAGCGTACTATTGTTAATTTGAATATCTCTGACTCTGTCGCACATTATTTTGATGCTATCGGATGGACTGCTTATTCTGAAATAAAATGTGGAACATTTTATGATTTGGTTTTTGAATTCTACTCCACATTTTCTTTTGCCGAAACTAGTTACATTACGCCTGATTCTCCTGCTATTATCAGATTTCGGTTATGTGGTCAAAGTTTTGCTATGTCTGTCAATGAGTTTAATTTAGCTATGGGTTTTGTGACTAACGTCACAAACTCCGATTATCTAACAGCATTGTTTGAGATTCCAGCATATTTCGATGAAAATGCTACTTATTTTGAGCTATCCGGACAAACAGACATGGCCTTCGACCCTCATTCCACTAAGGCTATTGTGCTTCAAGATCCCGGGCTTCGTTATGTTCATCGTTTCCTTGCCTACAATTTTTCTGGACGTAACGATGCCTCTGCCACTTTAAGTAAGACCGAACTATTCTTCCTATAGTGTATGCATTCGAGTAGGAAGGTAAACTTAGGATTTTGGTTAGCCCGCCAGTTCAAAGTCGTCATCCGGTATAATCGTCCCTTAATCCTTGGCCCTTTAATTACTCACCTCGCGTCTAGAATAGCTAATTTTGATATTGAGCATTTCACTTACGCTTTTTCTATGGATGCTTTAGATGAGCGTTGCTTGGACTCCATGGGACTACTCGATGGACCACCGGATGCACCCTTCTACAATCCGCCGGGAATTTTAACGCCAAGGACAAGGAGGGTTTTCGCTCGCAGAAACGCCCCACGTGCCCCTCAATCCCCTCCTCCCCAAGAGCAGCCCTCTCACGATGTTCCGGATTTCGCTGCACGTCTCCACGCACTAGAAGACAACATTTCCGAAATCCTCTCTTACCTACATCCTGGGCACGGCCGCGGACGTGGCCGCAATCGTCGTTGATTACGGGGAGTTTCCTTTACCCCTCTTTGCCTTAACTTTTCATTTTTTTATTCTGAATTGGGGCAATTCATTTAAGTGAGGGGGAGGGTGCAACAACACTACTTGTCCTATGCTTGTTTGATAATATGTCTGACTTTGATTAAACTTTAGTTGAACTTTTCTTGCCATTACATGTTATCTAGCATATTGTACTTGCTCTAGTACTTAGGAGTGATTGAATTGGAGCATTTTTGATAATCAAATGATATGGGTAATCTGCAGCTTGGCATTCTCTTTTAATTACTCTTGATTGTGTTGATTAGATTTCTCGCCTAGCTTAATCAAATTTAGCCCAATTTTGTGAGACTTTGAGCCTTGAGCATGCATCCTTCATATTATGCTCATTTATTTTGCTTGAGAGTGTCATCTTGAATTTTAGGAATCTAGAACTTGTGGCTTGCTTACAATTCGAGACTACACTAAGAATGATGTGATTTAAAATGATTTAGGCATTAGGCTTTAACCTCTTCCACCCCTTCCATTTTACCCTTTCTCATCGCCTAGTGAGCCTTTGTTAGCCTTACACCCCATTTTTTTGGCTTAACCCTCAACCAAACATTTTGATTGATCAAATGGTAGAAATTGTATTGCTAGACAAAAAGGGCTGCAATTCGAATAAAAGGCAGAATTTTTCCAAAAAAATGATGAAAAAAGAAAAAAAAAACAGAATTAAAGGAAGCAATTGCTTCGAAGAAAGAAAAAAAAGAGAAAAAAAAAGAAAAAAAAGTTTCGAAAAATAAGAAAAAATGTGTGTTTGCTTGCCCATTTTTAGCTCCTTTTTAATGTCTTCAGTGCTTAATGTTTGAAATATCTTGCATTGATCATCTTCTTTTGCCTTTTATTTTCATCTTTTTACCCTTTTCTAAACCCACATTACACCTTGAATAAAAGACCTAATGATTTTTGCACCTCGATTCTAATAAGAAGTGGAGAATTGAACTTGTTACAAGCATATGGAAACCTTTGTTCATGCATGACTTAGAATGCTTTTGCTTCACATTTACCTTTAAACACTTTGAGTGCTCTTGAGTGTACCTTGGTGAGGATTAAGACTAGGCTAAGATTTGATTAATGCTTGATAGGTAATTGAAAGGGACAAGGGCTGCTATTTGCTTGTATTTATTTCGTTTGATTATGTTTCTTTCATGAAGCTCCTTTTGCGCTAGAACTCTTACGATTCTGTTTGATGCTTGTAATGGCTTGAAAAATGCATTATTGGGTTTATGCTAATTCGGACATACTTGAGGACAAGTATGAGACAAGTGATGGGGAATTTGATGAGTTCTCAAATTTGCATGTTTCACTTGCTAATTTTCTAATTATTGTGACTTCTTGTTGCTTAATACATATTGTTTTCATTACATTTTGTGCAGGGGGTCCAATTCTGGAAATAGCAGTGAAAATGGAGCATTTCTGCAGTTTTTTTTATTATCCTGTCATGACCGGCATCATGGGCACGACACCAGGCACGACGCATCTGACGTAGCAGTGACATGACAGTGACGTGGCAACTTCTAGAAGCTCCTGGAATGTTCCGGAAGAAGAATCCGATCAGATTATCAGCTTTTATCCATATTAGTTTTATTTTGAATTTTAATCAAACATTTGAATTTGAATTATTATTTCTTATCTCTTATCTTTGTAAATCTAAAGCCTATAAATACCAACCTTTGGTGAAGGCTTAAGATCATCTTCCAATTTTGAGTCTTTTTTATCTTTGTAAACATTTCTAGCTTTTAATTCAAGTTCAATTCCCTTTAATTTCTTATTTTCATTTATTTTATGTTACTCAATTGTTTTTCTAAAATCAAGTTAAGTATGATAATCAATATCATGCTTAGCTAAATCCTTTAAGCCAAGAACCAGCCAATTCAATTCGATTCGTGAGAATTGAACTTGCTTAAATTCTTTTGGGGAAATCATTTTTATCTTTCTGCTTAGATAGTTTGGCAATCGGCCTTACTAAAAGTTTTTAACCGTTTTTCATATCAAAAAGGGCCCTTTGGTCTGAATTCGCTTAAAAACACAGTTGGGAGGAAGGATCGGCCTGTGGCAATTTCGACTTCCTATGAACACTCTTAGTGGTGGTCCGCTAAGGAAAGATAAAATCAGAAGCGATTCTATTTTTAGACAATTTCTGAGTCGGGTTTTTCCTGCTTTATTCTAAATACTTTAACGGTGATAGTCGTGGTTGATTTATTTAAGAACCGTCTTTCGAAGATAGACTTGGGAGGATTGGTTACTCGAGAGAAGAACAAGTTACGACGGGTTGGACCTCGTAGACTGTAACCGACATGATCCCCGAAATAAAAATCTATTTCAATGATCGAAAGAATTGACGGAGTTGGTTCGAGGCTGATTTACACACTTGGTTTTTCTTACTACTTTTAGTTCTTTTTCTCTATTTTATTGCTTCACCAAAAATCATATCACCCCCTTCTTCTATTTCTTTGCTTTTACAGATATTCCTGGGAATTCAGATTCAACAAATTCAAGTCAACAATTCCAGCTAATCTCCCTGCGGATCAACCCTCTTTCCCTATACTTATTCAATTTCTTTATTTTATTTATTGTTGAAAGAGGATTAATATATATTTATTTTTGACTGGTTAACGACGACTTGTCACTCCGTCAGTAGAGATTTTGATGGCCTTAAATCTGCCAACATAAGCTCCTATAGATATCTATAGTCCAAGGTTGTCGAGGTTTCTGTCGAGGCGGCAACTGCTACCGAGGCTGCAGTCGTGGTGGGCATAATTGTTGAGGTTGTTGTCGAGGCGGACACAATTTTCGAGGCTTTTAATATGGTCGTGATGTCATCTATTTCTATGCCAGTCTCACTAGTTGTTATCGCAAAATTGATCTGTGTAGTTTCCTCAATCCTTGCTAGGGCAATTTCTCGCATAGGCTTATCATATGTTGGACAGTGTTCTTCATCCTTTAGTTGTTCCTCACACATCGGAGAACTTTCTTCGCCTATTTCTTCGTCATCTTGCCTTGAGACATCAGTATCCCTAGAATTGACTTGTTGGTGATCCATGGGTTCCGCGACAGGGGTTTTATGTCCATCCACGACATTTATTAGGGTAGAGTTGCTCAAAAGTGCATCCATCCTGATGAGTCTTGCCTCCATAGAGGTTGAGACGTCTTGAGTGAGCGCGAGGAAAGTTTGAAACGTGTCTTCTAAGGAATTTGATTGCTCTTTAGGAGGACTGCATTGCTAGGGTATATCTGCCGCTGCGGCAACACAATTGTCATGGTAAAAAAGAATTGAAGTTGTTGATCATACCATAAAAAATTATGTCGCGGCAGTAGATTCTGCAGTCTTTTTTTGCTGCGGAGGCGACATCTACTCTTGGTCCCATTTTGGTTCGTCCATGTCTTCTCCGAAGAGTAAGGGGCAATTTTCGAACACATGATTTCCCTCACATAGATTGCAAGAATTGTCCAACATCAACTCTCGAGTGGTTTCTCTTGATTGCTCTTGAAGCTGACCACCTTGCCCTAGCATGTGTGTTTCTACATCAAAATTGTTATGGAAAAATGTTTTTGACAATTTTGATCATACCATGAAAAATTTTGTTGTTGCGACGTTTGTTGTCTTGTCTGCTACCACAAAGACAACTGCTGTTGCAGCATCTACTGTTCATGTTCAAACATCAGCTCCCATATAATTTTCCTCGACATTGTTATTCCCTTGGACTTGTATCGCACCTGAAATTTTTTTGTTTGTTTTTTATATATACAAAAGAGAAAAAAAACATGAAATTTAAATGCAATTAAATAAAGAGTACAGAAAACAAAACGAAGTCGCTATTTCCAATCCTCGGCAACGGCGCCAAAAACTTGTAGGGCGTGTAGGTGTTCTCTTTTTGTGAGAGCACAAGTACACACTCCTGCCAAGTTATAGTATAAAAGAGGTCGAATCCCATGAGGATTGGAATAGTTTCTTCGAGTGTATATCTGCACAACAGATTTAAATGCACAATTAATTTCAGGTTTATTTAAGGAAATAAAAGTAAAAACACAATTAATTGAAATAGGGGAGTCCAGAGTGATAGAATGGGCCAGGTAATTTCTGCTCAGTATTGTGTAGACTGCATTGCATAGGTTAAGGTTAGATGGCGTTGCCACAATATGCTGCCTCGGCGGGTATGGTGGGCGGCAAACTACGACCCTGTCACGCGGCCGCAACATGTCACTGCCATTGTAGGGGTGTGTACTGTCTCGGCAAGTGGAATGGAAAGACGTCATGGCGGCAAGTCTGGCAGATACTCCAAGTTCGACAGGATAGTCGACAATGATCCCTCTTATTTCTAGGTTAGGATGCTCGAGATTGCTAACTCGAGGAGTAGTGTGGAACCAAGTCAGTCAACTCGGTTAGTGATCTTTTTTAGCCGCTGAAACACTTGGACTAGTGTGGAACCAAGTTAGTCACGCCTCCCGTTGTGACTGTACTTAACCCTTTCATGAGCCTTGCACTTTCGTGCCCGACAAATGGATTCTCTCAAACGACTGGTGTAGAAAGATTGAAAGAATGAAGAAAAATGGTTAAGTAAACTTATAATATTTATTGCAAAACAACTTAACCTAATACAATCGTTTCTCACAACTACTTTACAAGCAAAAACCTAAACCTTAAGGAGTTTAGAACATAGCCGACCCCCCTCGCTCAATCGATCTCTCTATTGATCTCTCTCTCTCTCTCTATCTCTCTCCCTTTGATTTGCTAAATACATGAGGTTTATATAGGCAAAGATCTAGTCTAAGTCCTCTAGGAGTAGAAGTCTTTCTTGGAGTAGAAATCCTTCTTGGCCTTATTATGGACTCCTTGGACGTTGCCTTGTTCAGCAAGTAAAGATAAATCATCTTGCTTATTGATCTTCAATCAGCTCTATACACCACTCCAGGCCTCAGAAAAATGTCCTCTATCAAACGAGACCTATCTTGACTATGTAGGCATATTTCTGTCTGGGTGGCATTCTGCGGCGGTGGCGTCCTTGGCGGCAACATCTTTGGCGGTGGCGTTCTACAGCGGTAGCGTTTTTGGCGGCAACTGAAGCTGCTTCAGTACAGCTCCTTCTGCTCCATGCTTTCTTGTCCTCTCTTCCTCTACACAACTACAACACCTAAAATATAAAACTAAACTAAAACAATACTTTTTCTCTACCAAATATAAGATATTCAATAAAAGCGTGGTGAAAGAAGAAACACTATTATAATGCATGATATGCAACTAATTATGCCTAACTAAGCTTAAGAACAACAATAATAAGGGCATGAATGTGCATAAAATATAGAACTTCTAGACACTCTACATTAATTGAATAAGAGAGAGCATGTCAGGTTATCGTGAGTCGTGTAGTGGTAGTTGAATGGATCGTCTTGGTAATTGAGTGCAATAGCAACTCAATTGCCTTGGCAACTGGAAACGGTCGGATTGCCTGGGCAACTGGTGGAGCGATTGCCTGGGCGACAACCTTCAAGGTTCGGCGCAGCCTTCTTCAATGGTTTCTTCTTTTCCCTAATTCGAAACACTAGTCAATTGTGCATGCCTTGATAATACATCCATGCGTGAACCAAGGGTGGAATACAACCAATCTTGTGCTTCTTTTAGCCGTTGAAATTCACAACATATCCATAAATCGAATTAGTCTTCACCATCGATTGATTGAATAAAGATCATGTTCACTCATTTCATGAATCTAACTCTCCTGATATTAGATTAATAGATGAATTCATGAGATCCTCTCCCAATTCACCCGCAAACAAAATTAAGAACCAATAATGAACAAACCTTGAATTAAAATTGCAAACTCAATTACCTAAACAAACCCAATCGTTCACCCATTTCTTGAATCTAACTCTCGCAGTATTAGATAAATAGATTTTTAGGTTTGATATGCTTGATTTCCTTCAACCGAAACCGTTAAGGAGGGTTGTATTTGTTTAGTGGTTGAATTGGCTAAAATCGAAATAAAGATGGACAAGTGAAAAAATGATTTTAGATTGGTTCAACTTCTAACTAAGCTTACATCCACTACCTTAGCACACCACTAAGGATTTCCTAATTCACTCAACAATTAATTCGTCCTCTTTTCCCAGTTTTGAAGGAAACCGTTATAACCCTATCTTTTGGACTTGGCTAAGATAGAACCAACTCTAGTTTTTCTCTCATGGCTAAACTAGAACATCTCCTTTTACAAGAGATTTGTTTGGTAAACTTAATACCTCACAAGGTGGGTGTTTACGCAAATTTAAGCTCACAAGAGTACAAGGATTTACAATAAAGCTCACTCTCTAAAGACTATTCGCAAGAGAAATGAAGAAATAAGAATTTGACACAATTTCTCTTGAACATGTTGCTTATAAACATCCTCAAACATAATTTCAAGTTGTTTGGACTTAAAAACATTTTGATATCTTTTCAATTTAGTCCAAAACTATTTTTCGATTATTATATCAAAATATTAGTTCTACAATCTCCCCCTTTTTGATATAATAAAACAATCTTGAAAAATTGTTTGGGATTCTCCCCCTTTGTGAAATAAATTTTGAATAAGAGAATTAAAATTCAAAATCAATTAAAGCCCCCCTTAAAATTCAAAATCAATTAAAGCTCCCCTTATTCATTTGAAATTTTCAAAACATTCTCTTCCTTTTTGTTATATCAAAAATGGTTCAAAACTATGTTTGAAAACTTTGAAGTCCATAACAATTGAGAGTAAAAAAATTGACAAAAATAATATTTTTTAAAATTTCCCCTTACTCATTTCATCGTTGTTAAGCTTAACAAATAATCCATGACTTTAAACAAAAGTTAGATAACCAAATGTATAAAATGAAAGCATTAAGCTTAGAGGTTACATAATCTTCTTCTTATGTGTGATTTGAGCATTCTTTGATTTTTCTTTACTTATCATTGCTCCAACACACCTACAAAGACATTCACTTGATTTTTGGTATCCAAATTGCTTTGGATCCATTTATATTAGTCACTATGTCTTTAGTTCCCTTAGGAACTCATACCTTTCTAATTCTATACAATTTTCTCTTCTTTATAGGACAAGTATGTGAGGAATGACCATGATAATGGCAATGTGAGCATTTTGCCATTATGTGACAAGATGAATTATTGAAAACAATTTCCTTTTCTTTCGTTAAGATTTCAAGCTTAACTTTCAAATCAAGATTTTCTTTTTCTAAAACATCTTTACTTGTTTTTGAAAACTCTAAATCATTTTTCAAAATTTCATTTTGGTTTTCAAAATTCAATTTTGTTTTCAAAATAAAATCATTTTCAAATTCAAGTTTTGAAATCATTTTCTTAAATTTGGAATTCATGGTCTCAAATTCAAAAAATAATTCATTGAACGCATCTTGCAACTCATCGAAAGAGTAAGAATTAAGCTCACTTGAGTTAGAAGATACCTTAGGCTCATCGAGAGCCAAAACACCACCCACCTTTGGATTGAAGAGAAGGTTTGCACATGATTGGGCATCATCTTTCTTTTCTCTCTTCTTGTTGCCATAGAGCTTCTCAAGTTTCTCCCATATATCTTTGGCACTTTTGCATGTGGAGACTTTCTTGGAAACGTCTTCATTGAGGCCACAAAGAAGAATGTGCATCGCCTTGTTGTTTAGCTTCGCCTTCGTGTCGTTGGCACTCATTTGCTTCTTCCTTTTCTTAGGATCTTCCACATACCCATCTTCAATGATATCCCAAATCTCAAAATCAAGAGATTTGATGAAGAACTTCATGACATTACTCCATTGGAAGTATGATTCTCCTTTGAAGAGCAGGGACACGAGATAGAGCGGCCTTCTTCAAATCTTGCCATTTTCTTGAACGGTGGACATCGAGCAAATGATCTTTACTCCCGGATGTTAGTCCTTTGATAGAGACGAGACTCTGATACCAATTGTTAGGCTTGATATGCTCGATTTTCTTCAACTAAAATCGTCAATGAGGGTTGTATTTGTTTAGTGGTTGAATTGGCTAAAATCAAAATAAAGATAGACAAGTGACACAATGATTTTAGAGTGGTTCGACTTCTAACTAAGCTTACATCCACTACCTTATCACACCACTAAGGATTTCCCAGTTCACTTAACAAAGAATTCGTTCCCTTTTCCCGGTTTAGGAGGAAACTGTTACAACCCTATCTTTTGGACTTGGCTAAGATAGAACCAACTCTAGTTTTTCTCTCAAGGCTAAACTAGAACCTCTCCTTTTACAAGGTATTTGTTTGGTAAACTTAATACCTCACAAGGTGGGTGTTTACACAAATTTAATCTCACAGGAGTACAAGGATTTACAATAAAGCTCACTCTCTAAAGACTATTCACAAGAGAAATGAAGAGATAAGAATTTGACTCAACTTCTCTTGAACATGTTGCTTGGATATTGTCTCTAAAAAAACTTCAAGTGTTCTAGCCTTCAATTTATAGTCTCAATTGAGCTTGATGTCGTTGCTAGCTGTTAGGGATGTTTTGGAGCCGTTGGGGCCTTTATTTTTCGCAATAAATGTTGTTCTGGAGCTGTCCGTATCGGAACACACGAGCCCGTATCGGAATGACCTTCTTCAGAACTAGCCGTTGAAGCCTGATGTAGCAAGCTGTATCGAAACGCCTCTGGCCGTATTAAAACGGCATTGAGCTGTATCGAAACGATTACAAATCATTTCGGTATGAGTGACCATTGAGCTGCATTTAAAAGATCGTTGGGAAAATATAAACCTTGGAGAGGTTTTGACCGTTAGCTGTATTGAAACACAAAGGGTGTTTCGAAATAGAACTACACCGTATTAAAATGGGTAAGCCCTGTTTTGGTACGCGTTTTGGCAGTTTCAAATCGTATCGATACAAATTGGCCCTGTATCGAAATGGGTACCTTAAAAACACTAGTTTGGCTACTTAAAAATGTTTCAAACATTGCCAAAATCTTTTAAACATCCTCAGACATAATTTCAAGTTGTTTGGACTTAAAAATATTTTGATATCTTTTCAATTTAGTCCAAAACTATTTTTCAAATATTATATCAAAACATTAGTTCTACATAGATGAATTCACGAGATCCTCTCCCAATTTACTCGCAAACAAAATTAAGAACCAAGAATGAACAAACCTTGAATTAAAATTACAAACTCAATTACCTAAACAAACCCAATCGTTCTCACAACCACAAAAACAGAATAACCTAAGCCAAATTAAGTTTAGTTCATGGCTAGGTTCGAAAGAAACACAAAATAAAATGTCCCTAGCATGAATCTAATCGAACAAGAAGGAAAAAGATGATGATATCAAGTAGCAACCTCCTCTCGTCTCTCCCTCTAATCGAACATATCCAAGGGCTGGGGCTAGGTCTTCTATTTATAGGAGATGGCTAGGTCAAAGTCTTTCTTCAATAGAAAGTTATGTTGGAATTAAATAGCATTAAGGAGATAAATCTCTTTTATTATAGTTTAATTCCTCCAAAAACTCCTCATAAAACTCCTCATAAAACTCTTAGAATTTAATCTCCTTTTGATCTCTTCATGGAACTCCAACTCTTCTAGGATTTATCCTTTCTTCTCATAATTGTCTTGAATTAAATGGATTTATCCTTCAAGAAATCGGCAACTTCGTCTTTCTTTCCTCATTTGCTTCAGCAACTTCTAGCTTGTCTGGGCAATGAATCATGCGCACACAAAAGACACATCCACAATACCTTTTTCCACAAAAAGCGACCAAATTATAAAATCAAGCGTTACGGTGAAGGAAATCATTAAAATATGCATGGATGCTTAATAATGCAACTAAAATGAGCTTCATTCTAACAATAATATAAGTAAAAAACGGTAATAAAATAGTACTTTTGAACATTCAACAGCTTCACCTAGGGTGATAATGAGCCTGACCGACTCGCGAGCAATTCGGGTTCGGCTCGGTTAAAGCTCAGCTCGAGTGAGCTCGACTCGGGCTTTGGTTCGGCTCGAGACCTTAACAAGCCGAGCCGAGCCGACCCAAGCTCGGCTCAAAATGCTCGTGAACGGGCTCAAAATAGTTATATTATATTATATTATATTATATTATATTATATAAAATCTGTTTAGCAAAAGAAAGGAATAAAATAAATTAGGGAAAATCCACAAAAAGCAAATTAACTAAAATAAATTGGGCATTTTTCTTAGTTGGTTGTTGTTTGATTTTGTATTTTATTTTATTATGTGTTTGTATTATAAGAATATTTCTTGGTTATTTGGATTAATCTAATTTTGGGCACTATTTTCCCTTTCTCGACATTGAATTCTATTTTAGTGTTGGTTATAAAAGGGAATTTTAACGAGGCCCCATCTTTTAAAAAAAACTATAGTAAAATTTTGCATTTCGAGCCGAGCCCAATAGTATTGTTTCTGAGCCGAGTTTAAAATTTTGGGCTCGAGCCCGAGCCGAGCTGAGCCCAATAACATTGTTTCCGAACCAATCCGAGCCTGGTCAGGCTCGGGCTCAGCTCGACTCGTTATCACCCTTCACCCGTGCCTAGAAGAAATGTGTCAATCACATGGAAAGGAATACTTAAAAATCTCTCGAGTAGAGAGGTGAATTGTTGGATGAACAAAGAACCATTCCGATGGCAGCTTGGCGACGGCAAAACTATCATATTCTGGGAAGATATTTGGTGTGACAATAAACTTTTTTGTGAATTTTCTCCTCGACTTTACAGACTCTTTTTGCGCAAAGGGATTATAGTGTCTGAACTCTGCCAAAATGGCTGCTAGGAGGAGATCCTTTGGGAAGGTGTTTTTATTAGGCCTCTTCTGGAACGTGAAGTTGATACTCTTGCCAACTTAATTCTTCTTCTTCAACACCATAGATTGAAGCCAGACTTTTTTGACCGTATCATATGGATTCATGATAGAGCAGGTAATTTTTCTGTTAAATCACTATCTGATCTGCTCTCCACTGCTGGAATTGCAGAACCTCAATTCAACTTTGACAAAATCTGAAGCCTTAAGGTACCCCTAAGGTTAAGAGTTTTCTTTGTTTATTAAAACTAAATAGATTACTCATGAAGGATTTTCTTAAAATTATTAGAATTTTAGTAGATGATTCTTATTGCTCTTGCTCTTGGTGCGGCTCTGATTTAAAAAATGTAGATCACCTCTTTGTTAAGTGTCGTTTTGTTGTGTTTTTCTGGAAACTAATTTGCAGATGGTGCAATATTAACTAGACTAATCCAAACAACGTGGACGACCTGCTGAATTTTTGTTAAGATTCACTCAATTTCGAAGTGATTAACTCCGTTTGACTCATCTCGATAGCGGCTGCATTCTGGGAGATTTGGTTAGTAAGGAATGAAAAAAGTTTCAATGACAAAAGTACAAACTTCAAGGACTTAACCTTCCTTACAAAGGTGCGCACTCTTTTCTAGTGCAAAGCAATCATCGGAGATGGTTTCTTGAATGAAAATAACTGATGGAAGAGCCCTCGAGCTTGTATCATCCATTCGAGCCTCAAATCGAGAGCAATTATCCTATGGGATCTACCCTTGCTTGATCAGGTTAAATTCTATGTAGATGGAGCCGCTATAGCAAATTCGGCTAGTTGTGGAGGGATCCTTCAAATCCAAACAAGTGAAATTAAAGCAATGTTCTCTGAGCATGTTTCTGGTTTAAGTGTTGATTTTGCAAAACTATCAGCCATCAAAATAGCTATAGAAATCTTCATTGAGGCTAATTGGTTGGGAAAAGCATATTTATTAAATTGGTTTTCTTTTATTACCCTTGGCAATGGTGGTCTACCTTTGAAGAAGTTGATAGTCTGTGAATCTTATTGAAAATGTCCATTTTAATTGTATTCCAAGAGAAATTAACTCCATGGCCGACCTTCTAGCTAAAGCTGGACTTAAAACAGGATACCTTCAAAGCTTGGTGATGATACAAGTTGCAACACATTTTAATTTTATTTTCTGTTGTTGCTAGATGCTGATTAAAAGTTGTATTTTTTCCTCCTCTTATGTTTAGAAACTTCTTGTCCCTCTCGCACATGGTTTTTAATTCCCAGATTGTAACTTTGACTTTGTATTTAGCTCTGTATGTGTAGTATTCTTTTACTATATCTAGGATATGGAGAATTTTGATGAGACTCACATTCAGGGTCAAGGCGTGTATGATTAAATCACTCTTAATAAAAATCATATTTGTTGGACAAAAAAAATTCAATTTAGAGACTTTCTAAAACCACACACACATATATATATATTCATTTTTCCCACAAGTGTGAGTAGGATTTGTAACACTACACCAGATTTGTTCTATCGCAGCACTTTTTGTGGCGTTTTCTAAACAAAGACCACTAATATTTCACTTATAACGGCATTTAAGGGAGAAGCACCACAAACTAACAACCATCGAAAAAATACCGCCGTAAAGTAATTAATGGTGGCGTTTTAGTATAAAAACGCCGCAATAGATGTATCTTTAGCGGCGTTTTCAATAAACGCCGCAATAACTCTTATATTGGCGGCATTCGGTTTTATATACACCATAAATGTTTTCGTTTTAGTGGCGTTTTCTTTGAATAAACGCTGCAATAGGGTTTCTGTATGGCATTAACTTTCTCACTTAAATCATATTATTCTTTTATCCTTTCGCTCCTTAAACGCTGAAGAATTGAACATTAGACCAGATATCTACATTGTATTAGATGTATGTATCTTATATGCTTATGTTGGTTCTGCAACGTAGACTTCCACTATAGTACTTGAAATTCTTTGATTCCATGTAAAGTGATATTTACAGCCTCCTTCCACATAAACACAAAGATCAGATGCATATGTTACTTTGCAATCAAATTACACTGTTTCAGAAACACTTTGTAAGACTTTTGTTTTTCGTCTGTATCTTTTGTTAGCCTATTAGTAAAAATTTAACTCAAAGAGTACATAGTAAAGTTATCGCATTTCAGTTTAAGTAGACAAATGTGCCTGAAAAACCTGATGTTTACATTTATTTTATTTCTTAACATTCAGGTTCCTAATGAAGTTCTAATCGACGGATGTGTTGGTAGAAGGCTAGACCCTGTTAATTCCAGTAATATTTTTCAGTCATGGGAGAAACTTAATGCGTGAGTATTTCCTTTCTGTTAATTCCATTTAATTTGTTTGTCATGGATCATAACTTAATCAAATTCTAAAACTCTACGATCTGCAGTGGCAGTGTTCTATCACATTCATTTGAATTAGAGGCCAAAAGACAAGGAATGTTCTACGGAGACCCTGCAGTTATCACTTTCTGCATTCCCACAAAGGCTGCTCCACATGTTTGAGATCCATAGCAGAATCTTTTGAAAGATGGGTTCGGTTTGGGAAATATCTCGAGTTGCTGGATTCTCCCAATGAGAATTAGTGATCAAGCGGCTGCAATAAAGCCTGCTATATGTGATGACATTGCTGATGTTGCTGCCATTCTTGTTCAGATGTTAGCGAAGCTTCCAACAGTTGGTATGTAGTTGTGTATTATGCATACCAGTACTCATTCACTCATTCTTCTTCAGATGTTTCATAGCTTGGACTTTAATGTGAATTTAAATTTCAATTTCCATCACATCACATGTTGCAAAGCTATAAACTGAGAGGCCTGTTAACATTGACATCTTTTACCGTATTTAAAGACAGCTAATATTGTAGTAACTTCGGTACTAGTGTTGACCAAGAGGTAGTTGATCGGGAAAGAGAGGCATAGGAACGAAATATGTAGAGGGATTAAATTGTGACAAAATGTACTTTTTGTAATGAAATAAATATTTTGTTTAATCAATATTTTAAGTTAATTGTGACAATATATTTTTGGATGAAATAATTATTTTATTTAACAAATATTTTAGATCTATAATTTACATTTTTTGAAGAAATAGAAATAGGAAAAAAATTAATTTTTATTATTAGTTTTATTTCCCTACAATCAAGCTTAGCGGCGTTTGAAAAGCAAAACGCCACTAAAAGTCAGGCTATTGCGGCATTTGTAAAAGAAAACGTCACTACAGGTCAAGCTTTCACAGCGTTTGAAATATAAAACACCACTAAAGAACAGTTATTCGCGGCGTTTGCGTTTACAAACGCCGCTACAGAACTTGACTTTTGTGGCGTTTGCAAAAATAAATGCCACTAAAGAACACTTATTTGCGGCGTAAACGCCGCTATAGATCTTGACTTTTTGCGGCATTTTTTTACCTAAAAACGCCGCGAACTATTGTAGCGCTGCTTTAAGAGGCATTTCTTGCGGCGCTTTCTTAAGCGCCGGAAAATTTTTTAGTAGCGCTAAAAAATGTCGCTATAGGGTTAAAAAATGCCGCTAATAAATTGTTTTGTTGTAGTGTAATGTTTATTTAATAAATTAAATATCATATGAAATTATATAGTATTTATAATATTATTTTTAAAGAAGACATTTTGAGGGGGGAAATGTTGCTGAGAGTATAAAAGAGTAAAAAAATGATAGGAAGAATGAATTTGCTAAGAGTTGTAGTCAGAAGACTAAATGGAATAAAATACAAAGTTGGGAGACTAGATTAAAAAAAAGAAAATTTGTTTTCAAAAAATAGAATTGAAGTTACATAGATATTATACACCGTAGATGAGCATGTTGTTCAAATTTGGTTAAAAAATTTAAAATGAGCGAAGGAAGAATGGAAGAAATAAGGAAATCACGTGGAGTTGAGGTACTAGACTTGAACTAAAAATAGTCCACTAATTACCAAAAATTCCGAGTTAGTCGAACTAACAATTCTTATTTTATCATTGTAACTATTTTGGAATTTTTTTAAAATCAAATTGAGTTTATGAAATACGAGTCAAGTAAAATTGAATAGTTTTTTTAATTGAATCGAGTTTTACCCACCCAAAATAAAAGAAAAATCATAAGTTAAATATATTAATCATAATAACATAAAAATAGAGCTATCTTTTAATATTTAAAATTTTATTATGTGAAATATGTTTCTTTATAAACGAGGGATTTTAAACTAGTTTTGATCATTAATCCAATATTGTATAAGAAATTTTAACCGAGGTTTAATTCAATAACTAATTTGCGTCACCCTATCCGCATAGCATAGTTTTCTCGTTTTTTTCGTTTATTTTTTATTATTCTTTGTCTACCGACGGTAATATTAGTCTGAATGTTGGTTGTCAAGCGCCGAAATACATTATTTCTTTTGTTCTCATATCTTTTATTGTTTGTCTTATATTTTTATTTTATTTTTTTGTCTTTTTTAGTTTTGAACAAATATAAAAAATCGGCTAAAATTTAAATAAAATTGGATGTTAAAATAGAACTAGTAAACTCGACTAACTCAAATCTTCTCATTTAATTCAATCGAATACCCACTCCTTTTAATTAGTTAAAGACTTAATGTAACTTTTCTTTGTGCTTTAATCTTATTCTCACACTTCCTCAAAAAAAAATTCTCACTTAAATTAGTTAACACTCCCTCAATAAATAAAAATTCAATCCATATAAGTAAAAGTAAATTACAGGACGTAACTTGTAAGTCAAGTAATTAGTATACCCCAAGAAAATTAAGGACAAAAGCAAAATTTGGGTACAGATTATAAATATCAAAAATTTGATTTCAGACATTTTAAAATTAATTAAATACCCTAAAAGGTAATTACATAAATCAATAGGATTAAGCTCGAGTGAAGGTGTTCATGGTAAAGTGAAGACTAATTTTATTCCTTCAAATTCTTTAATCAAATTAATTCAGATCAAGCCTAAACCTAAACCAACTCAAATAACTCATTTTACTATTTGAAAAAACTAAAATATTATATATATAATTAATTTAAACAAAAATATTTAATCTATTATCAGAATTTTAATACAACCGGCCCGAATAATAATTGACTTAGATCAACCTATGTTTTACTGATCAAACAGGCAAATATGATGCATGTATACTCCTAAATCTAATTGGTTTACTTTTCAAACAAGCAAACTTAGGGTTTAGGAAGCTTTTCACATATATATACATATGTATGTATACATTGTTTGATCAGAATAGCCATTTGTATTTGAAGTGAGTAGCCGGTGTTGATAATGGCAAGCAGCGAGCCGCAGTTCCAAATGAAGGTGGAGCACTGTCTAACTCCAAACACGGCTCCTCAACTTCCCAATGTCGAATTTCTACTTCATATTCGTACGTCTGTTTGGGATGATCATGGTTGTGTATGGCAGGATCCTTGGCAGCCGGATACCCAGGAGGAGATCGTCGTTTTGCCGGAATCCGTGTTTGGCTCCGAACTACACCGCAACGTTATCTCTCGTCGCCTACTCGAAGCCGGATGGCTCGATCAAGGCCACCGTGAATTGATATTGGATCTCAGTTTTTCGTCTCAAACTCGATTATAGAAAAAGAGAAGGAGAAGAAGAAAAAGAATCAAAATAATAATACATGTGACGAGACGCTGAGGATAATATTTCGAGTTGAAAAGATCGTGATGATGGAATACTATGATGAGTTAGACTTAGAGGCAACGGCCATGGAGTTGTCGATGCAAGAAGAACTGAAGCTGGTTCCGGCGACGATAGAATCGATCCAAGCTTTGAAGAAAACGAAGCTTGTTGAAGGGTTTGGCAATGGTGACGATATTGAGTGCATGATTTGCATGGAGAAGTTGGTGTCGTCTGAATCAGAGGTTGTCACACACATGCCATGTTCTCATCTCTTCCATGCTGATTGTATTGAGAGGTGGTTGAATACCTGTCATCTCTGCCCACTGTGCCGCTTTCCGATGCCGACTGATGCCGGAAATCACTAGGGTTCTATTTCCGATTAGTTTTATTTTGTGATGTTTACTGTAAAAAGTTTTGGTTTAAACACATACTGCTACTTTTGATAACTGTTATCGTTTTGATCTTTTCAGGCGTCGTTTTATGCATTTTGGCTTATATGATTATATGAGATTAAATCATTAAGGGAAATTTCAAAGCTATATTTCTTTTGAATTTTAATATTGAAATAAGAATAATACAGGTTTATAATCTAAATTTTAGCTCAATAAATTTACGTAATCACTTGGAGTTTCGTGAACAATTACGTGTAAAATAGTAATTATAAGTATACAGATCAAATAACTATCATTATAACCATAAGTCAAAATAAGCTGACAAAAACCCTACGATGAGTTTTAGTTTCCCTCCTGTTTCTCCGGAGATCGATGGTACCAAGTCGGCGGCGCTTTACAGCGACTCCAACGGTCAGCCACCGGGAGGGGTGGTTGACCTCCCTATACTGGCGGCGTTAGAAAGGCCGAGATCTCCTGTGGCTATGGAGGCCCAGCCGGCATTGAAGAAATCACGGGAAGCGGATGGACTGCATAAGGCGCTTGACGTTGATATGGTGGCTGCTGGGGCTGAGCAGGCTGCGATGGAAGGGCTAGGGGCTGAGCATGGAAATGCTGTTAGTGAGAGGAAGACGTATGCATCCATGGTGGCGGGCTCATCGACGAAAGGAGGTGGTGCGATCGTCGGTGAATCCGATGAGGGAATTGAAGTGTTGGATACGGATTTTGTGGTTGATCATAGTAACCTTTTTCCCCGAATTTCTTTTTCGGAAAGAGTACATGCGCGAATTGATGATAGTATGCAAAGGACCATCATAGTTCGACCTCTTGGGAGAACGATAGGATTTAAGACATTGGTTAATCGGGTGCATGCGATATGTAAGACGTAGAAGAATTTTCAGGTTATTGACTTGGACAATAACTATTTCTTGGTGAAATTTGAATCGGTTGATGATTATACTAAAGTGCTCACGGGTGGTCTGTGGACTTTATTCGGATGCTACTTAACAGTGCAACCATGGTGTAGGAATTTTTCGACTGCGGAAAAACATCCATCTCATGTGGTTGTGTGGATCCGTCTGTCGGGTCTCCCTTATCGATATTATTCGAAGGCTTTATTCATGCGAATTGCGGGTGTTATTGGACGTGTTATCAAGTTTGATTATAGCACATCGCTGGGTGAAAGGGGCCGATTCGCGAGACTTGCTGTGGTTGTGGATCTTAACAAACCTCTGTTGTCGTGTATTGGGATTGACGACTTTGTCCAAAAGCTTGAGTATGAGGGGCTCCATCTAATTTGCTTCAAGTGTGGTAGGTATGAACATTCCGTAGAATTGTGTGTGAATGATAATATTGGTTGTGAGAAGGATGGGGTGCCGCGATCGGACATTAATAGTTTAGAAGTGACATCCAATGTTGAGATATCGAAGGAAGAGTTATTTGGTCCTTGGATGGTGGTTGAGAGGTATCACCGTCGGCCATCTCGGATGAATGGTAATAGAGAGGATGGCAGTCATGTTGATCGAGGTGGGTCTCGGTTTGGTGTATTGCAAGGCTTGCGTGAGGAGGAAGGCGTTGTGGCCGGGGTAGTACTAAGACGGATAAGGGGGGAGTGTGTAAAGAATGGCGTTGGACATGCATGGCAACGTGTTGTCAAGTCCTACGACTACGACCATGCAACCTAAACCGAGGAAGGGTGTCGAGGTTAAATCGACGGGTGGTGATGGGGTCAATGATAGCGGGAGTGTGGCTCGGGACACGGAGCATAATGGTTTAGTCAACACTGGCAAGTTGGGTTTAAATCTGGATGGTGCAGGTTATGGTGCACGCAGTGTGGATAAAGGAAAAGGTGTTGCCTTGGATGGGGCAGGTGCAGGGGATTCGGAAATTAGGCAAGTGCAGGAGGTAAAGTGTGACGATGGCCAGGGTTCGTCGATTAGCATGGGGGATCAAACGGTGGTTGTAGTGCCGTCAGTGGTGGGTATTGATTCACAAGCGATTCCGTATACGCCTGGGATTGCGTCAGGTTCTCATAGGGCTATATCCATTAAGGAGGGGAGGAACAATTTTAAATCAACATCACAGTTACATAACGGATTAAGCTCGGGTAAAAGTGGGAATACTCTAACAACAGTGCAACGGAAGAGTTTAAAGGTATCGAAGAAATTAGAGTCACGAGTGCCTCCACGTCCTGTGTTAACGGAATGGGTTTCGTCGCTCTCTACTAAGCTTGATAAGTTGCAAGATACTGGGCAAAAGCACGCAGAGGTTGCGGATGAGTGTGCGCGTGATCAAGT
The DNA here is from genome assembly GCA_958450335.1 of Hibiscus tridactylites. Taxonomy (NCBI): domain Eukaryota; kingdom Viridiplantae; phylum Streptophyta; class Magnoliopsida; order Malvales; family Malvaceae; genus Hibiscus; species Hibiscus tridactylites. Next base: position 82,903,832 of record OY288268.1, on the reverse strand, counting down.
GATGCACCTTGATAGAGAGGCGAATGTTGGAAATGGCATGGATGTAGGGAAGGAAAATCTTCCGCCCTCTCAGTAAGGTTCTTTTTTTTCTCTGATTCTATTGTTATAATGAATATTATGTTTTGGAATACACAAGGCGCGGGAAGTGCAGAATTCCGACACCATTTTAGAAATTTTGTACGTTATAATAATCTGCAGATGGTGGCTTTTTTTGAACCACGGGTGAGTTAAGATGAAGCTGATAGAAGGATTTAGAGATTTGGGTATTCGAATTCGTTTCGTGTTGAGGCGTGAGGCTTTAGTGGTGGTGTTTGGCTTTTGTGGCGAGACAGGTTGGATGTTACTGTTCTGTCTGTGTCTAATCAGTTTGTGCATGACAAAGCTCGTGAGGTTAGTTCAGGAAATTGGCTCTATTTTACTGATGTTTATGCTAGTCCTAATGCTTGTGTTAGACGACATTTGTGGGATAAGTTAAGTCGGCTTAGTCTTGGGGTTGAGGTCCCATTGGTGTTAGGTGGTGATTTTAATGTGATTATTTGTAAGAAGGAGCGATGTGGTGGTTCGAGTGATGTTTTAGGGACTAGCTCGCTCTTTCAGGATTTTATCGACAGTGCAGAGCTGACAGAAATCGATTATAAAGGGGATGAGTTTACATGGTGTCGAGGTAACCTGTATTAGAGGCTAGATCGATGCTTGGATAATAATGTCTGGCTTGTGGATTACCCGATGTTGATTGTTGTACACTTGGATCGTGTTGGTAGTGACCACTGTCCACTTCTCATTAAGCCGAATGGTGTTCTGGTACCTAACATGGAGCGTCCTTTCCGGTTTTTGGGGGCTTGGCAGGACCATCTAGATTTTCATGCTCTTCTTGAGTCTACTTGGGATGATTCATCTTCGGTGGTGGACAACGCTCAGAAATTCCAGGAGGTGGTTAAACAGTGGAATGTTGATGTGTGTGGCCATATAGGGAAAAAGAAAAAGAGTATTTTGGCGAGGGTTTGGGGTATTGATAAGTTGTTGCAAAAACCGCAGTCAGATTTTTTGATTGATTTGAGGAGTAAATTGAGGACTGAACTAGATATTATTTTTGAGCAAGAAGAGTCTACGTGGTTTCAGAAATCATGCAGTCAATGGATTTTGTTTGGTGATAAAAATACTCGGTATTTTCATGCATCTACGATGGCGCGTCGACGAGCTAATATGATCGTAGGACTTAAATTGAGCAGTGGGTATTGGAATACGGATCAGAGGACTTTGCGAACTAAGGCAATTGACTTTTACAGGAAATTGTTTACAGCTAATCCGAACTGTAATAGACAGTACCATATTCGCGGATTGTTTCCCAAGATGAGGGATGACGTGTTACAGGCGTTAAGTGCGACAATTACGGATGTTGAGATCAAGGCTGCTATTTTTGATATGGATCCATGGAAGGCTTCGAGTATTGATGGGTTGCATGTGGCTTTCTATCATCGTAATTGGGATGTTGTGGGGGACAGTGAATGCCGATGTATAAGGAGTATTTTTTCCGGGGAGCCATTTCTAATAGAGATTAATAGAACTATTATGGTTCTAATTCCAAAGGTTGTATCTCCTGAGACGATGAGACAGTTCAGGACTATCAGCCTTTGCACTGTTCTTTATAAAGCTATTACTAAGGTGGTGGTTAATTGGATTAAGGCCTTCCTATCGGATTGGATCTCGGAGAGCCAAACTAGTTTTGTCCCCAGGTGTGCTATCTCAGATAATATCATAATTGCCCAAGAGATTGTTCACTCTATGAATCGAAAAAAAGGAAACGCGGGTGGATGGCATTGAAAATTGATTTGGAGAAAGCATACGATAGATTGGAGTGGGCTTTTATCAACGACGCTCTTTGGGATGTTGGTTTGCCTGATGGTATATATGAGTTGATATTAAAATGTGTTTCTAGTGTTTCGACCCAGATTAGTTGGAATGGTTCATTAACAGATTCCTTCACGCCTTCTCGAGGTATCCGACAAGGTGACCCCATTTCACCATATTTATTTGTACTATGTATGGAAAAGCTTAGTCAGGCGATAAACCAGAGAGTGGCATCGGGTCAGTGGAAAGGGTTTTGTACTTCTCGGCGTAGCCCGGTTATTTCCCATTTGATGTTTGCGGATGATATGGTGCTCTTTGCGGAGGCCTCTATGAAACAGCTAGATGTGATTCGGGAGGTTTTGATTGATTTTTGCAAGTATTCGGGGTCTCAAAGTGAATGTGCAAAAGTCAAGCATTTTTTCTCCAAGAATGTGTCTAGTGAGGTACATAACTCTTTGAGCTTTGTGGTGGTATTTTCTAAAGTATCCGATCTTGGGCGCTACCTAGGCGTTCCAATGTTACACCGACGAGTCTCTAGATCAACTTATTCGTATTTAATTCAGAAGGTGCGTGATCGACTGTCAGGTTGGAAAGCTAAATATTTATCTTTTGCGGGTCAGATAACTCTTGCGAAGGCAGTTTTGTCTGCCATTCCATATTATTCCATGCAATCAACCAAGCTACCTATAGGTGTGTGCGAGGAAATTGAACGGTTTATACGCAATTTTGTTTGAGGGAGTTGTGCTGATAGGAAAGGTGTTCATTTGGTGAATTGGGATGAGTTATGTAAACCTGTTGAGTTAGGTGGTATGAGATTCAAAAAAGTTAAGAGAGCAAAACGATGTGTTTCTGATGAAAATTGGTTTTAATTTAATTGATAAACGGACAACTCTGGGTGCGTTTTTTACGTGCTAAATATAAGTGTTTTGAGATTATGATGGCATCTATTCTTCGAAGTAATTGTTCTCATTTATGGCGCGGAGTGTCAGCGATTTGGCAAGATGTTCAGGTAGGTGTTATTTGGAGAGTTGGTAATAGGGATTGCATCAATTTTTGGCATGATAATTGGGTACGTGGTATTGGTCTTCTCGGGTTGGTTGCTACGGATCCGGAGCTGATTCCGAATTATTTTACTCCCTAAAGGAGATGAGCACGAGCGATGGGCAATGCGACATAGGCAGGTTTCAACATATTTTTGACATGGACTTGATCGACCGAATTATGGCCGTTAGAGTTCTAGGCGGAGGTGATATGGTTGACTCGCCTGGGTGGAGGTGGAATCATAATTTGACATTTACAGTGAAGTTCGCATACTCCATAAATCAACCGCAAGGTGCTGCACACGGGAATGAAGTGTGGTGATTGCTGCAAAGATTTCAAGGTCTGCAACGGATCAAACTTTTTCTATGGTTGGTGTGTAAGGGTAGGGTATTGACAAATAGTGAGCGTGTTCGGAGGCATATGGCGGAGTCGGCCGCATGTTTAGTGTGTGAGGCGAGTGAAGAAGACGTTGATCATCTTCTACGCCACTGCTTGACAGTGAAACTGGTCTGGAGGCAATTGGTGCCACCTGCGCATCAGCTGTGGTTCTATAGCGGATCAATGGTGGAGTGGATTACCATGAATATGCAGCCTGCTGCTGCTGTATGGGGAGGTGATGACCGTTGGGATTTACTGTTTGGTGCAGTGTTGTGGCATTTGTGGCTAGCTCAAAATAGCATCACCTTCAGGGACGCATCTAGGGGGAGATGAAGTTTTTGCACGGAGTAGGCAGCTAGTTCAGGAGACTACGCGAGCCTTGTTGACTCGTCGATCAATGTAGTTTCAAGAGGAGACCAACCGACAACATCATCGGCAATGGTTGCCACCGACAACTATAGCTTGGAAGATAAACGTTGATGGAGCTTGTGACAAAGTGTTGGGTTTGGCGTCATGTAGAGGTGTTATCCGAGACGCTGCAGGTACATGGGGTGGTGGTTTCTCGAAATTTATAGGACGGTGTAATGCGGTTGAAGCGGAGCTTTGGGCGATTCATGAGGGGTTGGTTTATGACTTGCATTGTAATATTGATGCTGTAACCGTGGAATCTGATTGTTTTGAGGTAATCCGCATGTTGCCAAAGGTAATGGTAAGATGGGTCAGTATTCTTTGTTGAGCGCGATCCGTACCTTGATTCGTAGGTTCCGAATTTGTGACTTTCATCATGTATTTCGAGAGGCTAATCGGGTTGCGGATGTTCTTGCTAAGTTAGGGCCTTGGCAGGGTTATGAGGTGACATATTATTGTTACCCGCCTGAAGCGGTGTTGGGTTTGTTGCATGATGAATTGCCCAATTCAGGTTAGGTTTTATGTTTATGTGTTGATTTGCGGTATGATGTAATGCTATGTGAGTACTCTTTTCCTCCATTTAGGTTAGGGAGGTTTTTAATTAGGCTCGTCATAGTATTTTCTCCCCCTTGATTAATAAAAAAAAATATCATTATAATTAATTATTATAAAGTACAATTTAATTAATAATTATTATAAAGTATATTGTTAAGAGGGGAAGCCTTTTACTTCGAACATAAACCGTAAGACGAACATGCATATTAAATAAATAAAATAAATTTATACACGACGTTTGTATGAAGTGACTTAATCAAAATAAAATATAGATTGACAATGAGCATATAATATCTATTTATATAATCATGATAGATAAGATTCAAATATAAAATCTAAAAATTTTGGTTTATTTGTCTTTTTTTCTTTTGCTGAAAAGTACTTTCTTCAACGACCATGGTTTAAACATAAATTCTCTCTATAGAGAGAAGGAAGGATGGCTCTCTCAGGTGGTTCCTTTTCTCTGTTTTCGTTTTATTTTTTTACTCTCTCTACATAGGATGGAAGGATCTCAGCTAGGTTTTCTGCATGCAACTCTTGGATGTCTTCCCTCTTTCAATGACTTTCTCAACGGGTCATATTTACTTCGGTGGCCCATCTGACGAGACATTAAATTTTTTTTAAATTATCGAGGAAAAGATTCTGACGGATTTAAAATTCGTCACAATTTACCGATAGAAATAAATTTTTTCGTCACAAAATTGTGAAAGATTGTAATTTCTGACCGAATAATTTTTTCCATCAGTAATTTTATTCGTTTTGATTAAAATATTATTAATTTCATTTATGACGGAACATTGATTCCGTCGAAAATTTTATTCACTTTATAAATAAAAAATATTGATTTAAATTGTGATGAAACACTTATTCGGTCAAAAAAATAAAAAAATAATTACTTCACATCATATTTAATCTATAACTACCCATATTAATTATCTCAACTCCCTTTTCAATTCATTACCCATAATCCTCACGTATACTCTCAGCAAACATCTTCAATTGCTTCACTTTTCCCACCCAACATCTCCAATTTCTTCACTTTTCCCAGCCAGCAATATTCTCACGTCCCAATACCCCAAATTTCTTTGAGCTGCAATAATCTTCTAGCATGGACCACAAATTTTAATTGAAGACTGGTGTAAGTATTGTTTTAATATTTTTTAATAGATCAATATTTTTTATTATATATTTTTATAAAACATTTTTCTTATATTTTTTTTGTATAGGCAGGTTTTTAATATTTTATGGGGATCATAGATTTTTAGAGTGCATATTGGTTTATGTAAGTATTTTTTATTTGTAACTTATATTATGTTGATTGGAAAAAAATTCAATTTATAAATAAAAAATACTCATTTAAATTGTGATTCTTATTTGATATATTATAATTTTCGTTTTAATAATGAATGGTTTAGGAAACTGAAGAGACGAGTTTTTTTTTTTTTTTTTATAAATGAACTGCCCACTAAAACAGAAGTATAAAACAGACTAAAAACAAAAAGGGTAATAATATTAGAGAAAATGGTATATTATTATATAAATGAGAGAGAGGGAGAGTGAGTATTTTTTATCTTAAAAAAAGAAAAAAACATAGCTTAAAATTGAAGAAAAATGTAAAGAAAGAGGCAGACGGAGCATTTTGAAATCTTCTTTTATTAAATATTTTAAATTTTAAGTTTTGAGGAACAAGATTTTGGGACCCTGAAATTTAAAAAAGCGAGGGTAAAACGAAGAAAATGGGTTTAAACTTTAAAGATCAAATCATACCTCTGAATTCTCATATTTATTATTAAAATTTTGATGTAATTAACTGGGCAGTTTACTGCATTTATTTATTTCAAAATGTATAATTGTCTTATATGATGCGATGATATGTTACTTTTAATTAGTCGGTAATTATTGTGTAAGTTAATAGGTAAATTATTTTAATTGAATGCATCAATTTAATGTTTAAATATATGACTTTTATATTTTTTTATTATAGTTAAGTTAATATGTTTCGTATATTATAATATTAATTATTTTAACTTGTAACCCCATAGACTCGCCTATGCGTTACAACGGATCCTAGGAAGTCACATTAGGGTCACAGAAGCGACCCACATTAAAATTTCAAATAACAAATTGCTAAACCATTAAACTCATAGATCAAATTGAATTAAAACACAATTTCAGAAATCATTCAGACAATAAAACAAAACCATGATACATGTTGCGAAAACAAGTTTCAGACTCATATATAACACAAGACGTGACACACATGCCCCCTAGTTACACAAATACCATACTCCACGAGCAAGCCGAAGAAACTCCTATACTGACGTTGATAGTTGCAACATGTCCGATCTATTGCCCTGAGATGGTAAAAACAACATGAGCTTTGGAAAAGCTCAGTAATACAAAACTACCAAAAATATGCTATAGGCACATGCAGATATATGGTAGGCATGATGTCATGATATTCCATGCAGCAACAGACTCCATGCGACTCGCTATTTCAATATAGCGTACATGAGGGAAACGAGATTTGTTATGAATTCAATCGCTAGGTATCAAATGAGAGCTTAACATTTAGAGAGTCAGTAGGGTGGTGAATTGAGTGTATTGAATCAAGAAGCCTAGTGTGTTTCGATGAGTGCAGATCAATATGCATAAGTACATATCATTCATGTCATACAAACACATAACAATTTAATGCAAATATTCAACTTAATACAAGGGTTTACTAGTAACTACCCTCCAACCTTACACCAATATGCAGTCCCCCAGAACTGCATCCATAGGGACTTACCCTAGGCCCGATGGGCATAGGTGCCACCTAAGGGGCTGCCTTAGGTCCATAAGGATTTACCCGTGCTAAAGCATCGGAACCTACCCAAGGGGAGACCTTGAGTCCATAAGGATTTACCAGCTGGATCAGGGCTGTACTGATAGGAACTTCATAATATAACCCAACAGTATACCCAGAGAACAATCGGTATTCAGATTCTAGACATGAGTAACATAATACATATGACAAACATATTCTATTCAGAGTATCAGAAACAAAAGATTCACGCTTTTGACAGATAAATGAGCATACCATTGAGCAGAGCAGACAATATTATCATTCATTATGCAAACAAAGTGTACCATCATAGATCAAGCTAATAGATTACACTATCGATTATATCAGACAAACAGACGATATTATCATAGATCAAGCAACCACATAGCACAATTACATATCATGTATATAGATCGAGCAAACATACAACGAGTAGGAAGAGTATGATATCATCTATCTAGTTCATCATTTCATCAAGCATATCATCGTTCATAATTAAATCATTAGATTGTTTACTAAAGTATAATGATCATACAACACATACAACTGAATGTAACAAACATTGAACTTTTGGCAGTTTAAACGATTTTCAAAAACGAGGTCCCTATTCAATATGATTCGTACCTTCAGCTCAAATAAAACATTTCAAGAGTTTATACATTAGATTCTTTGAATTCAGATATATCGTGAACGATTCAATCATTTAAGCCCACGAGGGCATTATGGCCATTTCAACGCTCACGGGCATTTTGATAAATTATACCGGTAATGAATAAGCAGTGGTTCGCGGAACTCGAGAATTCTTTTTTATCATCATTTTTTTCTAACAAGGCATTCGAGAGTTTCTGTATCAAGATCTTTTAGGTTATCGGATATTTCCAGGGATGCCCCAACCATTTTGGCCAACGGGGTATTTTAGTTATTTGACTAGCTAGCATGACAATTTTATAATATATCACAATCATAACATAATGACGATTGTAATGCTTAGGGGTTCCAATGGTTTATCAAGCCCCTAAAATTCGTTTATAGCAACATATCCCAACCTGACAGTACTCACCAACATTAAAATATGAGCAATTTGCATGTATCATGACTTGACATAGACTGTATCGTATGTCTGATCGGTCGCTTTCATACTTCAATATAAAGCTTTGCTTTGAGTAATCAAACATATGATCCATTCGCATCTTCCTATCTTACATTGACGTCATGAGTGATGGACATACATAAGTGTGCTTCCTAACACTTAGGGGCAGTTTAGCCCTTAAAGTCTTATTAGAAATCCCAGAATTTCATCAAATGCATAACTGCCTATTTAACTCAAGAGAGCATTTCGGTCATTTTGGAAATTGGGATAAATCCACCATTTTTAACATTTTTACTATTTAGCACCTTCATCATTTACATACTCGATAGAGATCAAGTCGTTCTAACCCCTTCAGCCCTTACAGACGGTTTATTCATTTTAGAACTCGAGGGTATAATTGACATTCTAATAAATTAAGAATTTCGGTGCTCGAGGGCACTACAGTCTTTTTGGTCATTCTGATCGTTCCAATTAGTTCATTCGTTACTGTCGTAAGGATCGGCTCAGGAATACAACGATACTTCCGGTAAATTCACCTCCATGTGTTATACAGAGCTCGGGGAAAAAATCTAAGTTTCTTTTAGTATCACGCGCATTTGAATAATGATACCAGAGTCTTTTCTAGTAGAACATACATCTTAGGTAGGTAATTTTTTTTAATCAGGTCGAATGCAGATTCCGGGTCACTTCCTTTATTAGGGGCAGTTTAGTCATTCTTATACCTCAAGGGCATTTCTATAATCTCATATCTAATATCCCTAACTCCATATTCTGGGCATTGATTCTTAGGCACTATTGATCGAGTTGCGGATTTAATTGTATTGTTTATTACTATTAGAACTTTCGATACTTCTGGTCTATTAATATTCTTAATCGGATATCAACATGTACATAAAGCATACAAGGGGTAGTATTGTATTACCTTAACTCTAAGCTATATCTGTCGATTCATGAAACCCCATTTGATTGCACTCAAACTCGAGATCGACATCCATCAACAATTCATATTCAAGGAGCTATGAGTACCTTCAATTACACAAATTCACCTTTTAGTTCTTACTTACAGTACTCCTAATGAATAATTGATACATATAGAAGTTCAGGTTCAGAGGCTTTCGGGTCAGAATTTTGCAAAACAGGCTTCAAAAACGGACTCATGACATTGAAAAACATAGAAAAATAGGTTTTCAGAAAAGTTGACTTTTTGGTCAACGATCAAAGTCAATGCTGACGTCAGCAGATTAACATTGACGTCATCAGGTCAACGTTGACGTCAGCAGGTCAATGGTCAACGAGGTCAAAGTCAACGCTGGCGTCATCATGTCAATGTTGGCGTCATCAATCAATGGACAAGGGTCAACTAAGTTGACTCGGCTGACTCCTGACTCGGGCTGAATTGACTCCGTAGACGGGTTGGGCTCGGATACGGGTCGGATTGGATCGATTCGGGTTGGATATGGGTTCGGGTCGAGTACGGGTTGGACCGAAATTAACTCGGTATACTCACCCTAGGTTTTTGGTCATCGGACGGCCATCGAAAAAGTCGCCAGAGGCTTCTTTCGCGCCAAAACTACCAAAAAACGTAGATCATCATAACCACATTTCCACAATAGCGTTCAAACGTCGAAAGTTGGTCGGAACCATCAATTTTTTACCTGAAATGCAAAAAGAAGGCAACCGGAGGCCTCTCCTGGTGTCGGATGGGCAAACGATTTTGTCCGCCGTGGCGTGAGGAACCTATTGGTGATGGCGGCACGACGGACGGAAGGCAGAAGGCGACGAAATCTTCGAAAAACAGAAGGATCGACTTAGGGTTTCAACCGAACTATCAAACCAATCTTCACGACGGACGGCGGCGCTAACGCGCGAGTGGCGGCCAGAGATTTAACCCGTTTGTGCGGCTTTCCGATTGCTGCCGGCAGTGACATTCATGGTGCAGGGGTGAGAGAGATCGGACGGTGAGCTCAAATGGTCCCTTGGTGGTCTCTTTCTCTCCCTCAAACTTGATAGAGAGCATAAACAATAGGGGTAGGTGAAAAGCCATGTGGTTTATTGAATTTGATTTAATAAACTTCTTAAACTTAATAATAAAAAGAGCTCATGACAATACTTGACAAAAATGAGCTCTTGGCTCAACGGTTACACAAAAACCTTGCCTTTTTGGCAAGAGGCTGTAGGTTCAAACCCCTACAACCACAAATCCTTTCTTTTATTTCTTTCCTTCTATTCTCTTCTTTGTTTACATACTTTATGCTAATAAAAAATCAGAGTGTTACATAACTAGCCCTGTCTTAGATTACCTAATTTGTGCAAATTGCTTATGATTAATTAAAATTTTATTTTTGATGTTTTTTTCAGAACTCTGAAATTTTCTATCGAATTTGTGAGTTGAGGTAAGTTGAATTTTATTTTTTAAAATATAATACTATCAATTTATAGTATTAGCCCTTTTAATTAAAAAAGTGCAAAATAGATCAAAACGTAAAAAAAATTATTTGCATGTAACATGATTTAAGAATTTCTAAGTTCTACTTCTTGTATTATCTAAAAATAAAAATAGTAATATATATTAAGAGTAAATAAAACAATTTTCATATAATTTACGATAATAATACCATAAGTTTTGATTTTAGATTTTTAGAAAATTTGAAAAATAGTAATTAAAAATTACTATTAAAAAGTTTCCTAATTTAAGTATCTTAATTTAGTAACACTATAAAACAAGTTTTGATCTTCAGCATGGATCGATATTGGATGTACAATATTGATAGGCTAATAAATGGTCACATTGTGAATCCCGATTTTGAGCGACCAATGTTAGAATTCATTACATTTGCGCTAAGTATGCCTAGATTTGCGGATCAAGGAAATATTAGTTGTCCATGTAATCAGCCTAAATGCATAAATACAACTTTTTGAGATCTAGAAACGGTTAAAGTTCATGTGACCACTAAAGGGTTTGTTCTGTATTATTACAATTGGGTGCATCACGGAGAGCCACGTTTTTCTCTTAGTAGTTACTATAACCAAATGACGGGTTCTAATACTCCAGTTCTAGATTATGCATATGATTCGCATGGTAACAATCTTGAATCCGGTGAGGTAGATGTTGCTGGTCCTGAATTAAATGCATATATGGTAGAAGATGATCAAGCACTAATTGCTTCGGCGCAGATGTTGTACAACAAACTTGGTGCTTCTTCTGAACCGATATGGACTAGTAGCAATGAGTCCAAGTTATCAATGGTTTCTGAACTAATACACTTGAAAGCACAATATCATATTCCTAATGCATGTTACGATGACCTTTGTCGGATAATGCAGAGGTTAATGCCAAAAGATAATGTCATGCCTAAGAACATTTATGAGACAAAGAAATTGGTTCGTGATATAGGTTTCCCAGTTCAAAAACTCCATTGTTGTAGAAATTGTTGTATGATTTATTGGGATTGTGATTCTGAATTGAGCGAATGTAAGTTTTGCGGTCATCTTCGGTACAAGGATAATGTTGGCGAAGGATCTAGTAACAGAAAGGCATACAAAAAGATGTATTACTTCCTCTTAACTCCTCTGTTGCAAAGGTTGTATTCCTAAGAAGTTACTGCTAAGCATATGAGGTGGCATGCTGAGCATCAAACTGATGAAGTCGGTCTCATGTGTCATCCTTCTGACTCTCTTGCTTGGAAACATTTTGATCATGAGCATCCAACATTTTCGTATGAGACTCGTAACGTCAGGCTTGGGTTATGCACATATGGTTTTCAACCATTTGGTCAACCTGGGCAACAATATTCTTTGTGTTCGGTTATACTAACACCATACAATTTGCCTCCTTCTATGTGCATGAAGGATGAGTTTATGTTTTTGACAATAATTGTGCCTAGTCCCAAAAATCCAAAATATAATATAGATGTATTCCTACAACCCTTAATTGCTGAGTTGATACATTTGTGGGATATGGGGGAGGTAACATATGATTTGTCAACCAAGCAAAATTTTCTACTTCGTGCTTTCTTGTTATGGACTATCAATGACTTTCCTGCGTATGACATGTTGTTGAGTTGGAGTACAGGTGGAAGAACGACTTGTCCATATTGTATGGAGGATTCTGAAGCATTTACTCTTCAGCATGGTGGGAAATAATCTTGGTTTGATAATCATCGTAATTTTTACCTTATAATCATCATTTCAGAATGAATACTACAACTTTTAGAAAAGGAAAAAAGGTTTTAAACAATCCTCTACCAATTAAGTCTAGAAGCGAGATACTAAATGAGATTGATTATTGGGGTTTTCTGAAAGTGAATGAGCTGGACGTTGTCGAAATTAATGTGTAACCCCCTCGTCCCAGTCTGGCCGGATGACCGGTCCGAGTGAGCTACACGGGGAAAACCGAAGCGAAACCCAAAGGGTTCCCCCTCGGTTAGCAACCCTATTTTTTTCATTTTTAAATCTTGTCTAAATGGATATTAACCCTAAGTGATCATACAGCGGAACTGCATATACAAAGCAATCGGACGAACTCAAACTATCATGATACAGTCCTATTTTAAACTTAGACTGCAGGCGGTATCGATACACCTAAGGGGTGTATCGATACCCCTTGACCAGGTCAAAAGGTCAAAGTCAACCCGTGGAGACCGTATCGATACACCCTAGGAGTGTATCGATACCCTCCCCAACTGTTGATTTCCCAAGGTCAACACTAAGGGGACTGTATCGATACGCATGAAGGTCTGTATCGATACTGAACTAGACAATAGCTCCAGTAGCCAAAATAGTATCGGTACGCCCCCTCGCGTATCGAAACACGGGGCCTGAAACATGAAGGCCGTATCGATACGGGACCAACCGTATCGATACCCCTGCTTCGAAAACACAGGTTTGAGCTGGTTTAAGGCACAAAGTGGCCCTTAAATCCCTCCCAAACCTCAACCATCACACTAACATGCATCCTATGTCAAACCAAGAGTTTAGGCATGCTTAAACTTGAGACTAAAGGCACATTTCAACACAAGGTGATGACTCAATCATACAAGCAACTAAAACTTTCAAGCAAAGGCATTTCAACCAAAGGCATTTCAACATTTAAGGTCATACAAGGAAACTCAAAGCCTCTAAGGCACAAGACAAGCATATGGAGGTTCACACCCACATCAAGGCAACCTAACATTGATAGACATGCTAGCACACCCAACATTCATCATATCATATCATGCTTACAAACCATAATCAACTTATCATCAAAACATATAAATGAGTCATACAAGCTCATATAAAGACACCCCATTGCCACATTGCTTAACAACTACAAAATCAACCATACTTGAGCAACAACTTGGAAAGCCCTTCTTGCCTTGCCTCGAGCTAACACCACGCTAATGATCTGCATTGTTGAACATAGAGAGCGTAAGCTTTAAGCTTAGTGAGGGTGCTCTAAAACGAAAAACATCAACAATGCAGGGTTCAAGCATGTTTATCCTAGTCTTACATACATCAAGCATAGGCATAAAATCAAGTAGACCTAGCTAGTCTTTCAAGTGGCATATATGGTTTCTCGATCCTACCAAGCTCATATATCAATATCAACATCATATAGCAACACTATATACCACCAACATGTATCATCATCACATATTACAATGTATGAACAAGTTAATTGGCCACTTTAATTACCCCGATTGTGCGGATAAAAACCTTAACAACACTTTACCTCGGTGGGATTTCACTCATCACCGGACCTCGCATGTGCGGGATTCCACTCATCGCCACATGCCCTACGGATGGGATTCCACTCATCATCCCGTAGAAATGTATAAAAAGCTTCCGGTGGAATTTTATATCACCGTACTCCTCCTTGATGACTTAACGCCATCAAGGCCACGTACGTTTTGACTCAATTTGTGTGCACACTATCCTAATGATCGATCATTTACAACCAGTAATTATTTAGTGCCAATTATCATCACCAATCACATATCATCAACACACTCATGCTCATCACATTTATCCACATCATGATATACATACATGCACCATATAATCACAAGTACAAGAGCATAGTCATTAAGCACATTAGCATTTAAGGAAAACAAGACTAAATTAACTACTTGGATTATAAAGAAGTGGCCTACCAAGCACACTTTACATACACACACTACTCATGCTCGAACCAAACTTTAAAACAAGTTAATACCACTCACCGCCCTTCCTTAGCAATTCGAACCAATCCTCCTACGAACCCGGATTCGGTCCCAAAGCCTCCTCAACGTTCCCTCTTGCTTCTAGTCAAACAAAACACATACATTACTTCCCAATTCAATGCTAAACTCAACCATCAATTTACTTTGCAAACACAACCCAATTTCCACAAATTCCCAAACCACATAATATCTCAAAAACCCAATTTTCGTACTCCAATAATCCTTGGCTGAAACACCCACTTCCAAACACCCAAATGACTTCCAAAACATCCCAAATCACTCTCCTAACATAGGTAGACCATCAGCCCTTCAATTTCAACATTAAACCCACCAAAAACCCAAGTTTTCATACTCTAAAATTTGCCCTAAGGGCCCACTACGAAATTTCATCCAAAATCAACCAAATTAATATACATTGTGTATTTCATTATGATTAAACAAAACCCCAACACAATTTATCAAAACAAATTGAAAAACCCCTTAAAAATCCAAACTTTAATATAAACCCTAATTTCCAAAACTTCATATTTTTGAAATCTAAAACCATAGATAAGTAGAGGATAGAGAGGAGGTTAAGAAAACGTATTTACCTCTTAATTTGGTGTTGAAATCGGCTAACAAAATCAATGGAATAGTAACTAGGGTTTTGGGAGAGTTTGAAAATGGGGGAGAGGGGTTTGATGTTGGGAAAGGGGGAATGAGAAGGAAGATGACAACTTTTTCCTTAAAGTTGTCTTGCTTTATTTTAAAATTTGGGTAAATAGCAACATAGGTCCCTCCCTTCATATGAAAACTCAATTAGATCATTATTTGAAATTGGATTGTTTTAATTAAATTTTATTTGACTCGAACTATAAACCGGCTAACTCCTAGGCCCAAAACACAGGTGTTACAACTCTCTCCCACTTAAGGAATTTCGTCCCCGAAATTACCTGACTGAAAGAGATACGGGAACTGCTTTTCCATATCCTCCTTCCTTTCCCAAGTGGCCTCGTCCACACCTCTACGTTGCCACCGCACCTTCACTAACTCAATCGATCTACCCCTCAACACCTTACTGTCAGAAGCTAAGATATCTACTGGCTCTTCTTCGTAAGTTAAATCCGGATTCAATTCAATTTCTTCTACGGGCATAACATGTAATGGATCGGACCTATACTTGCGAAGCATCGACACATGGAACACATCATGTATCTTCTCAAGCTCGGATGGCAAACGCAACTGATAAGCAACGGGACCAACCCTCTTCACAATCTCATACAGCCCTATGTACCTCGGACTCAACTTCCCCTTTCGGCCAAATCTCATCACTTTCTTCCACGGAGACACTTTCAAGAACACCTTCTCACCCACTGAGAACTCAACTTCCTTTCTCTTCAAATCGGCATAGGACTTCTGCCTATCCGAAGCAGCCTTCAAACGATCACAAATCAATTTTACCTTGTCTGTTGTCCTTTTGAGCAAATCCGGCATAGGTAACAACTTCTGTCCTACCTCGGCCCAACAAACTGGAGTCCTACACTTCCGGCCATACAAAGCCTCATACGGAGCCATCTGAATGCTCGACTGAAAACTGTTATTGTACGCAAACTCTACCAGAGGCAAATGCTTCTCCCAAGTACCCTGAAAGTCTATTACACAACAACGCAGCATATCCTCTAAGATCTGAATGACCCTCTCTGACTGACCATCTGACTGAGGATGATAAGAAGTGCTGAAGTTCAAACGGGTACCCAAAGCTGTATGCAGACACTCCCAAAATCTAGAAGTAAACCGCGGATCTCTGTCTGACACAATGGACTTCGGCACACCATGTAGCCTCACAATCTCACCAATGTACAAATCGGCCAATTTATCTAAGGTGTAAGTAGTGTTGACTGCCAAGAAGTGAGCACACTTCGTAAATCGATCCACTATCACCCAAACTGAGTTCTTTTTCGTAGGAGTCAAAGGCAAACCCGAAACAAAATCCATGGTGATGTTCTCCCACTTCCATTCCGGAATCCTCAACGGCTGTAACAAACCTGAGGGAACCTGATGTTCCGCCTTCACTCTCTGACACACTAAGCACTTACTCACAAAGTCGGCTACATCTCTCTTCAAGCCAACCCAAAAATACTCATTCTTCAAATCACGGTACATCTTCGTACTTCCAGGATGCATAGCAAACGGACTACTGTGGGCTTCAGTCAAGATCGTACGTCTCAAATCACTGTCTTCTGGCACAACTATTCTATCTTTGAAACACAAAACCCCATCAGTGCTGAAACTGTAGTCTGGAGATCTACCCTCGGCTATATCTTGCACGTGAGGTGCCAAAGATCTATCTAGAAGTTGTTTCTCTCGAATCAACTAACCTAGAGTAGGTCTAACCTGAAGCTCGGCTACCAAGCCACCATCTCCAGACAAACTCAATATAGCAAACATAGCTCTCAAGTCTACGGCCACCTTCCTACTCAATGCATCGGCCACTACATTGGCCTTACCCGGATGGTACTCAATAGTAAGATCATAGTCTTTTAGCAGCTCTAACCACCTACGTTGTCTGAGATTCAAATCTCGCTGAGTCATAATGTACTTCAAACTCTTGTGGTCGGTGTATACCGTGCATTTCTCACCATACAAATAATGCCTCCAAATCTTCAGAGCAAACACAACTGCAGCTAACTCTATGTCATGGGTCGGATAGTTGCGCTCATGGGTCTTCAACTGTCTTGAGGCATAAGCCACCACTCTCTTGTCTTGCATAAGGACACATCCTAGCCCTACATATGAAGCATCACTGTAGACTACATAGTCCTTCCCGGACTCAGGCTGTATCAAGATCGGTGCTTGGGTCAAAGCTTCTTTCAATTTCTCAAAGGCTCTCTGTCTTGCATCTGTCCACTCAAACTGAACACTCTTCTGAAGTAACTGTTTCAAAGGAGCGGCTAATTTAGAGAAACCCTCTACAAACCTCCTATAGTATCCGGCTAAGCCTAGGAAGCTACGTACCTCTGTCACAGACTTCGGTTGCTTCCACTCAACAATGGCTTCAATCTTCTTCGGATCAACTCTAATGCCTTCAGCTGACACTACATGTCCTAAGAAGACTACTTCTCGGATCCAGAATTCACACTTGCTGAGCTTCGCATACAACTGATGATCTAACAAAGTCTTCAAAACAAGTCTCAAGTGTCGGTCATGGTCTTCTTCAGTTCGCGAATACACCAAAATGTCATCTATAAATACAACCGCAAACTGATCTAAATACTGATGGAAGATCCTATTCATCATGTCCATGAAAGCAGCCGGTGCATTAGTCAACCCAAATGGAATGACTAAAAACTCATAGTGTCCATATCTACTCCTAAAGGGTGTCTTCGGTACATCAACCTCTCTTACCTTTAGCTGGTAGTAACCTGATCTCAGATCAATCTTCAAAAAGACCGATGCTCCTCTCAACTGATCAAACAAGTCATCAATTCTAGGCAGCGGATATTTGTTCTTCACTGTCAACTGATTTAACTGTCTATAATCTATGCACATTCTCATACTTCCATCTTTCTTCTTCACAAACAACACCGGTGCACCCCAAGGCGAAGAACTAGGTTGAATAAAACCTCTATCTGTCAATTCTTGCAACTGAGTCTTCAACTCTTTCAATTCTTTCGGTGCCATACGATACGGAGCAATCGAAACAGGAGCTGAATCAGAATAAGTCTCAATGCTGAACTCTACCTCTCTGTCTGGTGGTAACCCTGGCAATTCTTCCGGAAACACACTAGGAAAATCACATACTGTCCGGATGTCCTGAGGTTTGACCTCACTCATGTTAGGGTTCATCACATACGCTAAGTATGCTTCGCACCCCAACTCAACCAACCTCTTAGCCTCCAACACTGAAACCACATTGGACAAGAACTTCACGTTCTCACCCACCACTACAATCTCATAGTCGTCTGTGAGCTTCAAGGAAATCCGCTTAGTCTCAAAATCTATCCTAGCTCTATGCTCCGTGAGCCAATCCATACCCAGAATCACATCAAAGCCATAGAAAGGAAGCTCCATCATATCTACTGGAAACACATGCCCCTGAACCATCAACGGACACCTTCGGTACATCTTCCTAACTACTACCATGTACCCAAAGGAACTAGTAACACTAACTCCTACCTCTAACAACTCACAAGGCAAATTCAAAGACCGTGCATGCTCACTCAATATGTAGGAAAGTGTAGACCCAAAGTCAATCAAAGAAAGAAAACCCAAAGACTGTATTGAGAAGTTACCTGCGATCACATCAGTGTCATGTTGATCTCCCCGCTGAGCATAAACTCTGGCCTGACCTCCGCCCTCTGGCTGAACTGCAACTACATGTGCTATGTTCCTCTGACCATCATTCCTCGGCTGGAAGTTTCCTCTACCGCGTCCGCGGCCTCTCTGAAAGTCATTGGCTCTAGCAAGAGCCTGAGCTGGTGCCTGTCCCACCTGATGTGGACAGTCACGTCTAATGTGGTCCCTAGCACCACAACTCCAACAAGAATGGTAATTCCCCCAACACTCACCGGTGTGGTTTCTCCCGCAAGTAGCACATGTGGGCAACTTCCCACCAGCTCTCTGACCCTAATGACCCCTACCATGGTTACCGCCACCACGCCTATGATCAAACTGATGCTGGTTGTCCCGATGCCTCTTGGCATCACCTCTATCAAAGTTGCTGGACCTCTTACCCGAACTAGATCCACCTGACCGCCTGGTCAAACTCAGACTGTGCTCTAAGTCCTTGGCCCTCGCGACCAAGACATCAAAATCAGTGTAATCTGAAGCTAGAGTATAGGTCTTGATCTCCTCACTCAGCCCATATCGGAAGCGGTTGCAACGCTCCACCTCAGTAGGTACAAGCTCAGGTGCATACTGACTCAATCTGACAAACCGAATCTCATAATCAGTCACGGACATACTCCCTTGAAGCAATGCCATAAACTCCCTCTTCCTCTCATCGAGGTATCGCGGACCCAAATACTTCTTCCGGAAAGCTGTCTCAAAGAACTCCCAAGTGATCTCGGTCTCATCCATCCCCGAAGTAACGGTGACCCACCAGGTGTAGGCATCACCCTGAAGTAGAGACTCAACACATCCCAACTTGCGCTCACCAGTACATCCCATCTGAGCAAGAATACGGACGGTCTTCTCAAACCACAACTTTGACCTCTCCGGAGTAGCACCTCTAAACTCTTCGGCCCCAAGGCCCCGAAGTCTCTCTAATGGCAATCCGGTGCCCTCACCCTGATGATGAGCTGCCTGGTCTCCAGCTACTGCAGCCTGGAATGCTCCGGCTATTGCCTGAACCAACGGAGCTAAATCAATTCCGGTCGGTCCTTGGCCACCTTGACCTCCTTGTGGTCCCTCTCTTTCAGCCCTGGCCTCACCTCCCACTCCCGGTGGAGGAGGTGGTGGTGGTGGAGGTGGTGGAGGAGCTCCAACTCCAACCACATGCTCTCCCACTTGAGCTCTAACTCCAACTACCGGCTCAACTCTCGGAGCCTTTGCCCGTGGTTCCGGTCGAACCATCCTAGGCCTCCCACGTGGTCTCATGGTTCAACTAGCAAGGTAAAACTACAACAAGAAACAGATAAGGATTGCGTTAGTCAAAGCAAGGGTCCAATAGTGCTCAAGTACTCCTTTTTCCAAAAAAAATCTTTTCAAATTAAGTAATAGTAGCAATGGGCACACACTCACACCAGACACGACAACTCATGCTTCAAAACATCATACGAACAGTCAATTATTCAAGAATTCATGGCAAGACATGCATCGAACAACACAATCACTTAATACATTAAGCTTACCTCACTTACCTGCCCGAGGTCTCGGTAACCTCAGGCTCTGATACCAACAAATGTAACCCCCTCGTCCCGGTCTGGCCGGATGACCGGTCCGAGTGAGCTACACGGGGAAAACCAAAGCAAAACCCAAAGGGTTCCCCCTCGGTTAGCAACCCTATTTTTTTCATTTTTAAATCTTGTCTAAATGGATATTAACCCTAAGTGATCATACAGCGGAACCGCATATACAAAGCAATCGGACGAACTCAAACTATCATGATACAGCCCTATTTTAAACTTAGACTACAGGCGGTATCGATACACCTAAGGGGTGTATCGATACCCCTTGACCAGGTCAAAAGGTCAAAGTCAACCCGTGGAGACCGTATCGATACCCTCCCCAACTGTTGACTTCCCAAGGTCAACACTAAGGGGACCGTATCGATACGCATGAAGGTCCGTATCGATACTGAACTGGACAATAGCTCCAGTAGCCAAAATAGTATCGGTACGCCCCCTCGCGTATCGAAACACGAGGCCTGAAACATGAAGGTCGTATCGATACGGGACCAACCGTATCGATACCCCTGCTTCGAAAACACAGGTTTGAGCTAGTTTAAGGCACAAAGTGGCCCTTAAATCCCTCCCAAACCTCAACCATCACACTAACATGCATCCTATGTCAAACCAAGAGTTTAGGCATGCTTAAACTTGAGACTAAAGGCACATTTCAACACAAGGTGATGACTCAATCATACAAGCAACTAAAACTTTCAAGCAAAGGCATTTCAACCAAAGGCATTTCAACATTTAAGGTCATACAAGGAAACTCAAAGCCTCTAAGGCACAAGACAAGCATATGGAGGTTCACACCCACATCAAGGCAACCTAACATTGATAGACATGCTAGCACACCCAACATTCATCATAGCATATCATGCTTACAAACCATAATCAACTTATCATCAAAACATATAAATGAGTCATACAAGCTCATATAAAGACACCCCATTGCCACATTGCTTAACTACTACAAAATCAACCATACTTGAGCAAGAAACTTGGAAAGCCCTTCTTGCCTTGCCTCGAGCTAACACCACGCTAATGATCTGCATTGTTAAACATAGAGAGCGTAAGCTTTAAGCTTAGTGAGGGTGCTCTAAAACGAAAAACATCAACAATGCAGGGTTCAAGCATGTTTATCCTAGTCTTACATACATCAAGCATAGGCATAAAATCAAGTAGACCTAGCTAGTATTTCAAGTGGCATATATGGTTTCTCGATCCTACCAAGCTCATATATCAATATCAACATCATATAGCAACACTATATACCACCAACATGTATCATCATCACATATCACAATGTATGAACAAGTTAATTGGCCACTTTAATTACCCCGATTGTGCGGATAAAAACCTTAACAACACTTTACCTCGGTGGGATTTCACTCATCAACGGACCTCGCATGTGCGGGATTCCACTCATCGCCACATGCCCTACGGATGGGATTCCACTCATCATCCCGTAGAAATGTATAAAAAGCTTCCGGTGGAATGTTACATCACCGTACTCCTCTTTGATGACTTAACGCCATCAAGGCCACGTACGTTTTGACTCAATTTGTGTGCACACTATCCTAATGATCGATCATTTACAACCGGTAATTATTTAGTGCCAATTATCATCACCAATCACATATCATCAACACACTCATGCTCATCACATATATCCACATCATGATATACATGCACCATATAATCACAAGTACAAGAGCATAGTCATTAAGCACATTAGCATTTAAGGAAAACAAGACTAAATTAACTACTTGGATTATAAAGAAGTGGCCTACCAAGCACACTTTACACACACACACTACTCATGCTCGAACCAAACTTTAAAACAAGTTAAGACCACTCACCGCCCTTCCTTAGCAATTCGAATCAATCCTCCTACGAACCCGGATTCGGTCCCAAAGCCTCCTCAACGTTCCCTCTTGCTTCTAGTCAAACAAAACACATACATTACTTCCCAATTCAATGCTAAACTCAACCATCAATTTACTTTGCAAACACAAACCCAATTTCCACAAATTCCCAAACCACATAATATCTCAAAAACCCAATTTTCGTACTCCAATAATCCTTGGCTGAAACACCCACTTCCAAACACCCAAATGACTTCCAAAACATCCCAAATCACTCTCCTAACATAGGTAGACCATCAGCCCTTCAATTTCAACATTAAACCAACCAAAAACCCAAGTTTTCATACTCTAAAATTTGCCCTAAGGGCCCACTACGAAATTTCATCCAAAATCAACCAAATTAATATACATTGTGTATTTCACTATGCTTAAACAAAACCCCAACACAATTTATCAAAACAAATTGAAAACCCCCCTTAAAAATCCAAACTTTAATATAAACCCTAATTTCCAAAACTTCATATTTTTGAAATCTAAAACCATAGATAAGTAGAGGATATAGAGGAGGTTAAGAAAACGTATTTACCTCTTAATTTGGTGTTGAAATCGGCTAACAAAATCAATGGAATAGTAACTAGGGTTTTGGGAGAGTTTGAAAATGGGGGAGAGGGGTTTGATGTTGGGAAAGGGGGAATGAGAAGGAAGATGACAACTTTTTCCTTAAAGTTATCTTGCTTTATTTTAAAATTTGGGTAAATAGCAACATAGGTCCCTCCCTTCATATTAAAACTCAATTAGATCATTATTTGAAATTGGATTGTTTTAATTAAATTTTATTTGACTCGAACTATAAATCGGCTAACTCCTAGGCCCAAAACACGAGTGTTACATAATGACCAATTAGCTCAATTATGTGGTTGGAAAAAATGTATCATATTTTAGGATCTGCCATATTGGTCTTCAAATTTGATTTGTCATAACATTGATGTGATGCATGTAGAGAAAAATGTTTTTGAGAATATATTCAACACAGTAATGAATGTTGAAGGTAAGACAAAGGACAATGCGAAATCTAGAGCGGACCTACAACTTTATTGTTATTGTCCTGAGTTGGCAAATCAAGATGGCTTTGGTAAATATCCAAAAGCATGTTACACTCTAGACAAACAAAGGCAGAAAGTGCTATGTGATTGGGTGAAAGATTTAAAATTCCCTGATGGCTTTGCATCCAATATCGTTCGATGTGTAGACATGAAAAAGTTAAAGTTATTTGGAATGAAAAGTCATGATTGTCATGTTTTCATGCAAAGGTTAATTCCTATAGCTTTTCAAGAGCTATTACCGACAAATGTTTGGGAGGCATTGACAGAGCTGAGCCTTTTTTTAAAGACTTAACATCAACTGTAATCAAGGAGGTAGACATGAAAAGACTAGAAAAGGATATCCCAGTTATTTTGTGCAAATTGAAACAATTTTTTCCTCCGAGTTTTTTTGATTCAATGGAACACCTACCGATGCACATGGCATATGAAGCAAGGATTAGTGGACCAGTACATTATCGTTGGATGTATCCATTTGAAAGGTAATTTTCAATCTAATTTATAAAATTTTGTTATAAAGTGAATAAGCGTTATTATTTACATTACAACCTTTTGTTTCCTTATAATTTAGGTTTTTTCGAAAGCTAAAAGGTTCTATCGGCAATAAAGCTCATGTTGAAGGCTTAATTTGCAATTCATATGAGACAATAGAAGGATCCAAATTCTCTCATTATTACTTTCCCAAGCCAACAAATAATTCTAGTGTACAACTCATGCCAAACAATTGTGGAGAACATCCGAACATTATTTCCATATTTACACAGCATATAGCAGAGACGATTGGGAAAGGGAATGAAAGATATCTTTCTGATGAAGAAATTGTAGCAGCTCACACTTACATATTTTTGAATTGTACAGAGGTGGAGCCATTCATTGAGTACGTATCATAGTTACCATTAAACTCCAAAATATCGGTGCTGATTAATTTTTTATTAATCACAATCCATCTTTAATTGAACAGAATGTATATGTTGAGTGGATCGAAGAATCGATTTAAGCCAAGATGGGTGAATTGGATTTTTAGAAATTTTGGTGGTGGAGTGGAAATTTAAAAATTACTAGACAAGAGAATTTAGAGTGGTTCAAGTTCCAATTGAAATCTACATCCACTACCT
The DNA here is from genome assembly GCA_958450335.1 of Hibiscus tridactylites. Lineage (NCBI taxonomy): Eukaryota > Viridiplantae > Streptophyta > Magnoliopsida > Malvales > Malvaceae > Hibiscus > Hibiscus tridactylites. The sequence goes on along the minus strand of OY288268.1, from coordinate 82,879,532 downwards.
TAGCTACCACTAAGGATTTTCCAACAATCCACTGATTGCTCTTCCCCTTTTCAAGGCTTAGGAGGTAACCTTTACAATACCGGTCAAATTTTCTACCCAAAATTTGACCCAATCCTCACTCAAGAAATACAAAGAAGTTTAAGGCTAAAGACTAGTATCTCGCAATACAAATGTAGCCATTTTTACAAGCACTCAACCCAAATTGGAAAATAAGAATGAAATTACACACAACACAATTTGGGGTTTATAATAAAATATGAGATTTTTGCACAATTGCTTGGATTTGATGTTTGGATAATTCTTTTTGGATCAATAGTTGTTGCTGGTGCTTTTTGAGATCCCTTTTATACCTTCTCATTGAATTCTAGTCGTTGGGGTTGTTGCCTTCATTATTATAGTAGTTGGGATGTTATCTTCCCTACATAAATACAATATGCAACTACCCGTTCTAAAACGCCCGACCCTAGTTCAAAACAGACCAAAATAGAAAGAGCCGTTGGGGTGTAATAAATAGACCGTACCAAAACGAGCACGATCGTCTTGATAAGATAAGAGCTGTTTCGAAACTCGTTTCAAAACATTTTGCCACTGTCAAAACTTGTATCAAAACGGCTCAAAGTGTTTCGATACGCCTTAACAATAATTTTAAAATCAGTTATGAAACTTCAACGGTCATATTTTGGAAACCAAGTTTGAAATTCATTTCGAAACTTTTGAGGTCATTTCGATACGGCTGTATCGAAACGGTTCAAATTCTTCCGTTGTTCTTTATCCATTTCGAAACACAGCTAGATGTTTCGATACGCCCGTATCGAAACGGGAAAACTAGTTCTGAAACAGAAGTTAATAGTTTCAAAGTGTTCCGAAACGCCAAAGGCCGTTCCGAAATGGTGACTCAAAAATCACTATTTTGACTTGGTAAACACTTAGAAAATATTTGATAAGTTAAGGTTATGACTTGTACATTTTTCTTTAGGGTAAACTACACAGTTGACCACCGAACTATAGGTTTGGTGTCAAAATGACCACTATATTATTTTTTGACTCAAAATGACCACACAACTATTTAAATGGTGCCACTTAGCCACACGTCGTTAAAAAACTAACGGCCCAGCTGATGTGCCTGTTAAATGTATAATGTTTTTGCCACGCAGGATATCTATATGTCCACATCAGATTTCCAGGTAAAAAAACACATGCTCATTTGCCTATTTAACTTAACGTGAAACCCTAAATTCATAAACATCCCATTCATTTTTAAGATTTCAAAGAAAAAAGGTGTTCTTGGAGGAGGCTGAAGTTTGATATGGATGCAGAAATGTATCGAGTTTGCTACTGTAGAGCTCGTTCGATGATGAAAACAGGATGGATCGATGAAAATCCAGGTAGGAGATTTTGGGGTTGTGGAAATTATGGAAAAGGGGTAAGGGGATGCAAATTTTTTTACTGGTATGATCCACTAGTGAGCCCTAGGTCGAAAGCTATTATTGTTGGTCTTCGAAGAAGGGATGCTGTTATGGAGAAACAAAGGAAGAAAGAAAGAATTTGGGGAATTTTGGTTCTTGGTATGGTGTTTTTCACTGTGTTTTATTTGGGAACAATGTTCTCCTAATTGTAAAGGTTTAATAGGTGTTATGGGAATTTCATTTTGTGGGTTTTATGTATTATGTATGGATTTAGGGTATTTGTGATGTAATAGAATCCCTATTTTGTGTGTTTTACTAGTTTGTGTGTGAAGAAATAGGATATGAAATTTAGGGTTTAATATGTAAGGGATCAATGTAAGCAAATGGGATATGGGATTTGTGTAACTCTGTTACACACATTTTGTAATGTAATAGAATGAAAAAATCAGTTTTATAAAGTTGTGTTTGAACAATGTTTGATCAATACAAATACTAACAAATAATGTAAATATTTGGTACAATGTAAATAAGAATACATAACTTTATAATGCCATTAAGATTGGAATGTTATCCATACATTACATACTGTTTGAGTCAAACTACATTACATACTATTTGACCAGTTTGACCAATACACATCATTTTCTATAAAATTCTAAAATATTGACCAACTAAAGAAGGCCAATCAAAAAGTATTGACCTATTACAAAAGGTCAATAAAAAATATTAAACTGTGTGATACTTGTTTTCACAACAACATAACATTGTTTGGTCAAATGTAGGTCTATGTTTCAACAAAATAACAAAAAAGAAGTTGCTTCCTTCCAATAGATTCAAGGATCAACCCTTGGAGATGATTGACTGACACAACTCTCTTGACTCATATGGATAGAAGGGGTGGGCATCCATCTTACAGTATGGACTTGTGAAGGTGGAGTTGGCCTTGGACTTGACCTTGGATTTGTTTGAGCATGGCTTGTAGTTGGGGTAGTTTGAGCATGGCTTGTAGTAGGGGTAGTTTGAGCATGGCTTGTAGTTGGGGTAGTTTGAGCATGGCTTGTAGTTGGGGCATTTCCATGTCTTCTAATCTGCACAACAAAAGAAAGTCAATTAATCTAAGTGAGAAAAGAATGTAAATATACATTTATTAAAAAAATTCAAAACTTACTGGCAGTTTTGAAACTCTAGGAGCTCTTGCATTTGCAGAAGATGTGGATGTTTGTCTAGGTGCAGGCCTTTTGACATTGCCACTAACTTTTCCCTTACATGTCCTAATATTATGTCCACTTCCCCCACATTTTTTGCAGTAAATTTTGACACCCTTCTTTGAAACTTTGCAAGACTGAGGTATTGTCTCATTAGCCTCTCTTCTTCGTTTCTTGTGTGGTCTTCCTGGAGGCCTTCTAAATATAGGTGGTAGGACAGGCTCATATGTTTCTTCAACAATCCATTGGTTTTCACCCCTCACTGGACTGATCAAATGTGAATAATTTTCCCTTTGAGTTGAGACATGATAGCAAGGGTCCACATATTTTTCTGGCCTATCTGGAAGTGATAAAATAACAGAAATAGCATGCACACAAGGGATGCTTGTATAAAAGAAAGTAAACAGTAAAAACCTATACTAAACACATAAACCAAACAACTATATAAACATAAACTAAACATATATATACAAATTAAACATGTATCCAGCAGACCTAAATTAAACACAATAATCAAACATATATACAAACCTAAACTAAACACAGTAAACAATATGAAACCTAAACTAAAAACATTAAACCAAACACATGTATCCAGACATTAAACCTAAATTAAACACAATAATCAAACATACATACATTAAACCAAACAACTAGTTGTTTCGATACGCCCGTATCGAAACGGGAAAACTAGTTCTGAAACATAAGTTAATAGTTTCAAAGTGTTCCGAAATGCTAAAGGCCGTTCCAAAACGGTGACTCGAAAATCACTATTTTGACTTGGTAAACACTTAGAAAATATTTGATAAGTTAAGGTTATGACTTGTACATTTTTATTTAAACATATAGAGAAGTTTTGAGGACTTAAAAATTCATTTTCTCTTTTTCAATTTAGTCCTTAAATCATTTGTTATATCAAAATCAATTTATTAGTTTTACAATCTCCCTCTTTTTTATATAACAAAACCAAGTTTGAATTTTTAAGAATTTTGAAATCTTGAAAACGTTCTAACTCCCCATCAATGTAAGATGGGTTTAAAAGTTTTAAAGAGATTTAAAAATCAAGTGTTTGAAACTCAAAACCACACAATTTTGGTAATTTTGGCTCTTATATTACTTCTCCCTCTTTTTGTTAGATCAAAAGGAATAACAATCAAGGCTAATCATGAGAAGAAACAAGGTTATAAGCAAAAACCAAACAACACAATATAGATAGAATTAAGTTCAAATAACCAAACACAAATACTTAAAGTAATAGAGTTTAAGCTCAATCCAAACACAAAATAAGCAAAACATAGGTTCGTAAAGCATAAAAAATTGAAAGGTGCAAACTTATTCCTAATATGATAGACTAATATGAGATGCAATGGAGATCCTAAGCCTCGTCATCATCGTCACCACTATCATCATCAAGAGAATCATCGTCTTTAGCTTGAGCACGACGAAAGTTCCTCCAATCACCATATAAAGTAGAGAAAGACAAGTCCATCGATGATTATTGATTCCAAGAGTGGTGAGACGATTCTCGTTTCCAAGAACATGATCCTCCAAAGATTGCAAACGAGTGTTGATAGCACCAAATCCCGAAGCCATGTTCATATCCATCGAGTTGAACCGCTCGGTAAGGAAAGTCATAAGAGCTTCATTCCTAGGAGCCGGAGCTTAAGGTGGCGGAGCTTGCCTATCAACACGAACCCCTTGGCCAAGTGTGTAGTGAAACCCGAACTTAACGAGGGAGGATTCACCAATCTCGCGCTTGCGAGGATTCAGAGAATCATAGGTGCAATCAATGTTGAGGGTACCAAAGACCTAGCTTAAAACAACCCCTTAAGTGAAAGAGGTAAGAGCATCAGTTTCGCGAATCTTCACATTATGGACCATCTCAGCGAACATGATTTTGACAAGATTTGGTTGTTCTCCTCGGTGAAAGCACTCTAACCAAAAATAGTCAACTTGATGAACATGGGAGAATTTACCTCCAGAATGGCAGATGAACCAAGAAATCATCAAATGGAGGAACCGGTCATGAGCATCCAATGAGAGAACGAATCCAGTGTGAGCACCAAAGTGGTTCTCATCCTCAATGCCTTCATCCTTTATCCCGAGAGCATTCTCTAAGACGGATATACTGATGATGAACTTCTTACCCAAAAGGTACGACTCAATGCCAATCACCTCGATATGATCTTCATTATCAACAAGAACGACATTGGAGTAGAAAAAGAGGACCATATGCTTGTACACAATATTCGGAATGCTCAGAAAGACCAAGAAACTCCATTCTCGCAAACGAGCTAGATAGCGGAATTCGAAACGCTCGGAGTCAAGGAACGCGATATCCACAACACGCTCTTGGCGAACGGCTATATCTTTGAGGATTTTGAAACGGTCCTTAGTTTCTTGATTCTGAAGACTCTTTTGAAAAAGAAGGGTGAGGTTAGGGCGGATGTTCACTTGGGATGAAGCTTCACCCGTTTGAGTCGTCTTGCGTTACTTGTTAATGCTTTCCATTAGAGTCCTAAAAACATGAAGCAAGCAATTGAAAAATTAAATGTATGCATATAAATCCTTAATTCAATCCAACAAAAATTCCCATTTAGATTTTAAATAAAATCACTTTAAAAAATTTATACATATAAAAATATTGAAAAAGAAATAACTTTTTAAAAACAGAAAAAAAATACGAGTAAAAACAAATATATTCGAATCAAAAACTTTGAGCTTTTGAATTTTTTTTACAAATTTTTTAAAACCCAAGTTGCAAAACATATAAACTATACAAACTAATATTTTAAAGCCTAAGATTCGAATAAAAATAAAGGAAAAAGAAAAATATGAAAAATACCTCAAATAGGGATTTTGGATGAATGAATGGAAAAAGTTGCACAATTTTGTTGAAGCTTGCTTAGACTTTAGTTTGTGAGTAAAAGCCCTCGAGATTTAATGAAAAATAATGAGGTTTAGAGGGTTTTATAGGGAAAATTGGGTTTAGGGTTTTTAGGGTTTTTTAGGAATTTTAATAAAAAGCAACTTTATCAATTAAAGCCCTTTAAAAAGCTGTTCGTAGAGGTGTTTCGGAACAGGCACGATCGTTCCGAAATGTGCGTACCGAAACGTTGACTGATGTTTCGAAACCTGTTGACCGTTATGATACGGATTTGACCGTATCGAATCCCACGTGGTAGCTCGTATCGAAACGCTTTTGGGCCGTTTTGATACAATTCTTGGCAGATGCAAATTGTTTCAAAACCCTGTTTGGCGTTTCAAAACACCCTGGTCACAGACCATTCTATTAAGGCACTCATATCGAAACAGATTGGCCTGTTTCGATACACCTAGGCCTGGAGGTGCAGATGAGGCTCTAATATTGTAGAAAATTGAATTTTTATAAAGTCCTAGATGCATAAATGATATGAATGATCAGGAATAACATGTTAAAACACAAACATACTCCTCCTTACTATAAGCATGGATGAAATTAGGAGTAAAAACACATTAGCATGACATTTTACAAGAAATCAAGCAATTTAAGCACAAAAAGGTCCTAAAAGGTTACAATAGGCTAGTTAGACCTAACTCTCTCTTACGGGACCAAAAACGCTCCTTATCTAGAGGTTTTGTAAAGATGTCCGCTAGTTGATTTAAGGTATCTACGAACTCTAAAAAAACATCTTCCTTAAGGACATGATCTCTAATGAAATGATGCCTTATTTCTATATGTTTGGTTCTAGAGTGTTGGATGGGATTTTTAGTTAGGCATATAGCACTAGTGTTGTCACACTTAAGGAGTATGGTTTCAACTTTAACATCATAATCTAAGAGTTGTTAATTCATCCAAAGGACTTGAGCACAACAACTCCCTAAGGATATCTACTCGGCTTCGGTGGTAGAAAGAGTTACACTATTTTGTTTCTTAGAGAACCAAGATATGAGCATACTACCTAAGAAATGGCAAGTGCCGTAAGTACTTTTCCTATCAGTTTTACAACCCCTGTAATCCACATCCGAATAAGCATGAAGGTTAAAGGTTGAGTCTCTAGGGTACCAAAGACCTAAATAAGAAGTATCTCTAAGGTAACGGCTATAAGGGTGAGACTCTCTAGGACTAGCTTGAAACCTAGCACACAAGCAAACACTAAACAATATATTTGGTCTACTTGCGGTAAGGTAAAGCAAAGATCCAATCATAGAACGATAAAGTTTGGATTCAACACGCTTACCTCTTTCATCTTTGTCAAGCTTTGTAGATGAGTTCATTGGTGTGGCTTGAGGCCTTGCATTCTCCAAGCCAAACTTCTTGAGCATATCCTTGATGTACTTAGCTTGATTGATGAAGATGCCATCCTTCATTTGTTTGATTTGGAGTCCCAAAAGGAATGAGAGCTCCCCCATCATGCTCATTTCAAATTCACCTTGCATCAACTTAGAAAAATCTTGACAAAGCAATTCATTAGTAGAACCAATTATAATATCATCAACATAAATTTGAACTACTAATATATCTTTGTCATTGTTTTTAATAAATAGTTTTGTGTCCACCTTTCCTTTCTCAAAACATTTTCCAACTAGAAAACTCGAAAGTCTTTCATACCAAGCTCTAGGAGTTTGTTTTAAACCATATAAAGCTTTTGACAATTTAAAAACATGGTTTGGAAAATTTGGATCTTTAAAACTCGGTGGTTGTTCCACATACACTTCTTCATTTATAAAGCCATTTAAAAATGGACTCTTGACATCCATTTGAAAAAACTTGAAATCATGATAACATGCATATGCAAGCAACATCCTAATAGCTTCCATTCTAGCTATGGGTGTATAGGTTTCATCAAAATCAATTCCCTCTTCTTGAGTGTAACCTTGACCAACTAGCCTAGCTTTGTTTCTCACTATGTTACCACTCTCATCTAGTTTATTCCTAAATACCCATTTAGTTCCTATAGTAGATTGATTTCTAGGCCTTTCAACTAATGTTCACACTTTACTTCTCTCAAATTGATTTAACTCATCTTGCATGGTCATAATCCAAAAATCACCTTTTAAACCTTCTTTAATATTTTTAGGCTCAATGCATGAGATAAATGCAACATGATTAAGCATTTTAAGAGAAGAGCGAGTAGTTACCCTATTGGATGGATCACCCAAGATTTCACCACCTTTGACATAGTTGTACTCCCTTGGGTAGCTCACTTACTTTTCCTCAAGAGCCAAGTCCTTCAAGGCTTCAAGAGGTGGATCTTGTGCATCTTCCTCTTTAGTTGGAATCTCATCCTCCTTTGAAGTGTGTCCTCCATCAAAGGCATCAAGGATTCCTACATCATCATCATCACAAGATTCCTTCCTCGGAAGGAGGTTATCATCGAAAACAACATAAATAGACTCTTCTACTACTAAAGTTCTTTTATTAAATACACTATAGGGTTTAGGGTTTAAAGAATACCCTAAGAAAATAGCTTCATCACTTTTAGCATCAAATTTACCTAAGTTGTCTTTACCATTATTTAAAACAAAACACTTGCAACGAAATGGATGAAAATAGCTAATGTTAGGCTTTTTAGATTTTAAAATCTCATATGGTGTTTTCTTTAAAAGTGGCCTAATCATTACTCGATTTACAATGTAGCAAGCGGTGTTTGTGGCTTTCGCCCAAAAATATTTAGGCAAATTGTTTTCACAAAGCATGGTTCTAGCCATTTCTTGTAAAGTCCTATTTTTCCTCTCAACTACCACATTTTGTTGAGGAGCCGAAAAATTGTGGCTAATACCATTTTCATTTAAAAACTCTTCAAAACCTAGATTTTGAAACTCGGTTCCATGATCACTTCTAATATGAGAAATCTTAAGTTCAAGATCATTTTGAGTTAATTTTGAAAACGTGATGAATTTTTATAAAGCATCATCTTTAGCACTTAAGAATAGAACCCAAGTAAATCTAGAATAGTCATCAACAAGTGCAAAAGCATATGATTTACCACCCAAGCTCATAGTTCTAATAAGCCCAAATAAATCCATATGAATTAGTTGTAAACACCTACTTGTAGAAACATCATTAATGGATTTAAAGGATGATCTATGTTGTTTACCCTTAGAGCATGCATCACATATTTTATCATTTGAAAATTTGATCTTGGGTAAACCTCTAACTAGATTTAGGGAAACTAATTTTTCTAAAACACTAATGTTAGCATGTCCTAGTTTCCTATGCCATAGCCATACATCATTTTCATTTTGTGGAACAAAACATGCATGGGATGAATGAATGTTATCTAGATGCACCATGTACATGTTACACATGCGATGACCAATGAGCATTATTTTATTTGAATTACTGTCAACAATTTTGCACCCATTTTTATCAAATAAGACATTAAACTCTTTATCACACAATTGACTAATGCTCAATAAATTGTGTTTTAGACCATCGACATATAAAACATTTTCAATGAGTATAGTAGAGTGATTACATATGGATCCAATACCTTTAATGTGGCCTTTGGAGTTGTCACCAAATGTCACTACTCCTCCACTTTTTGGCTTTAAGTCCATGAATCAACTCTTATCTCCGGTCATATGCACCGAGCATCCACTATCAAGGTACCATGAGTTTTGGCTTTGTGCTTTGGCCTTGTAACAATGCTCCCCCTACAAACAAAGAGTTAAACTTTGATTTTTGGTACCCAAATCATTTTGGGTCCACAAGTGTTAGCTCCCAAAAGCTCGGTTCCCTTATGAATCCAAGGTGACATGGCATCAACATTATTAGATTTGACAAGTTCCTTAGGAACTCATACACTTCTGATCCTTTTAGTTATATTATGCCTATACAAGCCACTTTGTTTGTAGTTATAGGTCTTTCTCTTAGGTTGGTTTGTTCTAGATGATTCATTTATTTCATTTTTCACATTACCAACACTCTTGAAAGACTTCATTAAGCTCATTTAACACCTTTTGGTGTTCACTATTGCATTGAGAAATAAGATTGTTTAAGTCTACATTTTCATCTTGAAAGAATTTAAGTTCATCTTGTAAACCTAAGATCTTTTTCTCAAATTTCAAGTTAGCTTGAGAAAGTAAGTCATTTTTAGCATTTAATTCCGAAATGATCTTTTTATTTCTTACAACGGACTCTTTATACTTCTCAACTAACTCATCATATACCTCTTATAACTCATCATAAGCATCATGCAATTCATCAAATGTAAAATCAAAAGAAGATGAGTTAGAGGTTACCATGGAGGAATCCTCCTCAAGAGCCATGAGGCAAAGGTTGGCTACTTCATATTCCTCATCCTCGGATGACTCCTCATCACTCCAAGTAGCAAGCTTGGCTTTGAGCTTCTTCTTCTTCTTCTCAAAGCCCTTCTTCTTGAGTTGAGGGCAATCGGAACGTATGTGACCCTTATTCTTGCATTCAAAGCAAACGATTTGATCTCACTCTTCTTCTTTGCTTTTGTTCTTGAAGTCTATCTTTCTTTGAAATTTTCTCCCTCGGTTGGACTTCATGAACCGTGAGAATTGTTTGGCAATCATGGCAAATTCCTCAAGGTCTTCCTCCTCACTAGAAGAGCTCTCCTCATGTAGAGAGGCTTTGAGAGCACTCCTAGCTTCTTTTTCTTTTCTACCTCATGTTTCTCTATCCTTCTCTCTTTCTTCTTCTTCTCTTCCTCTCTTCCTTGCTTCATAATCTCGTGTGTAAGAAAAGACCCAACAAGCTCATCAAGCTTCAAAGTTTTTAAATTCTTTGCTTTAATGTTGGTCGTCCTCTTACCATCCCAAGACTCTAAGAGAGAGTATAGAAGCTTTCTCACTAGCTTATCTTCGAGAATTATTTCACTAAATCATTTAAGACCATTAACGATGATCGAAAATCGATCAAATATCTTTGAGACGCTCTCATCGGGGTCCATCTTAAAATTATCATAGCTCAAGTTTAGCAACCTGATCTTCGTCTCTTTCGCATATCTAGTGCTCTCATAAGTCGTCTCCAAAGTGTCCCACACTTCCTTTGCACTTTCAATAGATGAAACCTTTGAGTAGATATCCGGACCAAGTGCACAAAATATGATATGTAGAGCTTTGTCGTTGACTTGCATCTTCCGTCTATCTTCCTCGGTCATCTCCGACTTCACCTTCGGAACTAGTCTTCCTTCATCGTTTCTCTTAACCAGAATGTAGGGGCCTTCTTCCACTACATCCCAAACCATGTAATACGTTGACTTGATGAAGAGACGCATCCGATTCTTCCAATATGGGTAGTTGTCCCCATTGAAGAAGGGTGGTTTAGTGGTTGATTGTGACTCATAGAGGTTAGAGGTTGAAGTAGATGCCATGGCTTGTCTTGTAGTTGATCACACTCTTCCTAGAATCTTCTCTTGTGGTTGTTAATCCTTCAAAGAGGTAGGCTCTGATACCAATTGTTGAGTGGATCGAAGAATCGATTTAAGCCAAGAGGGGGTGAATTGGATTTTTAGAAATTTTGGTGGTGGAGTGGATAATTAAAATTTTCCAAACAAGAAATTTAGAGTGGTTCAAGTTCCAATTGAACTCTACATCCACTACCTTAGCTACCACTAAGGATTTTCCAACAATCCACTAATTGCTCTTCTATTCTTCAAGGCTTAGGAGGTAACCTTTATAATACCCGTCAAATTTTCTACCCAAAATTTGACTCAATCCTCACTCAAGAAATACAAAAAAGTTTAAGGCTAAAGACTAGTATCACTCAATACAAATGTAGCCCTTTTACAAGCACTCAACCCAAATTGGAAAATAAGAATGGAATTACACACAACACAATTTGGGGTTTACAATAAAATATGGGATTTTTGTACAATTGCTTGGATTTGATGTTTGGATGATTCTTTTTGGATCAATAGTTGTTGCTGGCGCTTTTTGAGGTCCCTTTTATACCTTCTTATTGAATTCTAGCCGTTGGGGTTGTTGTCTTCATTATTATAGCCGTTGGGGTGTTATCTTCCCTTCATAAATGTAGTCTGCAACTACTCGTTCCGAAACGCCCGAACCTGTTTCGAAACAGACCAAAATAGAAAGAGCCGTTGGGGTGTACTAAATAGACCATACCGAAACGGGCACGATCGTTTCGATACGATAAGAGCCTGTTTCGAAACGAGTTTCGAAACATTTTGCCACTGTCAAAACCTGTATCGAAACGGCTAAAAGCGTTTTGATACGCCTTAACAATAAATTTAAAATCAGTTATGAAATTTCAATGGTCGTTTCGATACAGCTATATCAAAACGGTTCAAACAGTTCCATTGTTCTTCATCCGTTTCAAAACACAACTAGTTGTTTCGATACGCATGTATCGAAACAGAAAAGCTATTTCCGAAATAGAAGTTAACGGTTTCAAAGTGTTCAGAAATGCCAAAGGCCGTTCCGAAACGGTGATTCGAAAATCATTGTTTTGACTTGGTAAACACTTAGAAAATATTTGATAAGTTAAGGTTTTGACTTGTACATTTTTCTTTAAACATATAGAGAGGTTTTGAGGACTTAAAACTTTATTTTCTCTTTTTTTATTTAGTCGTTAATTCATTTGTTATATCAAAATTAATTTATTAGTTTTACAATATAGGACTTACCAGAGATATTGTCAACCTCATTTAAGTGACGCACAAATTGACTCTACACTTGATGTTCAATTCTCAAGATGGTTCAACAGATTTGTAAGTCAAGTTACTTTTTTTACTTGAACTGAACTATATCGATGCAACCTCCTATGCGTCCAACCACATCGATGCCTTTGCACCCAAAAGTGACTTATCTACCGAGATGTAGCACACCTTTGGCATCTTTTGTCCAACCACCCACTAATCATGAAGAAACTTATTATCTGATTCCTCCATCATCACAACAATGCAATATGGAAAATGCATCTTTAATTTCAGATGGTATTTACTTTTAACTTTCTAATTTTACTTAAAATTTTTAATATTATCTGATGTTTTCTTGAACTACAATACTTTTATACTTTATTTGCTTATCAATGGAAAGACAACAAGGTTAGTGCGCTTTTCCTCCCTTAGGATTTAGAGGGAGGTTTTTAGAGACGGTTACTTTGTTTATTACCAAAAAAAAAACTAAAATTAACACCTTACTATACACATAGAATATAGAGTGAACATGCTACTTGTTCTGGTTTTAGATTCTATTTTTGTAATAAACAAGGTAGATAATACTGGTTAAAATTACAAAAAAAAATCTAAAATTAATGTCTTACTTTAAACATAGAATATACAAAAATTTAGATAATACTAGTTAAAACAACAATTTATTACTACCGATTTTACTAAAAATTTAAACAATAAACGAAGACATTATTCTACTATTTTTTATTTGATAATTTAAAATCTTAATTTTTACTTTTGATTGTTAAAAAATGTAGAATGTGAAATGTGGTCCACTTTTTTATTTGATAATATTAGTTTTATTTCTTTCTATTTTTACTCATGACTTTTCTTATTTTAAGTGATTTCAAAAGAAAATTCAGTAATAACCAAAAATGTCGAGCATAGCCATATGCTCTTGACAAGCTCTCTGTGAGCAGGAACTATACAACCTACAATACAATTGTCCACAAGCTGCTGAATCAAAAAAAGAAAATGCAATTCATTTTAAAGGTTGTTTAGATCCATTTTTTTGGTTTGGTTTCGATCATGTCATAGCAGCTACATTTCCATTTAATTATGGCTCTAATGGTATTTCATTTAAGAGGCTTGTGATTTTTTTAATAAACACTATTCTTTTTATAAACATTAGTGTATCCTATGAATTAATTATGTAGCGAGTGTCGAGTAGTGGCTGCTTAGAAACTATGCCCGACTCTTACTATTTCTCTAACCAGATTTTATTTATTTCTTCTCAAAAGTGAAGTTTCGATTTTGTAATTCAAATATGAAACACTGCATAAGATTTCATGTGCATATTTGAACCATTTATTGAAATATCTTAATAATTTCAATAGATATCATAAGCGAATATAAAAAGATGTGCATATTTGGATTTTATTTGATAACTTAAAAAAATGTGAATATAAAAAGATATTTTAAATCTGTGATAAAATATGTGAATCCATCACAATTTTGTGACGGATAATGTGAACCCGTCACAAATTTCTGAGAGATCCACGTATTCCGTCACAAATTTGTGATGGGCTCACATTTTCCATCACAAATTTTAGAGTCTCTTTTCCCGCCTTCAACTCTAATTTACCTCCAGTAATTTAAAACCCACTCACTTTTTACCCTAATATTTTCTCCTATTTAAACTTTTCTAAACCTATTCTTCTCTCAATTCTCTCTTTTCATTTCATCTCTTCTTTTTAACTCATTTTTTCTCATCAAAAGTTTTTCTCTTAATTTCATCTTTTCTTTTACTACTATTTATCAATATTGATGTAAGTTTTAGGTTTTATTTAATGTAACTTTTTTAATATTCACTTTGTTTATTATATTATTTTTAATTAATTACTAACATTTCTCATTATATTTTGTAGGTTGCTTGAAAATTTTTAAATAATAACAACTTTTTAATAAGTAAACTTTGTATTTTACTCTTTTTTATCATTGAATATTATATTTTTCATGTTTATTATATTTTGTAAACTTTTTAGTATATAAACGATGATAACAATTTTTTCACTTTTTTTTACCATATATTCATGTTTATTACAAATATTGAATTGTGAAATATATGTAGTAAATTCATATTTAATCTTTACTAATAAGGTGAATTTTATTTTTCATTGTATGTTATTATTATTTTTTTAAAGCATTACCAAAATACAATATAAACTTGTTACTAGTATTATTATTATTATTATTATCTAATTTTTCAAATTAATATAATAATTTGAATTATATTAATTATTAATTTTTGGTACATTAATTAATTAAAATTTTAGAGGGAATGTAAATTTTTTCGGGTTGAATCTCGAGAAAAATTCCCTCCTTTTTAAAAAAATAATATTTTATTTTCTAACGGAATAGATTAATCCATCGAAAATTAAAAATTTTAAATTTGTAATATTCCGACGGGAAATGTATGTCGTCGGAAACTTAAAGTATTTTTTATTTATAATTTCTGTTGGATTTTCGTCGGTAAATCTCTTACGGAAAAGTTATGTTAATCGGAAACATAAAGTATTTTATATTTATATATAATTTTCCGACAGATTTAAGATTTTTCGTCAGTAAATTTTTGACGGATTTTTGTCGATAAGCTTCTGACGGGTTATCTTATTTCCTCGGAAATGTTGGTTTCGACCAGATTTTTACTGACCCCTCTCTTCCCTCAGAAATTCCGTTAATAAATTCAATTTCTGTCACAAATTCCCTCAAAAGTTCCATAAGCAACTACACAATTTTTATAATCACAATGTTAACACTATTAGCGGACTTTAACGATAGAGTTACTATTTTATTACAAAATATAAAGTTTAATTGTCGTTTTATAACATTTTAAAGTTTAGTTTCCGTTTTGTTTTTTTAACAAAGTTCAATGATCATTTGTGAACTTTACCTAAAAAAATATAATTTAATTATCTCACTTGAATTACTTAACACTCCCTCACTTATTAAAAAAAATCAATCCATACAAGTAAAAAGTAGTTATTTTCTTATTTTAATTAACTTTTCTTCCCCTCACCCCCGGTCTAAACAAGCAGTAAAATTAAATTACATGATGTAACTTGTAAGTCAAGTAACTTAAGGAGAATACCAAATTTGGGTACAAATTACAAATATCAAAATTGGATTCTAGACATTTTAAAATTAATTAAACCCCCAAAAGAGTAATTACATAAACCAATAGGATTAAGCTCAACTTCAAGTAAAGGTGTTCATGATAAGGTGAAGACTAATTTTATTCCTTCAAATTATTTAATCAAATTAATTTAGATCAAGCCTAAACCTAAACCAACTTAAATAACTCATTTTACTAGTTCAAAAAGAAAATATTATATATATATATATATTTATAATTATTGTAAACAAAAATATTTAATCTATTATTAGAATTTTAATACAACCGGCCCGAATAATAATTGACCGGTTTACACGTGGAAGCCCATGTTTTACTGATCAAACAGGCAAATATGATGCATGTATACTCCTAAATCTAATTGGTTTACTTGTCAAACAAGCAAACTAATTAGGGTTTAGGAAGCTTTTCACAAACATATATATATGTATACATTGTTTGATCGGAATAGCCATTTATTTTTGAAGAGAGTAGCGCCGGTGTTGATAATGGCAAGCAGCGAACCGCAGTTTAAAAATTGAGGTGGAGTACTGTCTAATTCCAAACAGGGCTCCTCAACTTCCCAATGTCCAATTTCTACTTCATATTCGCACGTCTGTTCGGGATGATAATGGCCGTGTACGGGAGGATCCTTGGCAGCCGGATAGACAGGAATTCGTTATTTTGCCAGAATCCGTGTTTGGCTCCCAACTACACCGCCACATCGTCTCTCGTCATCTACTCGAAGCCGGATGTCTTGATCAAGGCCACCGTTTAACGATACTGGATCTCGCTTTCTCCTTCTCGAACTCGATTATAGAAAGAGAGAAAAAAAAGATGATGATGAAGAATACTAATGGACCTGATGACACGATAAGGATAATATTTCGAGTTGAAAAGATCGTGAGGATGGAATACTATGAAGAGTTAGAGGCAACGGCCATGGAGTTGTTGATGCAAGAAGATCCGAAGTTGGTACCGGCGACGATAGAATCGATCCAAGCTTTGAAGAAAACGAAGCTTGTCGAAGGGTTTGGCAATGGTGACGATGTTGAGTGCATGATTTGCATGGAGAAGTTGGTGTCGTCTGAAACAGAGGTTATCACACGCATGCCATGTTCTCATCTCTTCCATGCTGATTGTATCGAGAGGTGGTTGAATACCAGTCATCTTTGCCCATTGTGCCGCTTTCCGATGCCGACTGATGCCGAAAAAGTACATTAGGGTTTCTATTTCCGATTAGATTTGATGTTTGCTGTAAAAAGTTTATGTTTAAACATATACGAGGAATGCTACTAGCCTACTACCTTCGATAACAGTTATCTTTTTATGTATTTTGGCTTATATGATTATATGAGATTAAATTATTAAGGTCATCATAAAGGAAACTTGGAAACTATATTTCTTTTGAATTTTTTGCTTAGCAAACTTATTTTATTCATAGAATTTTAAAAAAAGTTCCATCACAGGAAACAACTCATTCCAGCATACATCAAAAACGCAGCACAGAAGAGGCACTAAACTTGAATCACTGTCTGCTAATTTTTAGAGTTTATCAAGCCAATTTTTCACCTGAATTATCCTCATGCTTTGAATAAAGATTGCCTTCGCTAGTGAATCTGTCATTTCATTTCGCTAGTGAATAAACACAAGTCCTTGGGGAATAAGGACTAATAGTTATCCTTATTGAAATATGATTGAGTAGTAGTTATCCTAGTTAGAATAGGACTTGAATGTAGGGGGCTATATAAGAAGGCTTACCCCCACCTCATTATTCATTCATTCAATTGTTCTTCAAGGATTTTAAGCCTTGTTCTCTTTGAGCGTTAATAATAAAAACGCCGGGCATTTGCCCGTCGTTTTCCCCAAACTCTTTCTCGGCCATCACCATCTCTTTCTCCGTTCGTTTCCGCATGGATCAAGGCATTATCGCCTTGATCGGAAGGCTTACTTAGGCTCCACACTCGTCGAAAGTCGCCTAAGGCCGCACACCAAGATGGTCTTAATGTGTATCATGTAAACATTATCAAGAGTAATGTAAACATTAATGTGTATTATGTAATAATATGATGTGACAAAACTAATATTTTAATGATGAAATTGGAACGTTCAAAAGTTTGGGACCAATTTAGAACGATGGTTATAGTTTGAGAATGAAATTAAAACATTTAGAATTTTGAGAACCACTTTAGAACGAGGGTCATTGTTTATGAATAAAATTAAAACATTTAAATAATTATTAGAGTTAATTGTACCACATGTCCTCAAACTATAACTTTCATTCTAATTTGGCCTTTAGACTTAATTGTTAGAGTTTTATGGATTTGATGTTGTATACTTTGAATTTGATGTTATTATGGATTTATTTTACAGGTTATTTGGGTATTTACATTTTTAAAATTTATTTTTATAGAAACAGTGAGTTTAGCGGCGTTTTCAAGGAATAAACGCCGCTAAAAATCTATAACGTACTGTGGCGTTTCTGAAAAAAACGCCTCCATAGAGCAGCCAATGTCGGCGTTTGTAAACACAAACGCCGCTACTGAAGCATCAGTCCCGGCGTTTTATTTCACAAACGCCGCTAAAGGTTTTGATCTATCGCGGCGTTTGTATATTGAAACGCCGCTATAGAATTGCATTACCGGCGTTTTCAAATACAAACGCCACTAAAGAACATTGACTGTTGCGGCGTTTGTATATAAAAACGCCGCGATAGATCAAAACGTTTAGCGGCGTTTATGCGGTATAAACGCCGCTACCTATTGCGACGCTACTTCTTGCGGCGTTTATGGCGGCGTTTTTATTAACGCTGGGAGTGTTTTTAGCGGCGCTAAAAACGCCGCTATAGGGTTATAAAAACGCCGCGAAAAGCCTGTTTTGCTGTAGTGTATGACTCTCATTCTAAATTAGACCCTAAACTTTTGAATGCTCTAATTACATCCCAAAACTGTGACCCTCATTTTAAATTGATCTCAGGCTTTTAACTATTTCAATTTCATCCTCTAATTGTCAATATATGATAATCATATCTCATGTTAATAAATTTTGTTATAAACCTTATCAAGAGTAAAGTAAACATTAATATATATTATGTAATAATATGATGTGACATAAATGATATTTTGATAATGAAATTGGAACGCTCAAATGTTTGAGACCAATTTAGAATGATGGTTATAGTTTGAGAATAAAATTAAAACATTTATACTAATAGTGTCGCATAAAAAACTGTCACAAAAGTTTAATATTTGTGACAAAATTACTTTTAGTCACTGTCAATTTGTCACTAAAAATCTATATTGTTGTAGTGTCTCTTCCATGCTGATTGATTGTATTGAGAAGTGGTTGAATACCAGTCATCTCTTACGATGATAGTTCGATTTCAGGGTGTCTACTGCTCTGGGAAGATCTGGTGGCATCGTTATTCTGTGGGATAAGAGTAAATTCAAAGTCGAAAGCGCATTTATAAATGTGAGTTTTATTCTTTTGAGACTTGAGAGGAAGATATGGTAGTGTCTAGGGTTGTGAAAAACTGACCCTACCTGGTAACCTGCCTGAAACCCGATCGAGTCAGAATCTGGTTTAACCCGAGAATTCAAAGACCGAACCCGATCTGCACCCGACCGAAACGAACCCGAACCCGAATTTGACCTGTAACTGTAGAAACCGAACTCGAACTGCACCCGACCGAAGTGAACCCGAACCCGAATTTGACCTGTTACTGTAGTAACCGAACCCGACCTGCACCCGACCGAAACGAACCCGAACCCGAGACTAACCTGCCAGATAACCGATTTAACCCGACCTATTTGGACCCGACCTGAAATGAACCCGACCTGAAATGAACCCGACCTGTTTTGAACCCGACTTGTTTTGAACCCGACCTGTTTTGAACCTGAACTGTTATTGACATGAACTGTTATTGACCTGAACTGTTATTGACCTGAAATGATATTGACCTGAACTGTTATTGACCTGAACTGATATTGACCTGAACTGATATGGACCTGAACTGATATTAACCTGAACTAATACTATTATTTGATTTGCTAATAATGATAATTATCTGACATTTAAAGAAGTTATATTTAATGAATATAAAATAATGTCAAGTATTGAAAAATTTTAAAATTAATAATAATTTCAAGTATTAATAAATTAATTAACTTATCTTCAATTAAAAGATAAATTGAATTAATAATAATTTTAAGTATTAATAAATTGTATTTCTAATTAACTTGACTATTATTTTAAAATAACTTCAAAGATAAACTATTATACTTAATTAACTTAAGTGGAATGAATAACCATTATTAATTTAAAATTTTATACTTAATAAAATTAAGTTAAATGAGTAAAAATTATTAAATTAAATCTATATTCTTAATTAAAATAAGATGACTTAAATTTTTTATTATAGGAATAAATTAATGCTAAATAATTATTTTTTTATACACTCTGACTCTACAACAATGTCGGTTCGGTGCCCGGGCAATTCACATGGCCGGTAAAATTCCCAAAATACCTTTTTTCTCTCTATCTTGTTATTTATTACTTACTTATTTTATTATTAATATTTATGGTATATTATTAATATGGTCATTAAAATCTGACAATACTCTCTCTCCTATTTATAGTAGTTGACTGAGATGATGTAGAGCTGACATCAGTGTGCCAACTAGATCCAGCTAATGGGGAGAAGAAGAACATAATTTGTGGCAAAGCTTACGGACCAATGAATGAGCGCCACCTGTCATATTTGAGCGGGGAAAATGGGTTTTCAGCTTTAGTTTTGTTTGTTGGGCTATTGTTTACCAAATTTGGGCGGGAATAATTATTAGGAACTTAATTTGTGGTTTAGGGTTTAGGTTAAATGTTTAGGGTTTAGGGTATTAGGGTTTAGTGTTTATGAAGCCTTTAGGTTTAGGGTAATCCTAGATCGAGGGTTTAGTGGTTAGGGTTAATTACTCATGCTTTAGGGTTTAATGGTTAGGGTTTAGAATTAGACATTAGGGGTTTAAACCTTAAACCCTAATATTTAATCAATGACCAATAGTCCCTAACCCTAAACCCTAAACAATAACCACTACCCTCTAAACCATAAAACCCTAATATTTAATCTATAGCTCATAGTCCGTAATCCTAGATCGAGGGTTTAGTGGTTAGGGTTAATTACTCATGCTTTAGGGTTTAATGCTTAGGGTTTAGAATTAGACATTAGGGGTTTAAACATTAAACCCTAATATTTAATCAATGAACCATAGTCCCTAACCCTAAACCCTAAACAATAACCACTACCCTCTAAACCATAAAACCCTAATATTTAATCTATAGCTCATAGTCCGTAATCCTAGATCGAGGGTTTAGTGGTTAGGGTTAATTACTTATGCTTTAGGGTTTAATGCTTAGGGTTTAAATTAGACATTAGGGGTTTAAACCCTAAACCCTAATATTTAATCAATGACCATAGTCCCTAATCCTAAACTCTATACATTTAATTACAAATAATAATAATAATAATAATAATAATAATAATAATAATAATAATAATAATAATAATCATAAAACTAATAATAATAATAAGCATAGTAAATATATAATAATAATAATTGTATTTAAGTATATAATAATAATAATAATAATAGTAATAATAATAATAATAATAATAATAATAATATTACTAATCATAGTAATAATAATAATAATAATAACTAATAATAATAATAATAATAATAATAATAAAAACTAATAATAATAATAAGCATAGTAAATATATAATAATAATAATAATGGTATTTAAGTATATAATAATAATAATAATAATAATAATAATAAACCCTAACCACTAAACCCTAAAACCTAAACGCTAAAACCTAAACGCTAAAAACAAAAACCATTAATCTATCAATATATATATATTACATGTACGTATGTACGTATCATTTTATGAACAGTAAACCCTAAACCCTAAACCCTAAAAACCATAATCCATCAATATATATATAATACATGTAGATATGTTTGTATTAATTTAAGATCAATAAACCCTAAACCCTAAACCCTAAAAACCATAATCCATCAATATATATATAATTAATGTAGGCATGTTTGTATTAATTTAAGATCACTAAACCCTAAACCCTAAACCCTAAAAACCATAATCCATCAATATATATATATATAATTAATGTAGCCATGTTTGTATTAATTTAAGATCATTAAACCCTAAACCCTAAACCCTAAAAACCATAATCCATCAATATATATATAATACATGTAGGTATGTTTGTATTAATTTAAGATCAATAAACCCTAAACCCTAAAAACCATAATCCATCAATATATATATAATTAATGTAGGCATGTTTGTATTAATTTAAGATCACTAAACCCTAAACACTAAACCCTTAAACCCTAAACCCTAAACCCTAAACCCTAAAAACCATAATACATCAATATATATAATTAATGTAGGCATGTTTGTATTAATTTAAGATCATTAAACCCTAAACCCTAAACCCTAAACCATAAAAACCATAATCCATCAATATATATAATTAATGTAGGCATGTTTGCATTAATTTAAGATTACTAAACCCTAAACACTAAACCCTTAAACCCTAAACCCTAAAAACCATAATCCATCAATATACATATATATATAATTAATGTATGCATGTTTGTTTTAATTTAAGATCATTAAACCCTAAACCCTAAACCATAACCCATAAACCCTAAAAACCATAATCCATCAATATATATAATTAATGTAGGCATGTTTGTATTAATTTAAGATCAGTAAACCCTAAACACTAAACCCTAAACCCCAAACCCTAAAAACCATAATCCATCAATATATATATATAATTAATGTAGACATGTTTGTATTAATTTAAGATCAATAAACCCTAAACCCTAAACCCTAAACCCTAAACCTTGAAAACCATAATCCATCAATATATATAATTAATGTAGGTATGTTTGTATTATCTTAAGATCCCTAAACCCCAAACCCCAAACCCCAAACCCTAAACCATAAACCCTAAAAATAAATCCAATAGTACCAACTATATATATATCACATATACGTAATCCCATAACCCTAAACCCTAAACCCTAAAACCTAAACCGTAAAAATAAAAATCATAATCCGTCAATATATATAATACACATAACACAATAAACCATAAACCCGAAGGAACCCGACCTGAAACGAAACCGACCTGAAATGAACCCGACCTGAAACAAAACCGACCTGAAAAGAACCCGACCTGAAACGAAACCGACCTGAAACGAACCCGACCTGAAACGAAACCGACCTGAAATGAACCCGACCTGAAACGAAACCGACCTGAAATGAACCCGACCTGAAACGAAATCGACCTGAAATCAGCCTGTCAATTAACCGTTTTGACCCGACCTGAAATGAACCGACCTGAAATGAACCCGACCTGAAATGAACCCGACCCAAAATGAACCCGAACCCGAACCGAATCGAGTCAAAACAAAAAATGACCCGAAATGACCTGTAACCGATTTGACCCGACCTGACAGAGCCCGACCTGAAACCCAACTGTTGACCTGTTTTTACATCCCTAGTAGTGTCATTTCTATTTGGGAAAGAGTTGTGGTTTTCCGATAACATGTCACTACACCAAGTTTGATATATAGCGGCACTTTTCGCGGCGTTTTTAGGGAAAACGCCAATAAATTTGTACATGTTGCGGCGTTTATTAAACAAACGCCACAAAACGACACACTTCACGGCGTTTTTGAAGAAAACGCCACTAAAACTCGTACTTTAGTGGCGTTTTTGGTGAAAACGCCGCAATAGGTTCAGTTTATTAGTGGCGTTTTATAGTAAAACACCGCAAAATGTGTCTTTTACTGACGTTTTTTTACAAACGCCACAACAAGTATCCTTTTGGTAGCATTTATTTTTACAAACGCCGCAATGGTAAACTCATATTCTCACGCTCTTAAACTTCCTCACCCTGAATCCCTAATACCCAATCTCTTTCGTTGTTCTTTTTCTAACAATCCTTCAGACGCCTCTTTTCATTCTTTTCCCCAATTTACTGGTTCTCTCGTTGCTCCATCTCTTCTTCCTACTTCTCAATCTCCGATTTTCTCTCCGTAAATGAGACGGCGGTTCCAACTATCGCTAACCCTTGGTGGAGATCCATGGCTATTTTCACTCGCACGTAAGTTCTCGCTTCCTTTCTTTTTTCCCAAATAAATTTGATTTCTTACCCTTGTTGTTGTCAGCTGTCGACTTTGCAGCTTAAGGAACAAGAAAATATGAGATTTTGATTTCGATGTTGCATTGTACGATTCTCTCTCTCTAATAAGGGGATTTTGTGGCTAATCAAATTGTTAATTTTGTTTTGAATGAACTGGTTGTTTGCAGCTTAAGGAACTAATTTCTCGCAGCTATGAGGTTGTTTTAGTGACTTCAGGTGTTGTTGGTCTCGGCCGTCAAAGGCTTAGATACAGGGGATTAGTTAATAGCAGGTTCTATTCCTTCAAAACCCCTTTTCATCTTTTGGCGTCAGGAACACTGATAAATTATTGCTTTTTCAGAAATTTTGAATTAAAAAGGATTTGATCTTTGTGTTGTAGCTTGGTTGATTTCCTTCAAAACCCACCAGTTGAATTGGATGGCAAGGCTTGTACTGCTGTCGACCAGAATAGTTTAATGGATCTTTATGATACTTTGTTTAGCCAGGTGAAAACGAATATGGTTTCTAGATTTTTTTATTTCATTTTTTATGTTGCACTGGCTTTAATATGCAACTCAAATATTTGTGCAGCTTGATGTTACTTCTTCACAACATCTTGTAACGGATACTGATTTTGAGATTTATGCTCCATTATACTCTAATCTTTATGTTCCATTATACATAATTCTGCAAGGCCATATGGAATATAACTGTTGACATTTATGCTTAATGTGGTAATACTATTAAGTTTATGTGGGTTTTTGTCCAGTGATACATCATTTAGTCTTTGGTCTTTTGTTTAGAATATCTATTGAATCAAGCAAATATAAGATGAAACTATTTCAATTGTCTCCCTTTTCTCCCTTATCCTTGTGTATTGTTGTTTGTGGTGTGGAGGTGCCAGGATGGCTTGTGCATTTCCTAGCTTAGAATCCTCTTATAGCTATTGTCGTTGGCTTTTAAAAAATGTTATAAGGCTCTCTTATGATTGTAATAGAAGAGAATAGTTCTCATCTAGAATAGAAAGATGCCAAGGGAAGTTGATATAAAATTTCTAGGAATCTGGACAATGGAATATGTCGTTGGAATAAAATTTCTAAGAATAACATCTCGTAGAGAGCCGGAAGCACCAGAACCTGAACCAGAGCCTACTACTGAAGTTCTTTTCCTATGCAGCTATGAAGGGTATGGAAAGACATTTATTGATGCTGGTGCTTTGAGAAAGCATTCACACATTCATGGACAGAGACAATATGTTTGTCACTATGAAGGTTGTGGGAAGGTATCTTGCTTAAAATTTCTACTTCTGATGCATGATACTTTCAGATTTATTTTATGAAAGTTCCTCTAAGAATCACTGTTAGTGTTACGTAATGAAGCAGTGGAATTTTGGAAATACTTAATTGTTGATACTGCAGAAATTTTTGGATAGTTCAAAACTGAAAAGACACTTCCTCATTCACACTGGAGAGAGAGATTTTGTATGCCCACATCAAGGCTGTGGTAAGGTGGTAAATCTGTCCTTTTCTTATTAATTTATACTATATATATAGCTTGCGTAATTGTTCCATTACTTGTTTTGTTTAAAATTGTGAATTGGTTTTGATAGCAGGAGATGTAAGGGACAATGAACGTTAATTTTAAACCATAATGAAACTTAGTGACTAAGTAGAACATTTGTGATTTTGTGGACATAATTTTGCAGTGTCTGGGGGTATCAGGTTTTCGGCACAATTTGCTTCTATGGGCACGGGCATATATGCATAACATGAAAACACAATCACAAGAAAACTATCATATATGTCCATACCCAGATTGTGGAAAGAGATATGCTCACGAGTACAAGCTAAAGAACCACGTTGCATCACACCATGAAAAGGTTTGCGACATTGCCCTCATTTTAAATTAATCTCAGGCTTTTAACTATTTCAATTTCATCCTCTAATTGTCAATGTATGATAATTATATCTCATGTTAATAAAATTGTTATAAACCTTATCAAGAGTAATGTAAACATTAATATATATTATGCAATAATATGATGTGACATAAATGATATTTTGATGATGAAATTGGAACGTTCAAATGTTTGGGACCAATTTAGAATGATGGTTAAAGTTTGAGAATAAAATTAAAAAAATTAGAATTTTGAGAACTATTTTAGAATGATGACCAAATAAAAATACATCACAATTACTTATACTAATAGTGTCGCACAAAAAACTGTCACAAAAGCTTAATATTTGTGACAAAATTACTTCTAGTCACTGTCAATTTGTCACTAAATATATATTGTTGTAGTGTCTCTTCCATGCTGATTGATTGTATTGAGAGGTGGTTGAATACCAGTCATCTCTTACGATGATAGTTCGATTTCAGGGTGTCTGCTGCTCTGGGAAGATCTGGTGGCATCGTTATTCTGTGGGATAAGAGTAAATTCAAAGTCGAAAGCGCATTTATAAATGTGAGTTTTATTCTGTTGAGACTTGAGAGGAAGTTGGGTGCAATCGGCGGCAAGGAAGATATGGTGGTGTCATTTCTATTTGGGAAAGAGTTGTGGTTTTCCGATAACATGCATGTGTTTCTTTGTGCTCAACGTGTATGCTCCTTTTTCTGTTGTCTTCTATAAGTAGTGTTGAATAGTACTTGTTCTGTGGTTGGGTTGGTGCCCTTTGTCAGTTGGATTGTTGGAAGGTAGCTTCTTACCTGGAATTGCTGTTGAAGGCGTACTTTGAATGTTAGCAATTGGTATTTGCTGGTTACTTATAATGATAGGAATGAAAAGGTAAGACGTCTTCAAAGCTTTGTGGTAATTTTTGTTGCTGCTTAAGCTGGTGGTTTTCTAGTTGTGTGTTCATGTTTGTTGCCAAAATAAATTTAGACAAGACTCTCACATGAGGAGATTTAAATCAAAATAACGTGTATAAAATATTTATTTCTATAGTCATGATAGATATAATTCAAAATTGAAATTTTAAAGTTGCTCACCGCCTTGTGTCCTGGTGGCAAAGGTTGATGTTTATCATCCCTTGGGACCTGGGTTCGAGCACCAGTAATGCATGTTGTGTGTGCCGTCTTTGAAAAGACTAAGAAAGTTGCTCATCCCTTGCATCGCACCAGCATATTAAAAAAAAATTGAAATTTCAAAGTTCTCGTTTTAAATTACTTGTAATTTAATACTTTTTACTCGATAAAAAAATTTAATTTTCAATAAAGTTGTAGTTATTCACTAATAATTTGATTTGTTTCTTAGAAGTATTATATTTTAAAGGTTATGGGTGGTTGACGCCCTTGAAGTTCAGAAAAAAATAATAATTAAGCACCTAATTTTGTGCGTGTCCAAGCTCCGAACAAATAAATTAAATCAATTAAGTTTTTTAACCAATTTTGACCATCAATTTTTGACGGTCTTTTTCTTGAGATATTACTGCCACGCGACACAAGATAGTTCTGTCATATGACATTTACAAATTTTTTAAAAATATATTTTTTTTATATATTTTCAGAATTTCTATAAGTTTTTTAATTGAACTATTAAAGAATTTTTTCAATAAAATAAAAAATATAAAAAGTCAAGTGATAATACTGTAATACAACATTTTTACACCAATTTATTTAAAAGTTGTTAGAATTAACAGTCAACGTTGGTCGAATGTGTAAATTAATTGACAAAACTTTAAAAATATAAGAACTTAATTAGGTGCAAAAAAATTCATGAACTTAATTATTTTTTTTCTTCAAAATTTCAGAGATTAGATACCTCAAGCCTATTTTAATTTTTTTTTTTAAATTGAACGTGTAATACTTTATCTCAATTTAGGTTATATTTTTTTAAAGGGTAAAGTATTGTACCATTTTATTAAAGAAAAGCATATAATATTAGACACAATATGAATTTTATTAAAAAATTTCTCTAAACCTAAATGTAAGAAAAAAGATAGATCATGTTAGTGTCAAAAACAAGATTCGAACATCATACATACGTAACCACAAAACACCCACGTTGAAACAACGAGAAAAGCAACAAGTTTACACTACCCATATCCTAACTCTGAGTGCGACTTCTCTTCCAATAACCGACAAATGCAGCACGGCACTAGATTCTCAATTAATAGCGGATTCAGCTAGTGGAACAACCCAACACACCCATGCATGCTTGTTAAAAAAAAACTAATTGTATAGGTGTGAAATTAAGTATAAGATATAATTTTTCTACAAACTAAAACTTCGTACGTATATGTTAGCTATCGACTTTCACGAGTATTAAGCCTATTTTATAAGTAGATGGGGTCCAATTTTAAGATTAAATAAGCTCTTTACATATATGTATGAACATATACTTTTTTATAATTAACTATAGACTATTAAAAAAAATTTAATAAGCACAATCAATAAAAAAAATAATCAAATTATTATATAAGAATAAAATCCACAGCTTATTTATGGTATACAAACAACAAGTGGAGTGAGTATATGATCGAGATGAGTTGTGTGATTTTTTGAGTTAGTCGGGTTCACGAGTCTCATTTTATCATTCAAATTTTATTTATAAAACCTTTTGAGTCGAGTTCATGAAACTCAAATTGAGTCAAGTAGAGTTGAGTTGTTTGAGTTTTTGTTCAAATTTAATTGTAAATATTTATAATGTTATGATATAAGAATAAAATCCACAACTTATTTATGGTATACAAACAACAAGTGGAGTGAGTATCTGATCGAGTTGAGTGGTGTAATTTTTTTGAGTTAGTTGGGTTGACGAGTCTCATTTTATCATCCAAATTTTATTTATAAAACCTTTTGAGTCGAGTTCATGAAACTCAAATTGAGTCAAGTAGAGTCGATTTGTTTGAATTTTTGTTCAAATTTAATTATAAATATTTATAATGTTAAAATTCAAAGCAAGAGATGACTTGTCCTTGGATCAAACCTGGGTAGCGGCATCGAGAATGACCACAAGAGGCTTAAACTCTTAGTCCATAATCATTTTAAGAACCATTTCAGCTGCAAGCAACGAAGTTGGCAAGAAGTCTTCAACGTAGACTTTAATCAGTTGCTTGATGCAAAATCACGAAGGCTAGAGGACCCTTTTTCAGTAGAAGAAATCAAAGAAGCTATACTAAGTTGTGATGACACAAAAGCCCCAGCCCCGACGGATTTAATATCCTTTTCTTAAAAAACTGGGATTTAATTAAGAGTGACTTTGTAGAACTGCTAGATTTCTTCTTAAATATCAACACCACCTTTATCGCTCTTATTCCCAAATTAACCTGCCCGACATCAATCTCGGAATATCGTCCAATCCGTCTTGTTAACTCACTCTACAAGATAATCTCCAAAATCCTCTCAAGAAAGTCATGGAGACTCTTATCAGCTGTACTCAATGTGCCTTTATCAAAGGTCGACAAATATTTGACGGGATCCAAAGATATTGGTGGGATAATCCTAAAACTTGATTTCTTTAAAGCTTTTGACTGTGTGAGATGAGACTTCCTTAACATGATTCAACAAAAAATGAAATTTGGAACCAAATGGCGTGGATGGATCCGTGAATGCATCTCCACTGCTCGTTTTGTTAAATAGTTCACCAACCAAGGAGTTCTCTATGCATAAAGGTCTGCGTCAGGGTGATCCCCTATCGCCCTTCTTATTCATAATGTTCACCGAAGCACTTCATCTTTTGCTGGAAAAAGCAAAACCAAATGGCTCAATCGAAGGAATTTGAGATGTGCTTCTTAATACGTCCTTGTCTCACCTTCAATTCATGGAAGACACCATTCTCTTCCTCCGGCCGTCGACTATATACTTTAAGAATCTGAGGAGAATCATTTGTTGCTTTGAGGTTTGCTTCGGCCTTAGCACCGACTTCAAAAAATCTTATCTTGTGGGAATTGATGTTCAAGAAGGAACCTTAAAAGAGCTGGCCAAAGTCTTTGGTTGTTTAATTAGAGCTCTTTCTTTCACATACTTGGGGTTACCCTTAGGGGCTGATCAAAGAAGAATTAAAACATGGTATCTAGTGGTCGATCGTTTTAAATCCAAATTATCAGGATGATCAGTCGCTCTCGTTCCTTTTCTGGAAGAATAACCCTCATCAACTCGATCCTCTCAGCGCTCCCACTCTACTACATGTCCCTCTTTGTAGTCCCTAAATCAGTGCTTCAAAAGATAGATAAGATTCACAGAGACTTTCTCTGGGGCCCTTATGGTGATTTGAAAAAGATTGCAAGGGTCAATTGGAGGAAACTTTGTCTTCCTAAAAAGTTGGGTGGTGCTTGTATCATCGATCTATATGTAAAAGACAAGGTCTTATTAGAAAAATGGGGATGGCGCTTTTCAACCGAGAAAGAAGCCTTATTGAAAAAATAATTGAACACAAGTATGGCTCTGAAGTTTGCAACTGGTGGCTTTTATTGCACGTTTTAAGTGTTTCGCAATTGGTGCAAGTGATAATAGGAGTTGATGCTACTTTAAGAATCTAATTTCTCGCACAAAAAAGATGAAAACACAAGTGATAATAGGAGTTGATTTAAACTATTAAAATAAAAGATAGATGTAAATTCCTTGAAATTCGTAACACTAGTCAATTGTAAATGCCTTGATAATACATCTTTTCGTGAACCAAGGGTGGACAACAACCAATCTTGCGCTCCTTTTAGCCGTTGAAATTCACAACATATCCCCAAGTCGAATTAGTCTTCACCATCGATTGATTGAATAAAGATCATGTTCACTCATTTCTTGAATATAACTCTCCCTATATTAGATAAATAGATGAATTCACGAGATCCTCTCCCAATTCACTTGCAAACAAAATTAAGAACCAAGAATGAACAAACATTGAATTAAAATTGCAAACTCAATTACCTAAAAAAACCCAATTGTTCACCCATTTCTTAAATACAACTCTCCTAATATTAGATAAATAGATTGTTAGGTTTGATATGCTCGATTTCCTTCAACCGAAACCATCAAAGAGGGTTCTATTTGTTTAGTGGTGAATTGGCTAAAATCGAAATAAAGATGGACAAGTGACAAAATGATTTTAGAGTGGTTCGGCTTCTAACTAAGCTTACATCCACTACCTTAGCACACCACTAAGAATTTCCTAATTCACTCAACAATGAATTCGTCTCCTTTTCCCGGTTTAAGAGGAAACCATTACAACCTTATCTTTTGGACTTGGCTAAGATAGAACCAACTCTAGTTTTCTCTTAAGGCTAAACTAGAACCTCTCCTTTTACAAGGAATTTGTTTGGTAAACTTAATACCTCACAAGGTGGGTGTTTACACAAATTTAAGCTCACAAGAGTACAAGGATTTACAATAAAGCTCTCTCTCTAAATACTATTCATAAGAGAAATAAAGAGATTAGAATTTGACTCAATTTCTCTTGAACATGTTGCTTTTTAAACATCCTCAAACATAATTTCAAATTGTTTGGAGTTAAAAACATTTTGACATCTTTTCAATTTAGTCAAAAACTATTTTTCAATTATTATATCAACACATTAGTTCTACAATCTCCCCCTTTTTGATATAATGAAACCAATCTTAAAAAATTGTTTGGATTCTCGCCCTTTGTGAAATAAATTTTGAATAAGAGAATTAAAATTCAATATCAATTAAAGCTCCCCTTAAAATTCAAAATCAGTTAAAGCCCCCCCTTATTCATTTAAAAATTTCAAAACATTCTCCTCCTTTTTGTTATATAAAAAATGGTTTAAAACTATGTTTGAAAACTTTTAAGTCCATAACAATGGAGGGTAATTTTTTTTGACAAAAATAATATTTTTTAAATTGACTCCCCTTACTCATTTCATCATTGTTAGGCTTAACAAATAATCCAAGACTTTAAACAAAAGTTAGATAACCAAATGTATAAAATGAAAGCATTAAGATTAGAGGTTACCTAATCTTCTTCTCATGTGTGATTTGAGCATTATTTGATTTTGCTTTACTTGTCATAGCTCCAACACACCTACAAAGACATTTACTTGATTTTTGGTTTCCAAATTATTTTGGATCCATTTACATTAGTCACCATGTCTTTAATTCCCTTAGGATCCCATACTTGTCTAATCCTATAAAATTCTCTCTTCTTTATAGGACAAGTATGTAAGGAATGACCATGATAATGGCAACATGATCATTTTGCCATTATATGACAAGATGAATTATTGAAAACAATTTCTTTTTCTTTTGTTAAGCTTTCAAGCTTAACTTTCAAATCAAGATTTTCTTTTTCTAAAACATTTTTACTTGTTTTTGAAAACTCCAAATCTTTTTTCAAAATTTCATTTTGGTTTTCAAAATCCAATTTTGTTTTCAAAAGAAAATCATTTTCAAATTCAAGTTTTGAAATCATTTTTTTTAATTTGGAATTCATGGTTTCAAATTTAAAAAATAATTTATCGAAAGCATCTTAGAACTCATCGAAAGAGTAGGATAAGCTCACTTGAGTTAGAAGATACCTTAGGCTCATCGAGAGGCAAAACACCATCCATCTTTGGATTGGAGAGAAGGTTTGCACATGATTGGGCATCATTTTTCTTTTCTCCCTTCTTATTGCCATAGAGCTTCTCAAGTTTCTCCCATATATCTTTGGCACTTTTGCATGTGGAGAATTTCTTGGAAAAGTCTTCATTGAGACCACAAAGAAGAATGAGCATCACCTTGTTGTTTAGCTTTACCTTCATGTCGTTGGCACTCATTTGCTTCTTCCTTTTCTTAGGAGCTTCCACGTACTCATCTTCGATGGTATCCCAAATCTCAAAATCAAGAGATTTGATGAAAAACATCATGATATTGCTCCATTGGAAGTATGCTTCTCCTTTGAAGAGCGGAGGAAACGAGATAGAGCAGCCTTCTTCAAATCTTGTCATTTTCTTGAACGGTGGACTTCTAGCAAATGATCTTTACTCCCGGATATTAGTCCTTCGATGGAGACGAGACTCTGATTCCAATTGTTAGGCTTGATATGCTCAATTTCCTTCAACCAAAACCGTCAATGAGGGTTGTATTTGTTTAGTGGTTGAATTGACTAAAATCGAAATAAAGATGGACAAGTGACACAATGATTTTAGAGTGGTTCGGCTTCTAACTAAGCTTACATCCACTACCTTAGCATACCACTAAGGATTTCCCAATTCACTCGACAATGAATTCGTCCCATTTTCCCGGTTTAGGAGGAAACTGTTACAACCCTATCTTTTGGCCTTGGCTAAGATAGAACCAACTCTAGTTTTTCTCTCAAGGCTAAACTAGAACCTCTCCTTTTACAAAGGATTTGTTTGGTAAACTTAATACCTCACAAGGTGGGTGTTTACACAAATTTAAGCTCACAATAGTACAAAGATTTACAATAAAGCTC
Organism: Hibiscus tridactylites; assembly: GCA_958450335.1. Classification (NCBI taxonomy): domain Eukaryota; kingdom Viridiplantae; phylum Streptophyta; class Magnoliopsida; order Malvales; family Malvaceae; genus Hibiscus; species Hibiscus tridactylites. The sequence continues at coordinate 82,846,573 of OY288268.1, read as the reverse complement.
ACTCTCTAAAGACTATTCACAAGAAAAATGAAGAGATAAGAATTTGACTCAATTTCTCTTGCACATGTTGCTTGGATATTGTCTTTAAAAAAACTTCAAGTTTTTCAGCCTTCAATTTATCTTGTCATTTTCTTGAACGGTGGACCTCTAGCAAATGATCTTTACTCCCGGATATTAGTCCTTCGATGGAGACGAGACTCTGATTCCAATTGTTAGGCTTGATATGCTTAATTTCCTTCAACCAAAACCGTCAATGAGGGTTGTATTTGTTTAGTGGTTGAATTGACTAAAATCGAAATAAAGATGGACAAGTGACACAATGATTTTAGAGTGGTTCGGCTTCTAACTAAGCTTACATCCACTACCTTAGCATACCACTAAGGATTTCCCAATTCACTCGACAATGAATTCGTCCCATTTTCCCGGTTTAGGAGGAAACTGTTACAACCCTATCTTTTGGCCTTGGCTAAGATAGAACCAACTCTAGTTTTTCTCTCAAGGCTAAACTAGAACCTCTCCTTTTACAAAGGATTTGTTTGGTAAACTTAATACCTTACAAGGTGGGTGTTTACACAAATTTAAGCTCACAATAGTACAAAGATTTACAATAAAGCTCACTCTCTAAAGACTATTCACAAGAAAAATGAAGAGATAAGAATTTGACTCAATTTCTCTTGCACATGTTGCTTGGATATTGTCTTTAAAAAAACTTCAAGTTTTTCAGCCTTCAATTTATAATCCCTATTGAACTTGTGGTTGTTGCTAGCCATTAGGGGTGTTTTGGAGCCGTTTAGAGGCTTTATTTCCTGCAATAAATGCTTTTCTGGAGCTGTCCGTATCGGAACACAAGAGTCTGTATCGGAACGATCTTCATCAGAACTAACCGTTGAAGCCTATTTCGATACGCGTTTTGGCAGTTTCAAATTGTATCGATACAAATTGGCCCAATATCGAAACGGGTACCTTAAAAATATTGGTTTGGCTACTTAAAAATGTTTCAAACATTTCCAAAACCTTTTTAAACATCCTCAAACATAATTTCAAGTTGTTTGGAGTTAAAAACATTTTGATATCATTTCAATTTAGTCAAAAACTATTTTTCAATTATTATATCAACACATTAGTTCTACAATCTCCCCCTTTTTGATATAATGAAACCAATATTGAAAAATTGTTTGGATTCTCCCCCTTTGTGAAATAAATTTTGAATAAGAGAATTAAAATTCAATATCAGTTAAAGCTCCCCTTAAAATTAAAAATCAGTTAAAGCCCCCCCCCCCCTTATTCATTTGAAAATTTCAAAACATTCTCCCCTTTTTGTTATATAAAAAATGGTTTAAAACTAAGTTTGAAAACTTTGAAGTCCATAACAATGGAGGGTAATTTTTTTTGACAAAAATAATATTTTTTAAAATGGCTCTCCTTACTCATTTCATCATTGTTAGGCTTAAAAAATAATTCAAGACTTTAAACAAAAGTTAGATAACCAAATGTATAAAATGAAAGCATTAAGCTTAGAGGTTACCTAATATTTTTTAAATTGGCTCCCCTTACTTATTTAGTCTAAAACTATTTTCAATTATTATATTTAAAACATTAGTTCTAAAATCTCCCCATTTTTGATATAATGAAGCCAATCTTTGTAACACTCCAATTTTGGGCTTAGAAGTTTAGGGTCTGAACCGGACCGGTATAATTTTCGGTTCGAATATAAAAGGAGGTTTTAGTGAAAGCCTAGTTCAGGATGCTTTAAAAATATAGAAAAATATCTAAAAATTCCATTTTAATTTATATAAGAGAGTGGTGAAATCAATTTTACAAAATAAGGTTTGGAAATACTACATTTTGGAGTAGTGACTAAAATGCAATTTTTGAAAAGTTTAGTTGTGACTGTTTTGTAAGGATTGAAACTTTGAATCTTTAAGGAGCTAATTTACCCAAAAATGATTTCTCCAGATTTTTCCTTAATTTAGGTGATTTAATTAATGTTTTAATTAAATTAAAAGAAAAGAGAAACTACTTTTTGGAATTTTCATAACTACCTTTTTCCTAAAATTTTCTCATTCCTTTTTCTCTCAAAATTCCATCATCAAAACACTTTTCTCCAGCAACTTTTTCATTGATCTTCACTTCAATTGATGGGATTTCTATCATCAATTAATTCCTAATCAAGCTAGCATCAAATCTTTTTGATTTCCTCATTGGATTTTCAAGAAAATTGGCTCAAATCAAGGAGAAATCACCATTTAGAGGTAAGATTGTTCTTCTCCTCTAAATATTCAGTTCTTTATTGAAATTACCAAGTTATCAATCCTTAATTAAAGTTTTGTAAATGGTTTTGATATTAGAAACTTGATTTTGGCTTAAAACTCAAGATTTGGAAGAAATCTTAAAGAATTTCGTTGTTATTGTTTAGGCTCTGTTTTGAGATGATTCTTAAATGTATTTTGGATGTCTAATGATGTGTAAATGAGGTTTTATCAATGCAATCCCGAATAGGTTGTATTTTCTAAGTTTTTGCTTATGAAAATGGTGGTTTTGAGGTGATCTTGGTGTTCTGTAATAGCTGGAGGTATAAGGACGAGTTTAGGTTTATTTTGGATGTTGATTTATGTTTAGAAATGGTTAGAAGTGATGGATCTTGGCTGGGTTAAGTTTTGGAAGAGTTTGGAGGTGATTTCAGTTGTGTTTGGTAGCCGAAATGTTGGTTTTAAGTAGAGCATCGAGTTTAGGTGTGTTGGCTGAAGATTTCAGTGCATGATGATGCATTAATCCTCTACTTTGATGTGTTTAAAACATGTGAGACATCTTCAGACACTTTTGGAGTTGATCCGGAGGCTTGATCGGCATTTCGGCAAGCTAGCGAAACGTAATTGGTGAGTGGAGTTTGGTTTCTAGCTTTGAAACGATTTTTTGAAGGTTTTGGGAGCTTAATTTAAGTCTAATCAACTTAGCTAAGCTCAAGAGTAAGTTTTCGGAAAAACTCTCTTGGATGAGCCATGAAGTGGTTTGATGCATTGGTTATAATTTGCATGTTTAAATTCTGTTTTGAAAGCATGTTTTAGCATGATTAATACTGGTTTTGAAAGCCATGTGTTGAAAGATGCTCAACGTAAGAGATCCTTGGTTAGACATATTGTAAATATGGATTTGATGCATGGTGATGCATGATGTTAAATGGCTTTGTTTAATGCTTTAAAACAGTGAATTGTTGATGTTATATGATGTATATTGGCAAGTGATGTAATGGTTTTAAAGTACTTGAATCAGATATAGTTAGCCGTCTATAGGATTGGGTGCACCGGGTGTAAAGTCGCCTTGAATGTTGAGGGGTTGTAATTGTACCGTAAACTCCATCCAAGTACAGTAACGAGTATGGTAAGATCACAACGGTGGTTAAAAGCCCGTGTGTGGATCTTGTGTTATGTGTCCCGTGTACTCGTTAGTTGAGATATACAACTACTAATGAGTGATGTTGAGGGGTTGTGATTGTACCGTTAAACTCCATCACGAGTGTTGAGGGGTGTTGATTGTACCGGTAAACTCCACCTTGTGTTGTTCGGTAGTGTGTATGAAGCGTATGAGACAACGCTTGTAATCCGCGTATCCGATTGTGTTTTGAGTTGTAAATGGTTATGAAGTATCACTTGAAAGCCAATATGATGTGTTGATTGTAATGAAGCATGAGATGCTTGTTATGTATGCAAGGTTGCATGAAAAGAGTTGAGCATGTGTTTAGAAAGCTTTGTTGAAAGTGTTTTCTAAAATGCATTATTGTGTTGTTTTCTTTAGAGCATGCCTCACTAAGCAATTGTGCTTACGCTCTCTCTCTCTTGAACCAATAATGCAGATAATTGAAGTGTTTGAGGGCAACAAGGAAGCTAAGAGTCCAAGGGAAACTAAGCTCATGTATGGTGATGTTTTCATACACTATTAGTTTTGGTAATTTGGCAATGGGAACCTAAGATGTGTTTAGGAGTTGCAAGCACGCTCTATATATATATGATGTCTTGTTGGCATGGATAGGAAGTCATTAGGATGTGTTTCAGTGATTTTATGTATGAAAAACCAGCAAAACCTGCAGCTTCTGGGCAAACCGTATCAGAACGGGCACTGTCGTTTCGAAACGGGGGCCTGTAATGGCCTTCGTGTTTCGAAACGATTGGAGGTCGTTCCGAAATGATTTGGCCACTAGAAGGCCCTGTTTCGGAACTAGTCTCGAAATGAACTCGTGTTTCAGAACGGTCAACACCGTTTCGAAACGGGTGACCGTTGGGCACTGATTTGAATGGTGTTGAGGTCTGCAAGCTTTACGTTTTGGTCCCGAAAGTTGTAATTGCAATTGCATGAGTTTGAGATGTCTGATTGAGGTGAAATTTGACAGGGAATCATGTAATATGAATAATTTAATATTGGTAGCTTAAAATTCAGTTAAGACCTTCTAATTTCCAGATTTTACATTTTGGTCCCTAATATTTGTATTTTGTGCAATTGAGTCCTTTTTTGCAATTCGATCGCTGTGCTTTACACGTTTATGTTTCTCAAGTGTTCACCTAGTTTTAACATGTATCTAGACAAATTTAAAAGAAAAAAGGGTCGTTAATCAAGGTTGACTTTCGGATTGACTTTGGTTTTCCTTGTGTAATCTTCGTAGTTCGGGTCAACCGTCTAGGCCGGGCTAAGGGGGTTACATCTGGTGGTATCAGAGCTGAGTTATCGTGTAAATGGGAATGGTTATGTGGGTGATGTATGTGTATTTTCATGATATGCTTCTTGGATGAAAGAATGTTGTTTGAATTGTGATGTATGGTTGCAATTGTGATGCTATGCTATGTTGAAGCATGTTAGGGGAACCCATTGCCATATCAAAACTAATGAAAGGAATTGTTTTTGGAAAATGAGCTTGAGTACTTGGATTACTTACCTTGTTGAACCTAATTATTTTTAATGCATTTGTGTCAGTGCATAGTTTTCTTATAAATGGGGCCTCATAAAGAGATGAGGATGAATACGAGAGCTATGGCTCAAAACGAGAATGAGGAACATGTTGAGAATGTTGTGGATATCCCTCCTCCTCCTAGTGGTGGACCACCCGGTGGTGGTGGTGGTGCTAGAGGTGAAAATGCTAGTGTTGGTGCTGGTGCTGGGGTCGCTGGACCTGAAGGTGTGCAGGGGCAAGCTGCTCCCAATATGAGTGTTTTGATTCAAGCTACTGCGGGAGCCTTTCAGGCAGCAGTAGCTGGAGCTCACGGAGCTGCGCATCAGGGTGATGCTAACGTGAGATTACCTTTGGAACGTCTTCGCAGTCTGGGAGGGACTAAGTCCAGAGGTTTATCTCCTGAAGGATCTGAATCTTGGTTGGAAAGCACCAAGAGGATTTTGAGGCAAATGAACTGCAGAAATGTGCAGAAGCTGGGTTGTGTGGTGTCATTGATGCATGATGATGCGTATACGTGGTGGACGACCACTGTTTCTGGAATGGAGGAAAATGATGTGACTTGGACGTTCTTTTTGAATGCGTTCAAGCGAAAGTATCTAGATGTGCGATACCTAGATGAGAAGAAAAGAGAATTCATGTCTCTTGTGCAAGGAAGCATGACAGTGGTTGAATATGAGGTTCAGTTTGTCCGCCTTAGTCAGTACGCACCTGAGCTAATCCCTGATGAGCGGGAGAGGTGTGAACGTTTCTGTTATGGTTTGGTGACGGATGTATAGACTTTCATGCTTGCTGCTGAGTATATGGATTTTGATGTGCTGGTGAGTAGAGCGAAGGACATTGAGTAGAACTTGGGCTTGTCTTCCAGAGGTGTTAGTTCTAGCTCGAGAAAAAGAGTTGATGAGTATAGTTCTGATGGTGGTCGAAACAAGAGAGGACGAGACAAGAGGTATCAGTCTTCTGCTAGGCGTGGTAATGGAGGTCATGGTGCGCCTGTTCAGGGAGATAGGATGAGAGCTGATCAGAACACGTGCTGAACGTGTGGATCTTGTGGCCATTTGAGGCGAGATTGTCCTCGGGCAGCGAGGGAGGTTCAGGCTCTTGTAGCGGTGACCGGTAATTCATGCTGGAATTGTGGTTCGGTAGACCACATGAGGAGGGAGTGTCCTTTGTTGGTCGGAGGTGGTCAGGGACGTGCTCTTGGGGTAGTTGCACCACAGAGAGGTCGTGGGCGCGACCGTGGTAACTTCCAGCGCAGAGATAATGGTGGGAGAAATGTGGCACATGTGGTGGCTGTTGAGTGTGTAAATGTTCTACTATTTACACCTTTTTTAACCCATATTTCTGCTGCATTCAAGCATTATTCATTGCATTTAGGTTAGTTTACAGCAAAACATCACAAATATATTAAAAGGCACAGATTCTACTAAAAATGGTTGTTTTTGCAGGTTGCCGCCGTAGCAGACGGTGAGGGCAGGCGCTGGGCAGAGAAGCAGAAGAGCTAAACTGGACAAGTAGACAAAGAGGATGATGCTGCCACAGTTGCTGCCGTGACAGCAGAGGACGACAGCAATTTTGAGGAGAAGAAGCAAAGTGGACCTCGACAGATAGAGAAAATTCAGCACGTCTGTCGTGTGAAAACCATATATTTTTCCAAGCCCCAGATCAAAAGATATGTCAAGCCCAAAGTTCAAGGCGGGAAAATCCCAAGCAAGAAGATGACGGCTGGAAAGTAGATTCCTTGAAGATTTAGTCTTTATTAGAATTATACTTTCAATTAAAGTTGTATTCTTGCTAATTTAGATAACTTGAGCCCAAAGCTTATATAAGGGCATGTATTTTAACCTAGAGGGAGAGAACCGATTACCCTAGCCTCCTTCCCAAATCATGTCGTTTTCCTGCCATCGACATGTTCTAAATTCCCCCTAGGGCCACGGGTTGATTTGTAAAGTAGTTGCAAGGGTTGTTTTGTTTTAGGAATTTTCAATTCAATTAAATAAACTTCAAGTTCTCTTATTTTGGTTATTAATATCTTACAAGAGCATCGGGAGAGCATTGTGAGGTTATCTATTTACTTAGCATCGGGAGAGTTAAGTATACGAAAGAAATAAGAGCAAGTTCTCTAGTTTATAGTTGAACTATCTCGGGCCTAGGGATAGGACGAGGTTAAGTGGCTAAAGAAGAATTCATCCACATCGGTCTTCATCCTTCGATTCACGCCGGGAGGTATCATCAAAGACGTGATCATTGACAGACTTGGACCTAGGGATAGGCCAAGGCACATCTGGGATTCTTGCCAAACTTGAAGTACTGAGTTGAGTGGTTGCTGCCGCGACAATCAACAGACTATTGCCGCGATAGGTGCTGCCACGACGGGAAGCGACGACAGAACTGGATTTCCTAAACTCTGCAATACCTGCACTACTGAGCAATTCAATACCAGCCCATTCTCTCTATCTTGATTTCTTTAATTTTATTTTCCACTATTCTTTATTATTTTCGTGACAATATCTTAATCTATTCTTTTCCCCTTGTGCAGATAGCGAAGGAAAGGGTTAGCCCAGTCCCTGTGGAGACGATATCCGATACTCTAGTATCACTTTATTACTTGTGACGTGTACACTTGCACTCAATTGCGATAGACACTTTTACACGCAACAGTGGTTGTTCAACCTGAGGGTGGTGGCCAGGCTCGAGTGTATGCTCAGCGAGAGGGGAGAAATTATTCGGATGTGATCGCAAGTACCTTTACTTTGCAATCCTTATCATTACTTTCCTTGATTGATTCTGGATCTACACACTCATACATATTGCGTGAACATGCTCAATTGCTTGGTTTACCTGTTGAGTCTTTGGATGTTGGTATGCGTGTAACTAGTTCCTTTGGTGAGACCGTTGTGACACGGAAGTTGTATAGAAGATGTCCTTTGGTAGTGCAAAACCATGTTTTTCTTGTTGATCTCATGGAATTGCCATTCTATGGTTTTGATGTAATCCTTGGTATGGATTGGCTTATTGAACATCGAGCTGTAGTGGATTTTGAGAACAAGCGAGTTTCGTTGAAGCTTGTGGATGTTTACGAGGTAGTGGTAGTTGGTGAGAATGTGAAGTTTCTTGCCAATGTGGTGTCATCGTTGGAAGCAAGCCGAATGTTGTGGCAAGGTTGTGAGGCTTATATGGCCTTTGTGATGAATCCTAGCTCTAAGAAGTTGCAGGTTCAGGATATCAAGACTGTGCGAGAGTTTTCTGGAGTGTTTCTGAAGGAGTTACCTGGATTACCTCCTAGTTGAGAGGTGGAGTTTGGAATTGAGTTGTATGAAAACACAACTCCAGTGTCCATTACTCCTTACCGAATGGCACCTAAGGAGTTGAAGGAGCTGAAGACGCAACTTCAGAAGTTGCTTGATCGTGGTTTCATTCAGCTGAGTGTGTCACCTTGGGGTGCACCGGTCTTGTTTGTGAAGAAAAAAGGATGGCACTATGAGAATGTGCATCGATTATCATCAGCTGAACAAGTTGACTATCAAGAATCGGTATCCTTTGCCGAGGATTGATGATCTTTTTGATCAGTTCCGGGGGGCGGCTGTGTTCTCTAAGATTGACTTAAGGTCAGGTTATTACCAGCTTAAGGTGAAGGATGTGGATGTGCCAAAAACAGCCTTCAGAACGAGGTATGGGCATTATGAGTTTCTTGTGATGTCGTTTGGCTTGACGAATGCTCCTGCAGCTTTTATGGACATGATGAATAGAGTGTTCCATGAATAACTGGACAATTTTGTTGTGGTGTTCATTGATGATAACCTTGTGTACTCTCGTTCTAAGGAGGAGCATGAAGGACATTTGTGGATTGTGTTTCGGGCGCTGTTGGAGAATCAGCTTTACGCTAAGCTGAGCAAGTGCGAATTCTGGCTTAGGGAAGTTGTTTTTATTGGTCATATGGTTTCTGCTGAGGGGATTCATGTTGATCCTCAGAAAATTGAGGCGGTGATGAATTGGAAGCCTCCTAAGTCTGTTCATGAAGTCCGTAGTTTCCTTTGGTTGGCAGGATACTACCGAAGGTTTGTGGATGGATTTTCGAAGATTGTTGCACCTTTAACGAAGTTGTTGCAGAAGGATGTCAAGTATGAGTGGACAAAGGCAAGACAACAGGCTTTTGAGAAGCTTAAGGCAGCTTTGACGCAAGCTCCTATCTTGGTTCAACCTGATTCAGGGAAGGAGTTTGTAGTGTACAGCGACATATACTATGTTGGGTTGGGGTGTGTGTTGATGCAAGAGGGTAAGGTGGTGGCTTATGCATCGCGTCAGTTGAAGGTGCATGAGCGCAATGATCCTACGCATGATATTGAGTTAGCTACGGTGGTCTTTGCTTTGAAGATTTGGAGACATTACCTGTATGGTGAGAAGTTTATTGTGTACACGGATCATAAAAGTTTGAAGTATTTGATGTCTCCAAAAGAGTTGAATCTTAGGCAACGACGTTGGGTGAAGTTGCTTAAAGATTACGATCTGACGATCGAGTACCATCCGAGAAAAGCTAATGTTGTAGCGGATGCCTTGAGTAGAAAGGTGGTAGTGGAGTTGAGGGCTATGTTTTCCAGCTTAAGCATTTTGCGAGATGGAGGTCTTGTGGCTGAATTGCAAGTGAAACCATCTTTGGTTCAGTTGATAAAGGATAAGCAGTTGTTGGATGATTCTTTGGTGCCACATGTTCAGGATATTGCTGAGGATAGACCATCGAATTTCTGTTTTAATGATGATGGGGTTCTATGTTTTGGGAGTCGGATAGTAGTGCCAAATGATGATGAGTTGAGGCGTACTATTCTGACTGAAGCTAGTAGTCCTTTTGCTATACACCCTGGTAGTACTAAGATGTATTGTGATCTTAAGGATGAGTACTATTGGGTGGGTTTGAAGAAAGATGTTGCGAAGTATGTGAGTAAGTGCATGGTTTGTCAGCGGGTTAAGGCTAAACATCAGTTTCCTTCTGGGTTGTTGCAACCGTTGAGGATTCTTGAGTAGAAGTGGGAAAGAATTACCATGGACTTTGTGTCTGGTTTGCCTTTGTCGCCATCGAAAAAGAATTCGGTGTGGGTGATTGTGGATCGCCTTACGAAGTGTGCGCATTTCTTACCTGTGCATACTACGCATACCTTGGACAACCTTGCAGAGTTGTACATTGCTGAGATTGTGCGACTGCACGGTGTTCCAAAGTCTATAATGTCGGATAGAGATCCGAGGTTTACATCGCGTTTCTGGGAGTGTTTGCATCAAGCTTTGGGTACGTGGCTGAATTTCAGTACTTCTTATCCTCCACAGTCGGATGGACAGTCTGAACGTGTTATCCAAGTGCTAAAAGATATGTTGAGGTGTTGTGTGATTGAGTTTCAAGGTTCTTGGGAGAAGCATTTGCCTTTGGTGGAGTTTGCTTATAACAATAGCTATCAGACAAGTATTCAAATGGCACCTTATGAAGCCTTGTACGGAAGGAAGTGCAGAACTCCTCTTTGCTGAGCTAAAACAGGTCAGAAGTTAGTTTCGATGTCGGCTTTGTTGAAAGGAACCACCGAGAAGGTGAAGCTCATTTGTGAGCGATTGAAGGCAGCTTCTGATCGACAAAAGTCTTACGCAGATTTGAAGCTTAAGGAGATTGAGTTTGCTGTAGGTGACCGTGTGTTCTTGAAGGTTTTGCCTTGGAAGAAGGTGATGAGGTTTGGCTGGAAGGGTAAGTTGAGCCCTAGGTACATTGGACCATACGAGGTGATTGAGCGTGTGGGTCATGTTGCTTACAAGCTGAGGTTACTGCAAGAGTTCTAAAAGATTCATGATGTACTTCATGTCTCTATGCTTCAGAAGTATAGAGCGGATCCTTCGCATGTTATGCATGTGGAGGAAGTGGAGTTGAATCCAGACTTGACCTATGATGAGGAGCCGGTTGAAATTCTGGATTCGGATAGTAAAGTTCTTCGAGGCAAGACCATTGAATTGGTTAAGGTGTTGTGGAAGTATCGTGGTGTTGAAGAAGCCACGCGGGAAATGAAGGATGATATGTTGAAGCAGTTTCCGTACCTTTTTCCTCCAGGTAAATTTTGAGGACGAAATTTCTTAAGGGGGGAGAGTTGTAACACCCCTATTTTGGGCTTAGAAGTTTAGGGTCTGAACCGGACCGGTCTGATTTTCGGTTCGAATATAAAATGAGGTTTTAGGGAAAGCCTAGTTCGGGATGCTTTAAAAATATGTAAAAAATATCTAAAAATTCTCTTTTAATATATATAAGAGAGTGGTGAAATCAATTTTACAAAATAAGGTTTGAAAATACTATATTTTGGAGTAGTGACTAAAATGCGAATTTCGAAGAGTTTAGTGGTGACTGTTTTGTAAGGATTGAAACTTTGAATCTTTAAGGAGCTAATTTACCCAAAAATTATTTCTCTAGATTTTTCCTCAATTTAGGTGATTTAATTAATGTTTTAATTAAATTAAAAGAAAAGGGAAACTACTTTTGGAATTTCATAACTACGTTTTCCCTAAAATTTTCTCATTCCTTTTTCTCTCAAAATTCCATCATCCAAACACTTTTCTCCAGCAACTTTTTCATTGATCTTCACTTCAATTGATGATATTTCTATCATCAATTAATTCCTAATCAATCTAGCATCAAATCCTTTTGATTTCCACATTGGATTTTCAAGAAAATTGGCTCAAATCAAGGAGAAATCACAATTTAGAGGTAAGATTGTTCTTCTCCTATAAATATTCAGTTCTTTATTGAAATTCCCAAGTTATTTATCCTTAATTAAAGTTTTGTAAATGGTTTTGATATTAGAAACTTGATTTTGGCTTAAAACTCAAGATTTGGAAGAAATCTTGAAGAATTTCGTTGTGATTGTTTGAGCTCTATTTTGATATGATTCTTAAATGTATTTTGGATGTCTAATGATGTGTAAATGAGGTTTTATCAATGCAATCCCGAATAGGTTGTATTTCCTAAGTTTTTGCTTATGAAAATGGTGGTTTTTGAGGTGATCTTGGTGTTCTGTTATAGCTGGAGGTATAAGGACGAGTTTAGGTTTATTTTGGATGTTGATTGATGTTTAGAAATGGTTAGAAGTGATGGATCTTGGCTGGGCTAAGTTTTGGAAGAATTTGGAGGTGATTTCGGTTGTGTTTGGTAGCCGAAATGTTGGTTTTAAGTAGAGCAGCGAGTTTAGATGTGTTGGCTGAAGATTTCAATGCATGATGATGCATTAATCCTCTGCTTTGATGTGTTTAAAATAGGGGAGACATCTTCGGACACTTTTGGAGTTGATCCGAAGGCTTGATCGGCGTTTCGGCAAGCTAGCGAAACCTAATTGGTGAGTGGAGTTTGGTTTCCAACTTTGAAACGATTTTTTGAAGGTTTTGGGAGCTTAGTTTAAGTCTAATCAACTTAGCTAAGCTCAAGAGTAAGTTTTCGGAAAAACTCTCTTGGATGAGCCATGAAGTGGTTTGATGCATTGGTTATAATTTGCATGTTTAAATTCTGTTTTGAAAGCATGTTTTAGCATGGTTAATGCTGGTTTTGAAAGCCATGTGTTGAAGGATGCTCAAGGTAAGAGATCCTTGGTTAGACATATTGTAAATATGGATTTGATGCATGGTGATGCATGATGTTAAATGGCTTTGTTTAATGCTTTAAAACAGTGCATTGTTGATGTTATATGATGTATATTGGCAAGTGATGTAATGGTTTTAAAGTACTTGGATCGGATATAGTTAGCCAGCTATAGGAATGGGTGCATCGTGAATAAAGTCGCCTTGGATGTTGAGGGGTTGTAATTGTACCGTAAACTCCATCCAATTACACTAACGAGTAAGGTAAGATCACAACGGTGGTTAAATGTCCGTGTGTGGATCTTGTGTTATGTGTCCCGTGTACTCGTTAGTGGAGATATACAACTACCGATGAGTGATGTTGAGGGGTTTTGATTATATCATTAAACTCCATCACGGGTGTTGAGGGGTTGTGATTGTACCGGTAAACTTCACCTTGTGTTGTTCGGTAGTGTGTATGAAGCGTATGGGACAACGCTTGTAATCCGCATATCCGATTGTGTTTTGAGTTGTAAATGGTTATGAAGTATCACTTGAAAGCCAATATGATGTGTTGATTGTAATGAAGCATGAGATGCTTGTTATGTATGCAAGGTTGCATGAAAAGAGTTGAGCATGTGCTTAGAAAGCTTTGTTGAAAGTGTTTTCTAAAATGCATTATAGTGTTGTTTTCTTTAGAGCATGCCTCACTAAGAAATTGTGCTTACGCTCTCTCTCTGAACCAATAATGCAGATAATTGAAGTGTTTGAGGGCAACAAGGAAGCTAAGAGTCCAAGGGAAACTAAGCTCATGGATGGTGATGTTTTCATACACTATTAGTTTTGGTAATTTGGCAATGGGAACCTAAGATGTGTTTTGGGAGATGTTTTGGACTCCCTAGATTGTGGCATGATGCTTTTGATGTTTTGGATTTGTAATTGGCCTTTTGATTCTTGATTTGGAGTTTGGTTGGTTGTTTGGTTTTTGGATATTAGGATGCATGCCTATAGACATGTGAGGTTTCATGTTTGATGCCATGAATGTGTTTAGGAGTTGCAAGCACGCTCTATATATATATATATGATGTCTTGTTGGCATGGATAGGAAGTCATTAAGATGCGTTTGAGTGGTTTTATGTATGAAAAACCAGCAAAATCTACAGCTTTTGGGCAAACCGTATCGGAACGGGCACGACGTTTCGAAACGGGGGCCTATAATGGCCTTCGTGTTTCGGAACGGTTGGAGGTCGTTCCGAAACTATTTTTCCACTGGAAGGCCGTGTTTCGAAACTAGTCTCGAAATGAACCCATGTTTCAGAACGGTCAACACCGTTTCGAAACGGGTGACCGTTGGGCACTGATTTGAATGGTGTTGAGGTCTGCAAGCTTTACGTTTTGGTCCCGAAAGTTGTAATTGCAATTGCATGAGTTTGAGATGTCTGATTAAGGTGAAATTTGACAGGGAAGCATGTAATATGAATAATTTAATATTGGTAGCTTAAAATTTAGTTAAGACCTTCTAATTTCTAGAATTTACATTTTGGTCCCTAACATTTGTATTTTGTGCAATTGAGTCCCTTTTTTGCAATTCGATCAGTGTGCTTTACATGTTTATGTTTCTCAAGTGTTCACCTAGGTTAACATGTATCTAGACAAAATTAAAAGAAAAAAAGGGTCGTTAATCAAGGTTGACTTTTGGGTTGACTTTGGTTTTCCCCGTGTAATCTTTGTAGTTAGGGTCAACCGTCTAGGCCGGGCTAATGGGGTTACAATCTTGAAAATTTGTCTGGGATTCTCCCCCTTTGTGAAATAAATTTTGAATAAGAGAATAAAATTTCAAAATCAATTAAAGTTCCCCTTAAAATTCAAAATCAATTAAAGCTCCCCCTTATTCATTTGAAATTTTCAAAACATTCTTTCCCTTTTTGTTATATCAAAAATGGTTCAAAACTGTGTTTGAAAACTTTGAAGTCCATAACAATGGAGAGTGAAAAAATTGACAAATTAATATTTTTTAAAATTGGCTCCCCCTTACTCATTTCATCATTTTTAGGCTTAACAAATAATCCAAGACTTAAACAAAAGTTAGATAACCAAATGTATAAAATGAAAGCATTAAGCTTAGAAGTTACCTAATCTTCTTCTCATGTGTGATTTGAGCATTCTTTGATTTTTTTTTACTTGCCATAGCTCCAACACACCTACAAAGACATTCACTTGATTTTTGGTATTCAAATTACTTTGGATCCATTTACATTAGTCACTATGTCTTTAGTTCCCTTAGGAACCCATACTTGTCTAATTCTATAAAATATTATCTTCTTTATAGGACAAGTATGTAAGGAATGACCATGATAATGGCAGTGTGAGCATTTTGCCATTATGTGACAAGATGAATTATTGAAAACAATTACTTTTTTCTTTTGTTAAGCTTTCAAGCTTAGCTTTCAAATCAAGATTTTCTTTTTCTAAAACATCTTTACTTGTTTTTGAAAACTCTAAATCATTTTTCAAAATTTCATTTTGGTTTTCAAAATCCAATTTTGTTTTCAAAAGAAAATCATTTTCAAATTCAAGTTTTGAAATCATTTTCTTAAATTTGGAATTCATGATCTCAAATTCCAAAAATAGTTCATCGAAAGCATCTTGAAACTCATCGAAAGAGTAAGAACTAAGCTCACTTGAGTTAGAAGATACCTTAGGCTCATCGAGAGCCAAAACACCATCCACCTTTGGATTGGAGAGAAGTATTGCACATGATTGGGCATCATCTTTCTTTTCTCCCTTCTTGTTGCCATAGAGCTTCTCAAGTTTCTCCCATATATCTTTGGAACTTTTGCATGTGAAGACTTTCTTGGAAACATCTTCATTGAGGCCACAAAGAAGAATGTGCATCGTCTTGTTTTTTAGCTTTGCCTTCGTGTCGTTAGCACTCTTTTGCTTCTTCCTTTTCTTAGGAGCTTCCACATGCCCATCTATGATGATATCCCAAATCTCAAAATCAAGAGATTTGAAGAAAAACTTCATGACATTGTTCCATTGGAAGTATGCTTCTCCTTTGAAGAGCGAGGACACGAGATAGAGCAGCCTTCTTCAAATCTTGCCATTTTCTTGAACGGTGTACTTCAAGCAATTGATCTTTACTCCCGGAGTCTTTCAATAGAGAAGAGGCTCTGATACCAATCATTAGGATTGATATGCTCGATTTTCTTCAACCGAAACAGTCAATGAGGGTTGTATTTGTTTAGTAGTTGAATTGGCTAAAATCGAAATAAAAATGGACAAGTGACACAATGATTTTAGAGTGGTTCGGCTTCTAACTAAGTTTACATCCACTACCTTAGCACATCACTAAGGATTTCTCAATTCACTCAACAATGAATTCGTCCCATTTTCCCGGTTTAGGAGGAAACCATTACAACCCTATCTTTTGGACTTAGCTAAGATAGAACCAACTCTAGTTTTTCTCTCAAGGCTAAAATAGAACCTCTCTTTTTACAAGGGATTTGTTTGGTAAACGTAATACCTCACAAGGTGGGTGTTTACACAAATTTAAGCTCACAAGATTGCAAGGATTTACAATAAAGCTCACTCTCTAAAGACTATTCACAAGAGAAATGAAAAGATAAGAATTTGATTCAATTTCTCTTGAACATGTTGCTTGGATATTGTCTCTAAAAAAACTTCAAGTTTTCCACCCTTCCATTTATAGTCCCAATTGAGCTTGTGGCCGTTGTTAGCCTTTAGGGATGTTTTGGAGCTGTTGGGGCCTTTATTTCTTGCAATAAATGCTTTTCTGGAGCTGTCCGTATCGGAACACACGAGCCCGTATCGGAACACACGAACCCGTATCGGAACGACCTTCTTCAGAACTAGTCGTTGAAGCCTGATGCAGCAAGCCATATCAAAACGCCTCTGGTCGTATCAAAATAGTGTTGAGATGTATCGAAACAGTTACAAACCGTTTCAGTACGAGTGATTGTTGAGCTGCATTTAAAAGATCGTTGGGGAGGTTTTGACCGTTAGTCGTATCGAAACACAAAAGGGTGTTTCGAAACAGAACTACACCATATCAAAACGGTCAAGCCCTATTTGGGTACACGTTTTGGCAGTTTCAAATCGTATCCATACAAATTGGCCATGTATCGAAATGGGTACTTAAAACACTGGTTTGGCTACTTAAAAACGTTTCAAACATTGCTAAAACCTTTTTAAACATCCTCAGACATAATTTCAAGTTGTTTGGACTTAAAACATTTTGATATCTTTTCAGTTTAGTCCAAAACTATTTTTCAATTATTATATCAAAACATTAGTTCTACATAGATGAATTCGTGAGATCCTCTCCCAATTCACTTGCAAACAAAATTAGGAACCAAGAATGAACAAACCTTGAATTAAAATTGCAAACTCAATTACCTAAACAAACCCAATGTTTCCCCAACCACAAAACACAATAACCCAAGCCAAATAAAGTTTTGTTCATTGCTAGGTTCAAAAGAAACACACAAAAAATATCCCTAGCATGAATCTAATCGAACAAGAAGGAAAAAGAAGATGATATCGAGCAACAACCTCCTATCATCTCTCCCTCTAATCAAACATATCCAAGAGCTGCGGCTATGTCTTCTATTTATAGGAGATGGTTACGTCAAAGTCTTTCTTGAGAAGGAAGTTATGTTGGAATTAAATAGCATTAAAGAGATAAATCTCTTTTATTGTATTTTAATTCCTCCAAAAACTCCTCATAAAACTCTTAGAATTTAATCTCCTTTTGATCTCTTCATGGAACTCCAACTCTTCTAGGATTTATATTTTCTTCTCATAATTGTCTCGAATTAAATGGATTTATCCTTCAAGAAATCGGCAGCTTCGTCCTTCTTTCCTCATTTGCTTCGGCAACTTCTAGCTTGCCTGCACAATAAATCCTGCGCACATAAAAAGACACACCTGCAGTACCCTTTTCCACAAAAATCGACCAAATTATAAAATCAAGCATTACGGTGAAGGAAATCATCAAAACATGCATGAATGCTTAATAATGCAACTAAAATGAACTTCAGTCTAACAATAATATGAGTAAAAAACGGTAATAAAAATAGTACTTTTGAACATTCAACAGCTTCACCTATGGTGATAATGAGCCTGACCGACTCGTGAGCTACTCGGGCTCGGCTTGGTTAAAGCTCAACTCTAGTGAGCTCGACTCGGGCTTGGGTTCGGCTCGAGACCTTAACAAGCCGAGCCAACCCAAGCTCGGCTCGAAAAGCTCGTGAACGGGCTCAGAATAGTTATATTATATTATATTATATTATATTATATTATATTATATTATATTATATTATATTATATTATATTATATTATATTATAAGAATAAAATAAATTAGAGAAAATCCACAAAAAGCAAATTAACTAAAATAAATTTGGCATTTGTCTTAGTTGGTTGTTGTTTGATTTTCTATTTTCTTTTATTATGTGTTTGTATTATAAGAATATTTCTTGGTTGTTTGGATTAATCTAATTTTGGGGCACTATTTTTCCCTTTCTCGACATTGAATTCTGTTTCAGTGTTGGTTATAAAATTGGCTTTTAAGGAGGCCCCATCTTTTAAAAAAACTATAGCAAAATTTTGCATTTTGATCCGAGCCCAATAGTATTGTTTCTGAGCCGAGTCGAAATTTTGAGCTCGACGAGCCGAGCTGGGCCCAATAATACACTTTCTGAGCCTAGCCGAGCCTGGTCAGGCTCGAGCTCGACTCGTTATCACCCCTTCACCCCGTGCCTAGAAGAAATGTGTCAATCACTTGGAAAGGAATACTTAAAAATCTCTCGAGTAGAGAGGTGAATTGTTGGATGAACAAAGAACCATTCCGATGGCAGCTTGACGACGGTAAAACTATCATATTCTGGGAAGATATTTGGTGTGACAATAAACCTCTTTTTGAATTTTCTACTCGACTTTACAAACTATTTTTGAGCAGAGGGATTATAGTTTCTGAACTCTACCGAAATGGTTGCTGGGAGAAGATCCTTTGGGAAGGTGTTTTTATCAGGCCTCTTCTGAAACGTGAAGTTGATACTCTTGCCAACTTAATTCTTCTTCTTCAACACCATAGATTGAAGCTAGACTTTTCTGACCGTATCATATGGTAATTTTTCTGTTAAATTACTATTTGATCTGCTCTCCACTGTTTGGGTTGCAGAACCTCAATTCAACTTTGACAAATCTGAAGCCTTAAGGTACCCTCTAAGGTTAAGAGTTTTCTTTGTTTATTAAAACTAAATAGATTACCCATGAAGGAATTTCTTAAATTTATTGGAATTTTAGTAGATGATTCTTATTTCGCTTTCTCTTGGTGCGGCTTTGATTTGAAAATGTAGATCACCTCTTTGTTAAGTGTCGTTTAGTTGTGTTTTTCTGGAAACTAATTTGCAGATGGTGCAATGTTAACTGGACTAATCCAAACAACGTGGATGACCTGCTGAATTTTTGTTATGATTCACTCAATTTTGAATGATTAACTCTGTTTGGCTCATCTCGATAGCGGCTGTATTCTGGGGGATTTGGTTAGTAAGGAATGAAAATTTTTCCAATGACAAAAGTACAAACTTCAAGGACTTAACCTTCCTTACAAAGGTTCGCACTCTTTTCAAGTGCAAAGCAATCATCGGAGATGGTTTCTTGAATAAAAGTAACTGATGGAAGAACCCTCGAGCTTGTATCATCCATTCGAGCCTCAAATCGAGAGCAATTAACCCATGGGATCTACCCTTGCTTGATCAGGTTAAATTCTCTGTATATGGATGTAACACCCCTATCTTAGCAAGGCAAAAAAATATAAAAAAGTGCAGCTTGGAAGCCTCGAACCCGCAACCTTCGAAAGGGTGAGCAAGGAATGTGCCAACTGAGCTAAGTTGATCCTTGATTTTAGTCTGCATCATTTTTAATGTTAATCTTAGACTCTTGTCTGAAAGAAAGAAAAATAGAATAGAAACCCATATCCTTTCCCCCGTCTTTTCATCTTATTTTACTTGTTTCGAACCGAGAAAGAGGGATCTAGAGAGTTCTCAACCCCCCAGCTTGACCCTGGTCTGTTTTCCTCCACCGCCGGTCGGTGGCATGCACCGCCACCATCGTCGTGCTCGCTGTTACACTGTGAACCCGATCCTGTGAGCCACTCGCGCAGCTGCCGTCCTAATCGTCGAGAATTGAGGTTCAAGGTTCGTCGAACCTAGGTTTATTACACTTCGGGTATTTGAGATTTTCGTCCGTGTCTGTTGTCCTTTCGTCGAACCGTCACCACCAATGAGTCCCTTGTGGCGGTGCGACCAAAACCCCTATGGTCGATCGTTGATCAGCCACTGGGAGACCCCTCATCGGAGTTACGTTGGTTTTTTTCCACTTCGAACTGTTTAAGGTATGATTCGTTCGTATTCTGGCTTGGATTATTGGTTTGTTCGATTTGAATAAACTGGGTAAACTCTGCACCTTGTTTTTCCGGCAGATCAGTGTCCTTTGGCGTCTCCGGCGATCACTCCGACAACCGTCCGACGACTAGATCTGGTTAGGGTGAGTTGACCGATTTAATTACGGTCTGAGGGTTCGAACCGGTCTGAGCCCAAACTCGTACATGATCCGTGTTCGACCCGACCTGTCTACCTGAGTCCGACCAAACCCGTTTCCCGAGTCGACTCAATGAGTCAGCTCGCCCGAGTTGACTCAGTGAGTCAACTCGCCCAAGTTAACTCAAATGAGTGAAACTAGTTGACCAGTGACGTTAGTGTTGACCTGACTGTTGACGTCTGCGTTGACTTTGTCTGCTGATGTCTGCATGGCTTCAGCGTAGACTTTGACCCAAAATGTCAAATTTTCCGAAAAGTCATATTTTTTTGTTTTTCGATGTCATGAGTCTGTTTTTGAAGCTCGTTTCGCGAAATTCTAACCCGAAAGCCTCTGAATTTGACCTTGAACCTGAGAGTGCTTATGTATTTAATTAATTGGTTAAGAGCTTTGTGAATGAGGTCTGATCTTGGGATTTGTGTAATTGAAGGTACTCAGAGTTCTTGGAATACAAATTGTTGAGGGATATCAAATCTGGGTTCAAGGGTGTTCGAATGTCGTTCACAGATCGATCGTTGTAGCTTGGAGCCAAGGTAATACTTTACTACCTTCTGCATGCTTTTGAATCACGTTAGTATTTGGTTAATGTTTGCAGGACCATGTTTGAGCATATGATTATTTTCGATTATGTCGGTTAATTATGAAATAAAAATAATAATAATGGCTACGGAAAACATTCGAATAAGAGATTTAATAAATTGAAAGGACTTTCGAGTTTAGTACGCGATTAATTAGACGGTTGATCTCTAAGTCTAATTATCCGTTTGATTAAAAAAAGAAATGTCGAAAATGTTTGAATAACAAATGATGAAAATACCCCTACCTATAAAAAAACAACCCGGGAAGCTATACTTGATCCAGCAAGACATCTGATACAGTTGAAAACCTCAGATTACCGAAATGTCATGGTAACCAGACTTGACCCTTGAGTTTGTAAAGTACTTGAGTTTGCTTGAATTCTGAATAATGTTTTGAATATAAATTTACGGGGAATATTCGTATGTATGAATTGATCAATGTGGTGTAAAAATGAAATTGATTGTAGTGATTAAAAAGGATTGAAAATACTGTTAATATTTGAATGGGATTGAATGACGCCAAAGACTGAAATTTCCTCGAGTATTAATTGTCAATCAACTGACATATGTGATATATCTTCGAGGTGTGAAACAATTGAATAGTTGGAAGGACCGGAAAACTCTAAACAATCGTAACACCTTCAGGCGTCGTATTCTCTGAAATACCCTCGAATATTATAATGACTGAGAATATTTCTAAGACATAGATTTGAGAACTCCAAATAAAGCCAAGCATGTAATGGCTCAAAAAAAGTGGTAATTTACGACTTGTGTCTGTTGATCGTTTTTTATACTAAGATAATATTGGAGGAATATCATATGAAGGCGTATAATTTATTTGGAGGAAGTACATAGTTAAAGGTAAGAGAGATCTGTTCTCGTAAGGCTCATCCGATGTTTTCGAATGAGTTCAAGTGCAATGCACAGGTCAGATACTTGGTAAATACCATTCGATTATATGCTTGATTCCTAGTAATAAGTTTAGCGGACGATTGGTAAAGGCAAACTACTTTTGGTTATACGTTGTGGTCAGTTGTGCGAAATAAATGTTTAAGGTGTATCTATCCGGTTAAATAATAAACATCGTATTGTTGGGTTCTGACCAGTTCAAGGGACTCAAAAACCTGAAGAGCAACTCGAATTCTTGGATTCTGTGTGTCATTGCTTATGCCTGATTGGTCTAAATTATCAAATTACCCATGAAGCTCAAAATGACTATAATACCCTCGTAAGTTGTAACGTTTGATTTACTCGCGATATATCTGAAATCTCGATAATCCTAATTCATCAACTTTCGATGTTTAGTCCGAGTCGTTTTATTGAACTCCCCTATTTGTAGGGATCTCATTCTGAAATCCGTTCAAAGATTGTTGAATGTCTATTTCTGATACTTATCGAGTGTTTTTGAGAAATAAATTAGGACGTAAGGCGCGCACCATAAATACGCTCTGTTCTAAACCAAAACACTATCCGCCTAAAATTCAAAAGTATGACACTGTTAATCGAAAAGAAAGCAATATATGGCTTCTGTCCTCTATTATGAAAATATATATAATACATGGCTTTGAATGATAATAATAATAATAATAATAATAATAATAATAAATTTAACATCTGTCTTCTGGCATAAAAGTAGATCGGATATCTATTTTCTGCAATACTATCTTCTGAATATAAACTGAAATTTATCTAGGGAATATTATCTGGGATATGAATGAAGATCTGTAGGCTCAGCGCTGGTAAGTCCTTCTTGACCTAAGCTCCTACGCCCAATGGGCCTAGGATAAGCCTTTCTGTTAAGCTCCTACGCCTATAGGCCTAGGGTAAGTCTTTCTAGACCTAAGGCATTCCCTTAGGTAGGCTCCTGCGCCTCAGGCCTAGGGTAAGACCTTCTGTATGCAGCTCAGGGGAATTGTATTTTGGAGTTCGGTTAGAGGATAATTAAGTAAATTAATAGAACTTTCTGACCTCTTCTGAAATACACCCTACTAAATTAATGTATCAAAGTTGAACTCTTCGTAAACTTACAATTCGCGCTTAATGAACCACTCTGAATTCCTTGATTCAACTTCCCAAATCTGAAATCTCTTTTGAATCTTTGGCCTTAGACTCATCTCTTAAGGTTCGGGTGATCAAATAAAGAACAACTCTGTTACCTTCTGTTATAACGCTCCAGTGAAACATCGAATCGTAATTAGAGCTTATTGTTGCCCAGTCCATCATGGCAGTTAAGCTTGTCATTTATCTGCTTGTGCTTTTAGCATCCCTTGGTAGTATGTATTACTGAACTTTTCGAAGCTCACGTTGTTTTTACCATCACAAGTTAGAAGATCGACCATGTCGCAGTTGTTAACGTTGGAATGGGAGTTTCTTCGGCTTGCTTGTGGAGTATGGTACCTAAAATTAGGGGGCATGTATGTCACGTTTTGATTTATATTCGAGTATGAAACTTTTATTAACAACTTTTATCACAGTTTTGTTTCATTGTCTGAATGTTTTCTGAAATTGTATTTTTAATTTGAAACTTGATTTATGATTTTAAATGGTCTAGCAATTGTTTATTTGAAATTTTTAATGTGGGTCGCTCCGGTGGCCCTAATGTGAGTTCCTAGGATCCGTGGTAACGCATAGACATGTCTAGGGGGTTACTATGGAGCAGGTATAGCAAATTCGGCTAGTTGTGGAGGGATCCTTCAAATCGAAACATGTGAAATTAAAGCAATGTTCTTAGAGCCTGTTTCTGGTTTAAGTGTTGATTTTGCAAAACTATCAGCCATCAAAATAGCTATAGAAATCTTCATTGAGGCTAATTGGTTGGGAAAAGCATATTTATTTATCAAATCGGATTCTCATGTGATGTTAAATTGGTTGTCTTCTATTACCCTTCGCCCTTGGCAATGGTGGTCTACCTTTGAAGAAGTTGATAGTCTGGTGAATCTTATTGAAAAGGTCCATTTTAATTGTATTCCAAAATAAATTAACTCCATGGCCGACCTTCTAGCTAAAGCTAGACTTGAAATATGATACCTTCAAAGCTTGGTGATGATACAAGTTGCAACACAGGTTGTTCTATGATGTTTATTTTCTGTTGTTGCTAGATGTTGATTAAGAGTTGTATTTTTTCTTCCTCTTATGTTTAGAAACTTCTTGTCCCTCTCACACATGGTTTTTAATTCCCAGATTGTAACTTTGACTTTGTATTTAGCTCTGTATGTGTAGTACTCTTTTACTATATCTAGGATATAGAGGTTTTTAATGAGGCTCACATTCAGGGTCAAGGCGTGTATGATTAAATCGCTCTTAATAAAAAACATATTTGTTGGACAAAAAAATCAATATAGAGACTTTCTAAAACCATATATATATATATATATTCAATTTTGCCACAAATGTGAGTAGGATTTGTAACACTACACCAGACTTGTTCTATCGCGGCACTTTTTGTGGCGTTTTCTAAACAAAGACCACTAATATTTCACTTATAACGACGTTTAAGGGAAAAGCACCACAAACTAACAACCATCGCGACGTTTTTTTTAAAAACGCCGCCATAAAGTAATTAATAGTGGCATTTGAGTATAAAAAACGTCGCAATAGATGTATCTTTAGCGGCGTTTTCAATAAACGCCGCAATAACTCTTATATTGGCGGCATTTGGTTTTATAAACGCCATAAATGTTTTCATTTTAGTGGTGTTTTCTTTAAATAAACGTTGCAATAGGGTTTCTGTTACCACGTTTCATTTTTAAACGCAACTAGATTGAATATATCAAACTCAGTCAGAGTTATCGTGCAAAAATCCCTAAATCTATCATGGAAAAATAAATTACTAACGCTCCTGGTCCTCCTTGCCGTCCTCCTCATCGCCGTCGACCGTCCCTCAGGCCGCTCGATCGCACCAGCAAGCAAGCGTCACCGTCGATCCAAGGGTAAGTAAACTGTAATTTCTTGTGATTTTTGCACGATAACTCTGACTGAGTTTGAACAATTGATTAGTGGAGAATGAATGAAACACCTTTCTTCTTTTCTGAATAAAAGATTAGTGGTTAAAGTTTAAACAATTGATTGAATTTCAATCCTCGAAAGGTTAGAATTTGGGGCTTTCATTCCATTGATTTTAAGCTTAGTTATTGTTTGTACCATGTAGCTCAGAATTTGGGACTTCCATATTTAAATGTGTATCTGAACTCAATTGGTACAACGAATTCACTTCAATTAATGATTTTTTTACAATACATAATTATAACACGAGTTGCTTTCTCATCTTCAAAACTATCCTTCAGTCCTTGCTCTAGAATTGATATGCTCAAGACTATTTGCATAGCCACCTCTTGCAATAAAATTTGATGATTGCCTTTCCTTTTACTTGTATTGAAGATAATATTGTTTGCGTACTGAAACATTTTGTCATATGCCTTAATCTCTTTTGGTAAATGCCTATTCTATGTTGTTCATTTTGGAAGTTTGGGTTGGTGCATATATCAACAAGGGATCTCTTAAGAGCAGAAGTATCATCCGGGACTGAAATTGGAAATAAAGCGAAAGAATTCATGAATGTGAGACGTCTGGTTCCTGATGAAATTGTGACGGTTGTATGGCATTAACTTTCTCACTTAAATCATATTATTCTTTTATCCTTTGGTTCCTGATGAATTAGAAGCCAAAAGACAAGGAATGTTCTACGGAGACCCTGCAGTTATCACTTCCTGCATTCCCACAAAGGCTGCTCCACATGTTTGAGATCCATAGCAGAATCTTTTGAAAGATGGGTTCGGTTTGGGAAAGATCTCGAGTTGCTGGATTCTCCCAATGAGAATTAGTGATCAAGCGGTTACAATAAAGCTTGCTATATGTGATGACATTGCTGATGTTGTTGCCATTCTTGTTCAGATGTTAGCGAAGCTTCCAACAGTTGGTATGTAGTTGTGTATTATGCATATCAGTACTCATTCACTCATTCTTCTTCAGATGTTTCATAGCTTGGACTTTAATGTGAATTTTCAATTTCCATCACAACACATGTTGCAAAGCTATAAATTGAGAGCCATGTTAACATTGACATCTTTTATGGTATTTAAAGACGGCTAATACTGTAGTAACTTCGGTACTAGTGTTGACCAAGAGGTAGTGGATCGGGAAAGAGAGGCATAGGAACGAAATATGTAGAGGGATTAAATTGTGACAAAATATACTTTTTGTAATGAAATAAATATTTTGTTTAACAAATATTTTAAGTTAATTGTGACAATATATTTTTGGATGAAATAATTATTTTATTTAACAAATATTTTAGATCTATAATTTACATTTTTGACGAAATAGAAATAGGGAAAAAATAATTTTTATTATTAGTTTAATTTCCCTACAATCAAGCTTAGCGGCGTTTGAAAAGCAAAACGCCGCTCAAAGTCAGGCTATTGCAGCGTTTGTAAAAGAAAACGTCACTACAGGTCAGGTTTTCCCGGCGTTTGAAATATAAAACACCACTAAAGAACAGTTATTCGCGGCATTTTCGTTTACAAACGCCGCTACAGAACTTGACTTTAGCGGCGTTTGCAAAAATAAATGCCACTAAAGAACACTCATTTGCGGCGTAAACACCGCTATAGATCTTGACTTTTTGCGGCGTTTTTTTACCTAAAAACGTTGCGAACTATTGTAGCGCTGCTTTAAGAGGCATTTCTTGCGGCGCTTTCATAAGCGCCGGAAAAGTTTTTAGTAGCGCTAAAAACGCTGCTATAGGGTTAAAAAATGTTGTTAAAGAACTGTTTTGTTGTAGTGTAATGTTTATTTAATAAATTAAATATCATATGAAATTATATAGTATTTATAATATTATTTTTAAAGAAGACATTTTGAGGGGGGAAATGTTGATGAGAGTATAAAAGAGTAAAAATGATAGGAAGAATGAATTTTCTAAGAGTTGTAGTCAGAAGATTAAATGGAATAAAATGCAAAGTTGGGAGACTAAATTAAAAAAAGAAAATTTGTTTTCAGAAAATAGAATTGAAGTTACATAGATATTATACACCGTAGATGAGCATGTTGTTCAAATTTGGTTAAAAAATTTAAAATGAAAGGAGGAATGGAAGAAATAAGGAAATCACGTGGAGTTGAGGTACTAGACTAGTCCACTAATTACCAAAAAATCCGAGTTAGTCGAACTAACAAATCTTTTTTTTTTTGATCGATAAGCGTATGATTTTATTCAGTGTAAAGAAATCATACAACCTCCCATATGCCTCCTTAAAAAACCTCCATATCCTAAATTGGAGGAAAAAGAGTGCATCATGGAAGGTATAGGCCAAAATGACATGCCCCAAGTCGGACCAAAAACCCCATTACAAATTCATCCCATCATCCGCAGTAGCATGAAGCCAAGACACTCTATCCACACCCCCTTTAGCGAGCGCATCGG
Source organism: Hibiscus tridactylites (assembly GCA_958450335.1). Classification (NCBI taxonomy): domain Eukaryota; kingdom Viridiplantae; phylum Streptophyta; class Magnoliopsida; order Malvales; family Malvaceae; genus Hibiscus; species Hibiscus tridactylites. Next base: position 82,819,450 of record OY288268.1, on the reverse strand, counting down.
CGAATGAATTCGTCTCACGAAAAGCATGATGAAAGCAAACACACCGAAGCTGTAAACAAGCATAATCAATCTCGCGAAACAGTCCTCTATACCTCCATGGTCGTTTGTCCTTGTGCAGCACCCAGGATAACGCAATCCGCGAGTCGGATTCGATAATAAACGACCCGTCCTCCTTCCACCTTGAGTCGGCCAGCAATCGAACCGCATGCCAAATGGCCCAAACCTCAGCTTCATTCGATTCCATACACCCCAATGGTCCCGAAAAAACAGCCAGCACTACACCCCTCGCATCCCACAGCATACCCCCACATCCCGTCAAACTTGGTTTCCCCCTTGCCGCGCCATCCACGTTAAACTTTAGTACACCTTCTATCGGTGGGCACCAATGGATTCCAGCTCTATGTTTCACTGTACCTGACGGCACACACAGCACTGGCCGCTCCCACCAAGCAGCCTCTGATATAACCTCGCCGTGTACGGAGAATTTAATCCAATAAAATGCACGAAGCTTGATAAGGAAGAGCAGCTCCTCGACAGCCATTTGTTTCTGATTGAAAATGACTTCATTCCGCGCAAGCCATAAAGACCACAATACCGCTGTACAACCAACCAACCACCAAGCTCTCCCTTCTCCCGACAACACCCCACTACAACACTGCACAAAAAAATCCGCAAACGTTTTCGAATTCGCCCATGACATCCTCCACCATCGGAAAAACGCCACCCACACGCTGCTTGCAAATATGCATAGAAAAAAGATATGCTCTTCCTCGTCAACCCCCTCCCTACACCACACACATTGAATTCCCGCTAAAGGCACGCCCCGAGCGCTGAGCATAGACAGAGTCGGTAATCGGCGTAATTGCACGAACCATAGGAAGCATTGTACCTTCAGAGGCACTTCAATTTTCCACACATTAAAGCCATCAAAACCATGGTTGGATAGTCCCAACGAAGACATCAATTTCATTAAGCTCCCCACTGAAAACTGACCAACCGCATTCGGCTTCCAGACCAGCACATCGCTTTCACTCTCACACAAGGTAAACCCCCTCACAATCGCTCGCATTTGTCTCAGCTGGTGCTGTTCAAAAGATCGCAAGTCACGGCTAAAAAACAGCAACCATTCCGCATGGCTCAATGTGCCTTGCAGCGCATATTCACATACCACGGCTGCCTTGTTGCTAGCACATCTAAAAATGTGCGGGAATACCTCACAAAGAGGCTCCTCTAAACACCATCGATCGTACCAAAACAGCACCCTTTTCCCGTTCCCTATGTGCCACAAGAAACAATCGTCACTCATAAACTAACCCGCGACATCCCCTTCTTGTATCTCAACAATTCTCCTCCAAACGAAAGACATGTGCTGCTTACCCACCATATTCGGCAGCCTCCCCCTCACTGCAACGCCATCCTTAGCTTCCACAATCGATTTCCACAAAGCCTTGGGGGAATCGGCATATCGCCAAAGCCATTTAGCAAGCAATGCTGAATTTCGAAGCTCAATATTTGCCACTCCAAGGCCTTCTAACTCCTTTGGCTGACACACTTTCTCCCAAGCTACTCGGTTCATTTTCCTTTTTAAATCCGTATCGCCCCACAAGAATGCACGCCGTATCTTCTCAATTTTATTCAATACAGTTTTCGGCACCCTAAATATGCTCATATAATATAGAGGCAGCGTAGAGAGCACCGAGTTCACCAAAGTCACCCTTGCGGCAAAAGATAATGAATTCTTTTTCCATCCCGCTAAACACAAGCGCATCGGATTAATTACCGACTCCCAAACCTTACCATTCTGTGGGTTAATTCCTATCGGAATTCCCAGGTATTTAAAGGGTAGTTCAGCTCGCACACATCCCAATTCCTTAGCCATCTCCAATGCCACTGCCTCCTCTAATCCCACATCATACATTGCCGATTTGGCATAGTTAATTTGCAGCCCCGATCCATACTCAAAACACGTCAGCACGCGCTTCAAGTTTCTAGCAAATTCAATCTTCCCTTGAATGAAGATAACCGTGTCATCGGAAAATTGCAAATGCGAGAGCCGACAATCCGCAGCAACACTCACTCCTCTAATCAGCCCCAAGCCTTCCGAATTTACCAAAACATGGTGTAATGCTTCCGCGACAATCACAAAAAGTAACGGCGACAAGGGGTCACCTTGTCGCAATCCCCTTTCCACAGCAAACTCCGATGTTGCACTACCATTCACAAGGACCGAAAGCCGTGCTGTACCCACACATTTCAGTATCCAATTCCTCCATCTCACCCCAAAATTCATCCGGCCCATGACATCCACAAGAAACTCCCATTTTATGCAATCATATGCCTTCGCGAAGTGAATTTTCAGCACCACACCTCCTTCACTAAACCGTCGCATCCGAAGTGAATGAACCACTTCGTTGGTTAACAATATGTCGTCAACAATCTGCCGGCCTTTAATAAAAGCAGATTGCTCTTCACTAATCACCGAATGAAGTACCTTTTGTAGCCTTCCCGCTAAAACTTTCGCCACTATTTTGTACATCGAATTCAGTAAGCATATCGGCCGAAAATCGCTAATCACATGTGGGTTCTCTTTTTTTGGGATCAATACAACAAAAGTCGAGTTGGCCCCTTTCGGCAAAGAGCCATGCGCATGGAAATCCTTAAACAATCGCCCCAAATCATCCTGCAAGAACTCCCATCCCTTCTTGAAAAACGCAAAACTAAAGCCATCAGGCCCCGGGGCTTTCGCGCCTTCACAGCTCATAATTGCATCTTTAATTTCGGACATCAAAAAATCAGATTCAAGCATACCAGCAGCCGCCCTGTCCAGCCTACAAAACCGCACATCTGCCTCCATCATTCCAAGGCAAGGTCGACGAGCAAAATGTTTTTGAAATTCAACCTGAATATGGCGTTTAAACCTCTCCTTATCCTCCACCCATGCACCATTGATCCGCAAGCCCATAATCTGATTTTTTCCAGCTCTAATTTTAGCACTTCGGTGAAAAAATGAAGTATTGCGGTCCCCCGCTTTTAACCAAAGAGTTCGCGACTTCTGTCGCCAAATCGATTCCCTGTACTTGTGAAGACGCCACAGCTCAATTTTCAGCCGACAAATCTTATTGAATTTTTTTGAATTAACAAATCTTATTTTATCATTGTAACTGTTTTTGATTTTTTTTTTCAAATCAAATTGAGTTTATAAAATACGAGTCAAGTAAAATTGAATAAATTTTTTAATTGAATCGAGTTTTACCCACCCAAAATAAAAGAATAATCATAAGTTACATATATTAATCATAATAACATAAAAATAGAACTATCTTTTAATATTTAAAATTTTATTATGTGAAATATGTTTCTTTATAAACGAGGGATTTTAAACTAGTTTTTGTCATTAATCCAATATTGTATAAGAAAATTTAACCGAGGTTTAATTCAATAACTAATTTGCGTCACCCTATCCGCATAGCAGAGTTTTTATTATTCTTTGTTTACCGACTGTAATATTAGTTGGTTGTCAAGCGCCGAAATACATTATTTCTTTTGTTCTTATATTTTTTATCGTTTGTCTTACATTTTTATTTTTGTGTTTTTTTTTTTGTGTTCTTTTAGTTTTGAACAAATATTAAAAAATTGGCTAAAAAATTAAATAAAATTAGATGTTAAAATAGAACTAGTAGACTTGACTAACTCAAATCTTCTCATTTAATTAATTCAATCGAATACTCACTCCTTTTTAAATAGTTAAAGACTTAATGTAACTTTTCTTTATGCTTTAATCTTATTCTCACACTTCCTCAAAAAAAAATTAATTCTCACTTAAATTAGTTAACACTCCCTCAATAAAAAAAAAAATTCAATCCATATAAGTAAAAGTAAATTACAGGACGTAACTTGTAAGTTAAGTAATTAGTATACCCCAAGAAAATTAAGGTGTTCATGGTAAATATCAAAATTTGATTTCAGACATTTTAAAATTAATTAAATACCCTAAAAGGTAATTACATAAATCAATAGGATTAAGCTCGAGTGAAGGTGTTCATGGTAAAGTGAAGACTAATTTTATTCCTTCAAATTTTTTAATCAAATTAATTCAGATCAAGCCTAAACCTAAACCAACTCAAATAACTCATTTTACTATTTGAAAGAACTAAAATATTATATATATAATTAATTTAAACAAAAATATTTAATCTATTATCAGAATTTTAATACAACCGGCCCGAATAATAATTGACTTAGATCAACCTATGTTTTACTGATCAAACAGGCAAATATGATGCATGTATACTCCTAAATCTAATTGGTTTACTTTTCAAACAAGCAAACTTAGGGTTTAGGAAGCTTTTCACATATATATACATATGTATGTATACATTGTTTGATCAGAATAGCCATTTGTATTTGAAGTGAGTAGCCGGTGTTGATAATGGCAAGCAGCGAGCCGCAGTTCCAAATGAAGGTGGAGCACTGTCTAACTCCAAACACGGCTCCTCAACTTCCCAATGTCGAATTTCTACTTCATATTCGTACGTCTGTTTGGGATGATCATGGTTGTGTATGGCAGGATCCTTGGCAGCCGGATACCCAGGAGGAGATCGTCGTTTTGCCGGAATCCGTGTTTGGCTCCGAACTACACCGCAACGTTATCTCTCGTCGCCTACTCGAAGCCGGATGGCTCGATCAAGGCCACCGTGAATTGATATTGGATCTCAGTTTTTCGTCTCAAACTCGATTATAGAAAAAGAGAAGGAGAAGAAGAAAAAGAATCAAAATAATAATACATGTGACGAGACGCTGAGGATAATATTTCGAGTTGAAAAGATCGTGATGATGGAATACTATGATGAGTTAGACTTAGAGGCAACGGCCATGGAGTTGTCGATGCAAGAAGAACTGAAGCTGGTTCCGGCGACGATAGAATCGATCCAAGCTTTGAAGAAAACGAAGCTTGTTGAAGGGTTTGGCAATGGTGACGATATTGAGTGCATGATTTGCATGGAGAAGTTGGTGTCGTCTGAATCAGAGGTTGTCACACACATGCCATGTTCTCATCTCTTCCATGCTGATTGTATTGAGAGGTGGTTGAATACCTGTCATCTCTGCCCACTGTGCCGCTTTCCGATGCCGACTGATGCCGGAAATCACTAGGGTTCTATTTCCGATTAGTTTTATTTTGTGATGTTTACTGTAAAAAGTTTTGGTTTAAACACATACTGCTACTTTTGATAACTGTTATCGTTTTGATCTTTTCAGGCGTCGTTTTATGCATTTTGGCTTATATGATTATATGAGATTAAATCATTAAGGGAAATTTCAAAGCTATATTTCTTTTGAATTTTAATATTAAATAAAGAATAATACAGGTTTATAATCTAAATTTTAGCTCAATAAATTTACTTAATCACTTGGAGTTTCGTGAACAGTTACGTGTAAAATAGTAATTATAAGTATACAGATCAAATAATTATCATTATAATTAATTATTATAAAGTACAATTTGATTAATAATTATTATAAAGTACATTGTTAGGAGGGATAACCTCTCACCCCAAACATAGACCGTAAGAAAGACATGCATATTAAATAGATGAAATAAATTTAGACACGAAATTTGTATGAAGTGACTTAATCAAAATAAAATATAGACTGAAAATAGGCATATAATATCTATTTATATAATCATGATAGATAAGATTCAAATATAAAATCTAAAAAATTTGGTTTATTTGTCTTCTTTTTTTTTTTTGCTGAAAAATTCATTCAACGACCATGGTTTAAGCATAATTTTTTTTTAGAGAAAAGAAAAGATGGCTCTCTCAGGTGGATCCTCTTCTCTATTATTTTTTTTTTAACTCTCCCTATGTAGGATAGAAGGATCTCAGCTATGTTTTCTGCATGTAGCTCTTGGATGTCTTCCCTTCTTCAATAACTCTCTCAACCAGAGACGAAACTATAGGTTAATGAGAATGGACTCGAGTTCACCATAAAATTTAAAATTAATTTGTTTGATGTTTAGTTTATATTATAGTGTTTACCCTGAAAAAAATTCGTGTCCACCCTAAAAATGTTGTGTCATTTATTTGTTCAACTCAAAATTTTAATAAAGCTTAAAATTTGTTGGACTGAGGCCCAAATTTATTCTACAGCCAGATCAAATAGCTATTTTTTTTTATCTGAGACTACAAAAAAATAACACTTTGGCAAAACCAAACCCCTCCACCCTAGAATATACTAGATAAAACCAATAACCCAATACCTATTTTTAACTTGGTAAAACCAAGCCCCTCCACCCCTACAGCATGCTGGATATCAAAAATTCGCAAAAGAAAAGTAGACAAATTTAGGGTAGAAACTAGAAAAAATAATAGAACAAATTTAAAGGAAAGGTCAAAACCCTTTTTGAAAATTTTCAACGAACAACACCTTCTATAGCGAATTCGAACAGCGAGCAACTCTACGACGACGAGTAGACAAAGATATCTCGATAATGACCACCTTAATCAGACGACGGAATGATAACGTCCGTTGTTTTTAAAATTAGATCTATGCAAGTCTAATTGATTTTAAAAAATTGACCTTAAATTTGGTTGAAACACGAAAAATAATAAAAGAAATTTTTGTTTGGATTGTTCAATCGTCGTCAACGGTGGTTGATGGAAACAAACAATACCAACGAATGACAACTGTCATGGCTGATCTCATATAACCATGGTTGAAATTTCATAAATCTAGAAAGATAAGAAATTAAGAAAGGCGGCTAATAAACTAAAATGACCTACAAGGAAACTTAGGTTATAATTTTAGTTAAATACTTACCTGAATAACCATCCGACCCGACCCGTATTCTCTCTTAGGTCAGCGCTTTTTCCCTTATTTTAGTGTAAATTATTCGTGTGGCCATACCGCTTTTTGAACTCTTTCAATTAGGTCATCATCTCCGAAATGTTTTAGCAATTGAGCCTTGTAAATTATTGATTCTCCCAATTTTTTCCAAATTTACCTTAAAAGAATTAAAATTCTGTCCATTTATAATATTTTAAGTTAAAAAATTAATTAACTACAGATTTGGACTTTAGTTATTAATTAAATTTAATATCGTAATTGTAATTATTAATTGAATTTAACATGATAATTGTAATTATCAATTGAATTAACATGTTAATTTAATTATCAATTAAATTCAACATGACAATTATATATAATTATCTTAAAATGTTTTAATATATAATTATATTAAATTCAACAAAATAGTGTGAATGTTGACATGTATAAACAACCACACATATTAACATAAATCATAAATCAACAGATCCATCGCATGAAAATCAAATAGTGCCCAACAAAGTCCCTACCATAGATACACCATCAACTTTATACTCGACTAGACATTCGAAGTTAATATTTTTTTTGGTTATATGTTTTGCAATATATTTTATTATAATTAGAGTATTATTAGTATTTTTATCTTCAAAAAATTGTGTGTTATTAATGTATATGTGCGCACCCTGGAAATTTTTTTTTGGATCCGCCTAACAAGAGGTCCATCTAACGGGAGGTGCTCGGTTCCATACTACCTATATGGTCTTGTTTTTTTTTTCGTCAACGTCATCCCGACCCCCTAAAATATTTGTCGGTATAATCGGTCGCCAGAGACTTCTCACTTGGAAGATTTTTTGTCAATCCAAACGTACGGCGTCGTTCTTCAACTCATTGTGTTGTTTGCTGCCTACTTAGGTTTCCCTATGTTAGTGTTTATACGTCTTGCCACTGTGTTAGCTTTGTTCCTGAGACTATGCTTGAGATCTATATGTTTTGTGGGTTTTTATCTTGTTTATGTACTGTTCTTGTTCATGATGAAGCATTCCAATTGATAAAAAAAACTTGTAATTTAATACTTTATACTCGATAAAAACTTTAGTTTTCTATAAAGTAGGAGCTATTCACCAATAATTTAATATATATTTTAAATATTTATATTAAATTTTAAAAAAATTTGATTACAAACTGACACCATGTGTCAAATACTATTTCTTCATGTGAAATCAAGTGCAAGATATAAGTTTTCTATAAACTAAAACTTTGTACTAATATGCTAGCTATCAACTTTCACGAGATCAAGTATTAAGCCTATTTTAAAAGTAGATGGGCTCCAATTTTAAGATTTAATAAGCACAATCAATAAAAATAGTCAAATTATTATATACGAATAAAATCCACAACTTATCTATGGTATACATGCTAAAAGTGGGGTGATAATCGAGTAGAGTTGATTCTAAGGGTGTGTTTGGATCGCGAAAAAAAATTACCAAAGGAAATAAATTTTTTAAAATTTTAAATTCACGTTTGGTTTTCAAAGATTCTCACTAGGGGCTAATACAACATTACAATTAGTTCTGCCTTTTGGGCTTTATACCATGAATCTTATCCCCTCTAATTTCTTTGGTATTTGATAATTTCTTCCCTTTATGACAAATGTGCCCTCATAAAATATGAAAATTTCAGCCTAGTCTTTCCCTACAATATGAAAATATGAACCCTACACCCTAAAAATTAAAAAAGTATAATTTTTCATCGTATTTTTTAAACTTTTTTTAAAAACTAATATTGTTTGATATGTAAACCCTAAACCCTAAAAATTAAAAAGTATAATTTTTCATCATATTTTTAAACTTCTTTTTAAAAACTAATATCGTTTGATACATAAACCCTAAATCTTAAAAATTAAAAGGTATAATTTTTCATCGTATTTTTTAAACTTCTTTTTAAAAATTAATATCGTTTGATACGTAAACCCTAAACACTAAAATTTAAAAAGTATAATTTTTCATCGTATTTTTTAAACTTCTTTTTAAAAACTAATATCGTTTGATATGTAAACCCTAAACCCTAAAAATTAAAAAGTATAATTTTTCATTGTATTTTTAAACTTCTTTTTAAAAACTAATATCGTTTGATACATAAACCCTAAACCCCAAACCCTGAAAATTAAAAAGTATAAATTTTCATCGTATTTTTAAAACTTCTTTCTAAAAACTAATATCGTTTGAAACCCTAAACCATAAAATTTTAACTCTAATATAATAAGGAAAATACTTTGATGCACAAGCTTGTGTAAACTTTAGTTTACACAAGCCCTTTAATTTTAGGGTTTAGGGTTTAGGGTTTTAGGTTAGGGTTTAGGGGTTTAGTATGTAGGGTATATAATTTAAGGTTTATGGGTAGAATTTAGAATTTAGAGTTTAGGATTTAGGGCTTAGGTTTTAGGTTGCTAGGGTTTGTGATTTAGATTTTAAATTTTATAAAAGAAATGTGTAAAAAAAATTTACACAGCTTGTGCATCAAAATAAAACCCATATAATAATCTCAACATATTTACATCGTTGTAAATAAGTTATATTTTCTCAAACTTAATTACAATTTACACCGGTGTAAATCTATTATTTTTCCAATATATATCACAAGGATAATTTGGTAAATTATACATTTAAGTATTATTATATTACTCCAACCAAACATTGTCATCTTACAGTCTTGCCAAATAAGCCAAACAAGAGAATATAACATTCTCAGTAATATGTCAGGTAATGTTACATTCTAGTAATCTTATTCTCAGAGGTAATCATCTTTTCCGTGAACCAAACGCACCCTAATAATTTTTTGAGTTAGTCGAGTTGATGAGTCTTATTTTATTATTTAAATTTTATTTAAAGAACTTTTTGAGTCGAAATTTTCTGTTTATAAAATTGAAATTAAGTCGAGTGAAATCTATTGTTTGACTTTCTAAAATCATATACGAGAAGTTTTAAACTAATTTATGTCATTAATCCAATGTTACATAAGAAAATATAACCGACATTTAACTCAATAACTAATTAACGTCATAAGAATTTGAATTACTGAATGAGTATATAACGTTTGAATTATAACAAACATGGGTGAAGACGAGCTTATACCATAGTTTCCGTACTTTCTGAATTTGAGAATATTTTTCTGAATTCAACAAATGATTTTAGTAAAAAATGATAATATTTATTTTAAAAATTTTAAATTTAAATAACTTTATCTATAAAATAAATATGTACTACTATCAAAGGATTAAGAAAAAAATATTAACAAAATCTACCTTATAAAAAATCCGTTTATTTCCCAACTCATTCAATATTGTATATCCATTACAAAGCCCCGCCACCAATGGAATATATATATATATATATATATATATGCGCGCATATAAACTAATATTATAGAATCAATTTCTTTAATAAAACCAAATAGCAAAAACATAGACTAACATAGAAATAAAAAGTAATGGAATTAAGTAATATTTTTTTATTAGATATTAATATTCTCAATACATGTCGGAAATCGAATCTATATAAAATAAGATAATATCAACATCTTTAATCACTCAGTTAATTAATATATCTTGAAAATTAAGTATTATTATTGATTAACAAGGGTGACGACAAATGCAAGTATCGTCGGGAGCATTGACAGTGATGCAAAAGCCATGAGCATCTTCCCCAAACTTGGCCCTGCATCCATTGAAGCATTCGTTTATTTCACACCCTCCATCATGCCCTAACACATCGCAGCTTCCTATTGCATTTACCATCTTTGGCTCATTCCCTATAAAAAAATAATTAAAATTTAACAAAAAAATATACACGAAATAATGATTAATCCTCTATTTAAACCATTAAACAGATAGACAAAAGACAACCGTAGTTTACCCCCCAAAAATTAAACATATTTTAATAATATTCAAATTTGAGATGGAGAATGTTTAAAAGAAAATGAACACAGTTAAAAAGAACAAAAAAAAAATTACATGCGGTAATGAAGAGAACGATGAGGAAAATTGCGGGAAATGAAAGGTTTTTCATGGTGTTTTTTTTTTACTTGGTGGTTTTAGAGAAAATAATGAGCGAGCTGAGGAATGATGTGCTTGAGTTGGAATATTTATAGGCAATAATTTGGAAATTAAAACATATATTATCCTCTTGATTTTCCTAAATTAATTCTTTAGGTATGTTTTTTTAGGTATGTGTGTATATATTTTATCTATTTCCTAAATTAATTCTTTGTTAAATTTGTTTTCACAAGGAATGGAAATTGAGGAAAAAATCTCCTCTTGATTTTCTTATTACGTTTAGATTCATTTCCTTTATTGTTCCCATTCTTCAAATACAAAGAAATTTTCTTAAATATATAAAATTTTGTGACTGTCCCTAACACCTCTCCATAATTCATCCGTAGATATAGTGTAATAGTCAAAGGTATTTACCAATTCTTTATGTATCTGTTACAAATAAAAATTTAAAATTGAGTATAATTTTTTTTATTAATACACATTTCATATTTAGTCCATTACATGGGTGACTCTCTCAATTTAACTTGCTTCTTTCACAATATTAAAATTTTAATATCTGACTTTATTTAAAGAATCTAACAACTCATTCAGCTTCACCAATTGATTATTTACAATTTTTCGAGAAGACATACATAATTTCACCCTTCACATCTACTATTTGACTTGTGTATGAAATTATATTTTAATAAGTTACTGGTCTAATAAAAATGATGTGTTGAATATTTTAAATAGTCATAAATTCGAATTTTCATGTTAATATATTTGATAGGAACTTGTCAAGTGTCTCTAAAAATTTACAATTGATTTCCGTGGTTGTAGTCGGTTGGTGTGATATGATGAATTGATGCCTCTCCAGGGGTGGGTCTTGACATACCAAGTTTAAAAATTTTAAGATTTATTTGAAGGAATAAAAACTCAATGAGGATTTTAATTTTTTTTTACGAGAACCAAGTTAAATTTTTTTGAAAACTTGAAAGGCCAAATATATTTTTTTCAAAAATTTGGAAGGGCAAGCCCCTCACCACCATCCGTCCTTGTATCTATCGATCTTTTTAAGGAAGCTACTATTGAAGAACGTTAAGATTTTTCGATCAGTTTTATATAAAAAATTTGATAAACTTTGTACAAAATTTAAAGATGAAAGTTAATTGGTCTCTGCAAATTTTGATTTAAATTAAGGGTTATATTTTGATACACAAGTTGGGTAAAAAAATTACACAACCTTTCTATAAAAATTAAAACCTAAATCCTAAACTCTAGCACCATAAAACATAAACCTTGAACCTTAAACTCTAAATTCTAATCATAAACCTTAAATTTTACACTCTACACGCTAAACACTTAAAACATAACCCTAAACCCTAAAACTTAAAGGCTTGTATAGTTTACACAAACTTGTATATTAAAGTATTTTCCTTAAAATAATCTATCAATAAATCAATGATTATAAAAAACACATTTTAACTATAAATTCTGATTTAAATTTTGCCTTTTATTATTAACAAAGATTGACATTGTTACCGAACAAAAAAAATTAATAAATATAAAAATATTTAATAATAACTTCTAACAAATAATTTATTTGGGAATGAAATGAACCTCTTAAAAAACAAGATTTATGACAAACTCGACATCGATCCTCATGAAAATTTTAAGGCTTAAGGGTTCAAAAAACCCCTAAACTTTCAAAGAAAAATTAATTAAGCCCTTGAAGTTTTTTTACACCCAATTAAGCCCTTAAACTAAAAAAATTAATCAATGTAACCCTTCGACTAACGGAATCCGTCTTTGATCGACGGTTCCGTTAAATCATGCTTAATTGGCCCGTTATCCATGCTATGTCATCCGTTAATGTCAGAATCTTTAAAATCATTTGCTGATTTGGATTTTTTTTTTAAATGCTGATTTGGATTTTAACGCCGACCTGAAAATTTTAAAAATTTATTTATTAATTATGGTGGCAATTAAACCCTAAAATTAAAAAAAAAACCTTTGAAAACTGAATTTTCGTGATAATCTTCTCTTTGAACATCTGAAATCCCAATATCTCTTTTACAGAGAGCAATCGAAAAAGCCATAATTCAAGTTCTAAAAGATATTGAAGCGTAAGAGTGAAAATCGAACACTTGTTACAGTTAAACCGATTTTTCTTTGAAATTGGTAGGTTGTTTGCTTAATTCATATATTTTTATTTGATTAATTCATATATTTTCATTGCTTTATTTGTATTTCTTTTGAGAAGACAGAAGTTTCGATAGTTTTGGTTTAGAAATTGACTATCGTTTTTGTTTCCAGAAGTTAAAACTGGTTTACTTCTAAGAGGTGTATGTGGTTGAAAGCTTTTGTGAAGAGGAATAATTCTGGACGAAAGGTATATTGTTGGATAGTTTTCTTAATATTATTGTTTAATAGTTTACTGTTATATTAAAGTGAACATAACTACTCCATGTGATTCTTGTTTTTTTATATTTTATTGTTTCCAATTGTTGTAGCATTTTAAGAGTATATATGCTCCAAATTTTAGTGATTTATTGAAAGTGTCAATTTCCAGAATTATGTACAAAGTGCATTCATGAGTTATCTGTTTTTATGAAGTGTTGATAGTAGGACATATATAATTAAAGTCTTGTTAGAAAACATGTAAACATTATCACCATAAAAATGTCATTATAAATTACTTGTTATTGTTAGTATTAACATGGTGCAGTTGAAAATTTCTGATGCAGAATGAGTGATGATGGTAAACAGGTCCATGTGCTGCGATATTTTCATGGTGGTAGATTTCAGACTAATCCTAGGTTCGAATATGTTAATGGGGCTATTGAAAATTTTCAAGTTGATCCAGATAAGTTATGTTTATGGGATATACTAGGTAATGTGGAACTGCTAGGATATGGTCAACACCAATTTATATATTATAAGATTCCTAATTTAGAGTTTAATTGTGATGGATTGGTGTTTATTCATAATGATGTGACTGTAAGAGAAGTGATTGAATTGTTAAGAACAAAGGGTACTGTTGATATATATATTGACCACAAAATTGATGATGGTGATGGCAATTCAAAAACAAATGATGATTGTAAAAAAGTTGATGAGGTTGCTGAGCATATTAAAATTAGAATGTGTGAAGATGCAAAAGGTGGGACAAATGTTGAAGGAACAATTGGTTCCTTAGAAATTGCTGGTGATGAATTAAGGGCTGCCATAGAACTAGGGGCTAATATTAAGGGCTTAAAACCGGTTGGGAATAAATTAACGGTTGCCACAGAGTCAGGGGTCGATATTGAGGATTTAGAATATGTTGATGATGAATTAAGGGATGTCATAGAGTTAGGGGTTGATATTGACGGCTTAGAAGCTGCTGGTGATGAATTAAGGGTTGTCATAGAGGAATTGAATGCAAACGTTGTGTTTGGGTCAGATGGTGGGTCAAAGCATGCTAGTGATGGATTTGAGCTTGTTGTTGATGAGGAACTTGGGCTTGCTGTTGAGGAAGAAAATGACGAAGACTGTTTTTTATTTAATGTCGAAATAATATCTGATGTGGATGAAGAAGTGAATAACATTAGAAAAAATTTGGTGTGTCAAAAAAAGAAGAAGATAACATATGTGGAACCTGTTAGTGAGGAAAATACTGATAATATTGTGGGAGATGCTGGTGCTGAGGAAGATGAATTGAACGAAAATGATGGGAAGCTTGAGGGTCATGAGAGTGACTACTTAAACTCTTCTGATCCAGGAGAATATGGCGATAGTGAAGATTCTGATGAAGAAATTTGTGGAAGATCATCTGGGGCAAAAACAGTAGGTCCTAAATTTGATAAAAAATGTGACATCCCAACATGGGAATTAGGTATGAGATTTGAAGACAATCGCCAATTCAAAGAGGCGGTAAGAAAATATTCAGTGGCAAAAGGTGTGAAATTGAAGTTCGTGAAAAATGAACCGAAGAGAACAAGGGTCTGTTGTAGAGAAAACTGTCCATGGATGTTGTATGCTAGTCATGACACCAGATATGATTGTTATGTCTTGAAGACGTATAATCCGGTGCATAAGTGTTATAGGAGTAATCAAAACACTATGATATCTTGTAAGATGATTGAAAAAAAATTTAGGGATAGAATATTAATGGATCCAAAATTGAAAGTTAATACATTACAGGAAATGTGTAAATCAGAGTTGGGGGTATATGCAACATACAATATGTGTCGAAGAGCTAGGAAGGCAGTTTTGAAGAAGAAGCGTGGTTCTTATATAGAAAAGTTTGCAAGTCTTTGGGGGTATGCTGCAGAGTTGCTACGATCTAACCCTGGAAGCACTGTGACAGTTCAAGTTAATAGAGACAATGCTGGAAATACAACATTTCATAGGATGTATATTTGTTTAGCTGCAATGAAGCAAGGGTGGAGAGAAGGTTGTAGGCCTTTCATTGGAGTAGATGGATGCTTCCTCAAAACTATTTCTAAGGGAGTGCTTCTTGTGGCTGTTGGCAGAGATGGAAACAATCAGATGTTTCCAGTTGCATGGGCAGTTGTCGAGGGAGAAGGAAAGGAATCGTGGAGATGGTTTTTACAAAAACTCATGGTAGATTTAAATTATTGTAATGGGGAGGGACTTACACTAATGTCTGACATGCAAAAGGTATGTTTAAGCTTTAATTATATTTGACATATATGATGGTTTATTTATTATTGTTTTGGCATTTGCACTTATTTTTTTGAGATTAATGTTGCTGATTTCTTATATTGTGCTTATATATACTAGCTGTTTGGGTTTCTACTGGATTGCTTCTGGTTTGTGATTTTATATGATATTGGTGCATATGTTGTTGGTTTATTCTTTAATTATATTTGAGTTACACTAATGTTGGTACATATGTTTATTGATTGGATTGAAGTTGGTTTGTGCTTATTGTTTGTTGGCACATATATTTATTGTATAAATGGTTGCTGGTTTGTGATTATATATATGCTATTAGCTTATTCTCATATGTGCTTATTGTATGGATAGCTTACTGTTATTAAGGGTTGTTGGTTTATTCTTATATATGCTTATTTCTATTATGTATTGGTTTATTCTTACATATGCTTATTGGTATTAAAAGTTATTGGTCTATTCTTCTATATGTGTACTTTTTTATAGTGTTGTTGATTCACTGCTCACTTATATATATATATATATATATATATATATATATATATATATATATATATATATATATATATTCTTTCGTAGGGTCTTATATCAGTATTAAGGGAATCATTTCTCGACGTGGATCACAGAATGTGTGCAAGGCACATATATGCATCTTGGCATAAAAAATGGAAAGGAATGAACAGAAAAGTTCAATTCTGGAACTGTGTTAGAGCAACTTTTGTTGAGGATTTTGACTTACAATTGCAGAGATTAGAAGCTTTGGGACATCGCTCCTCAAATGATCTTTTAGCCACCCCTGTTGAGCATTGGTCTAAGGCATATTTTAAGGGGACATCCAAATGTGATGTGGTGGACAATAACATGGCAGAAGCCTTTAACGGGTGGATAGTTGAAGCAAGAGCCAAGCCAATCATCAGCATGCTTGAGGAAATTAGAATCTTGGTGATGAATAGGATGAATGTTAAAAGAAGCTGGGCAGAAAAATGGAGAACATCTATCTCACCGAGAGCTCTTGAGAAGTTAGAAAGGAATATGATTGAGTCCACTCACTGTAGGCTTGTGTGGAATGGTGATGCTGGGTTTGAGGTTAATCATTTAGATAATCAACATACCATTGATTTGAAAAAATTAACTTGCACTTGTAGGGAATGGGAAATCAGTGGAATTCCATGTTGTCATGCCATTTGTGCAATGTTACATGACTCCAAATCACCTGAAGACTATGTTTCAAAATGGTATAGTAAAGAAAAATACATGGCGAGTTACAAACATGTCTTGCAACCCGTGAGAGGAAAGATATTTTGGTCAAAAGGTCTGCCTCCAATCTTACCACCTAAAGTCAAGGTTCAACCAGGAAGGCCTAAGAAGAATAGAACAAAAGCTAAGGATGAGCCCCAAAAAATGAAAGTTGGAAAGTTTACAAAATTAGGGGTTAAAATGAGTTGTTCTAAATGTAAAAAAGTTGGCCATAACATTCAAAGTTGTCCACAAAAAACAAACATTGATGCTTCAACTCAGGTACAATTCATTTTTATGCAATTTTATAATTTATTGTGTTTTATTTATTTTAAATTCACCGACTTTTCTTGTAGGTACACACAAATACAAATTTAGGATCTTCCTCAACAACAAACCCCATGTCAACAGGTCGAATGACTACTACAAAGTCAAATGCAGAAGCAAATTCTTCGAACAAGGTTGTATACTAATAAAAACTAAAACTTTAATATTAATGTTAATGACATATGATTTCACCGTTGATTTTTTTTCATTTATTATTTTTATATTTAGGCATGTCATACAACAACTCGAAGCATGTCAAGCCAAGAGCTAAATAGAGTTCAATCAACTGAAGCTAACATCAACGATGGTCGATTCTCCTCTAAAAGGAAAAGGTCAATTGATATTGGTTTGTATACCAATCTAAATACTGGTGAACAAATTTTTAATGTAAGTCTTAAATATATGTATGTAATGATCTTATATTTATTTAAACAAATGTATGATGAAATTAATTTTATTTCTTACAGTCTGGTACAGGTTATGAAAGAGTTGTTACAGCTTCTACTACTGCTCCAAAGAAGATAGGAGCTCATACGTCCCAATTTGATCATAAATGGAAGGGTTCTGTGTTGAACTGGAAAGGAAAGAAGGCTGTCACTACTAGACAAATTCAACAAGAACACTCTGATGCGTCTAGGAAGCATAAAAAAACTAGAATGACCCAATGAATGAAATATTCATGTGCTACTGTTACTTTTTATTTTGCAAAAACTGAATAGGAGTTTTTTGTTAAATTTATTACAATATTTTGTGTTTAAACTTATGATAGTCCTAGAAAAATATTATTTGAAAATTTTTTGTTTAAATTTATGACAGTTCTAAAAAGATGTCATTTGAATTTTTTTGTTTAGAAACTTTTTGAGAATACATGGTTTCGCCCAATATATCAAATGTTTATTTAGTAAAAAAATTTATTGAAATTTTTACATATTTTCTACTAAATTTAACATCATGGTTTTTTATTTAACCAACATTGTTCATAGATTAAAAATTTTTAAACACTTAGTACATATTATAAATCACAAAACTTGCAACCTTTAATCCATACACTAAACCTCTTGAACCTTTACTATACCCATTATAATACTAAATTCATACAAAAAACCCGCTGCCATAATCAGTAATATAAGAATTACAAAGATTATCCAAGACATTATCATCACAATTTAATATATATTTTTTCTTCTCTTAAATACATGAGTATGTTCGACAATTAAACTCAGTTGTTTATGAACTAAGTTCAGTTCAAACTGCATTTGTTGAACCTCACGATGATCATTAAGTCGATTCACTTTTTTTAACTTTTTATGAGCTCATAAATAAAAAGTTTCGCCTTTTCAAATATATCTTCATGTACCATTTTAAAAATTTACAGCTAACATTCTTAAAATTTGAAAAACTTAAAAACCTTATTCCATCATTTCTCCTCTTCCATGTTGTCTACATAGACATTTCAAACCATAATGATATAACACAACCTCCCCATCATACTTCCAAGAAACTGACAAAATCATATTGCTTTCACTGACTTGAGTTGATGAGCACGACGCAATTGTCATCTTCAATACACCTAATATTGAAATACAATAGTAGATAATCAACCATTGCACGACTGAAAAATTTTTAAACATTCGTTTCAATAATTAAAAAAACAATTTCAATACGCCTAAGAAAGAAACAAACTTTCTAAAATGATTTGAAATCAATTTAAACATTTTTTCATCGATGGCCATACAAATGGAAGATAAGGGCAGAGGTGATATATCAAAGATATGAAAGAAAGAATTATATGTTAACAATTTCTAATGCTTACTGATTTCAATGACAACCAACAAAAGATCGATTGATTTGCTTTTGTTGATATTGACGAACAAATGAAAGGGCACCTTGAGGAATAGGATGTCAATTTCAATTTGGGATTTTTTTTATCGTAGAATAAAATGTTAGGGTTTTCTAATATGAATAGTTAAATCAATATTAAAAGAATATTTTAATTGGCACATTAATTAATAAATGGGGTTTTTAAGTTTGCCATGTCAGTGTTAAAATCCATGTCAGCCAAGCGGTTGTAAAAATTCTCACAGTAGCAAATGACATGGCAAGGATAACGGGCCAATTAAGCATGATTTAACGGAACCGTCAATCAAAGACGGATTCCGTTAGTCGAAGGGTTACATTGGTTAATTTTTTTAGTTTAAGGGTTTAATTAGGTGTAAAAAAACTTTAAGGGCTTAATTGATTTTTCTTTGAAAGTTTAGGGGCTTTTCGAACCCTTAAGCCAAATTTTAAATATATACATTTCATTCAAGAAATAAAATTCACAAAAAAATTATTAAAATTCTAATAAAAAATTAAAATCAATCGTAATAATCATAACCTAACAATTGTTTTAATAGAAAAACGAATTGATGTGAAGTAAAAAATAAGAAAGTAATCTTGCATCATACTACTTATTTTCTTGTAGTTAAATCTCTAAATTTTTAGAATGCTCCAAATTCCACTTGAGCATCCAAATTCAGATCAATATTGGGAAAAAAAATATTTGAACAGGGTTCTAACACCATGCCAAATGTGTTCGAAAAAGAAAAGCAAAACAAACGAAGCATGCTCAAAAGTAAATCAACCCCTCAGACTGTTACGAAAAACATCATCAGATTTTAAAGTAGCACGATCTAATTTAAAATTTTCACCCAATTGAGCACGTCTAGCATATTTTTTCACAGTAGCAGGATCACTATAACTGATTTCATTGAGTTCCCCGCCATAGAACTCAACAGTTACACTTACTTGTTCAACACTATACTTTGATTCCGCCCTTCTAAAAAGGACATCCTAACAATTCTGTCTCCGTCTACCAAAACAACTAAAAATGTTTCAAAATAAAGTAGGTATACGAGTACAAAAAGTTCACGCTCTTCTTTATCTCTAAAGATAGGGTGTCCTAACCACATCTTATGAGACACAAATTTAAATCACTTTGTTTACAAGGTATATGCTCATGATTAAAGGTGAAGAATATATATAAATATATACTTTATTTTATTTTATTAAAAGTCAAAATATAATATCAGTATATCATATTTTTATATATTTTATTTTATTAATATGGAAATTTTTGGCAAAAGCTTGACGGTAATTTCTTAGTAGTGTACCTTTTATTTTTCATTTTTTAAAATATTTCAAAACTAAATAATTAGCGAAACTTTTGACGAAAACCTAAAAATATTTTTTAAAATCATGTTCACTTCTACCTTAATTAATGAAATAAAAATACTGTGATGTGATATATAATTAGTAGATGTCTCGACAAACAATGGCATCTGAAATAAAATTTACAATTTTGTTATACGAAGATAAAAGAAATATAAGTATTATAGTTATTGAAAATAATAATAAATGTTGTTTCTGTTATTATTTTTTATTTTTAATAATTATAATACTTATATTTTTTGTCTTCGTATAATAAATCAAAATAACATACATTTTTTATATTTAATAATATATTAATAAGGATTAATATCCTATACACTGGCGGTGGAATTTTTTTATTTCCACAAGCGCCTCAATTATAGGGTTTAGGGATAGGGCTTAGGGCTTAGAGTTTAGGGGTTTTAGTGTAAATGTTTAGAATTTAGGGTTTATGTTTATAATTTAGAATTTAGGGTTAGGGTTTAGTTTTAAGGTAATATGTGTAAGGATTTAGATTTTAACCTATAAACCCTAAATTTTAACCCTAAACCCAAAATTTTATCAACAATCCCTAAATTCAAAACTACTACACTTATACCCCTAAATTTTAAACCCTAAATGAAGTCTCTAACCCCTAAAATTAAGACGCTTGTGTAAAAAAGTTTCCACAAGCGCTTGTGTATAGAACAATTACCCTATTAATAATAGGATAAATATTCTATACACAGGCGGTGGAAACTTTCAGTTTCCACAAGCGCCTTAGTTTTAGGGTTTAGGGGCTTAGTTTAGGGTGTAAGGTTTAGGAGTTTATGTGCATGGAATTAGAATTTAGGGTTAGTTGTTTCAATTTAAGGTTTAGGGTTATAATTTAGGGTTTATATGTTAAAACCTAAATCTTCACCCTATTATCCTAAAAACTAAACACTAACATATAAACCCTAAATTATAACCCTAAACCTTAAATTGAAACGATTAACCCTAAATTCTAATTCTCTACACATAAACCCTTAAATCCTACCCCTAAAATAAGCCTCTAAACCCTAAAACTATGGCGCTTGTGGAAACTTTTAGTTTCCACCGCCAGTGTATAGGATATTAATCCTTAATAATAATATGATTTTATTTTGAATTTAAAACGGGAGAGAAAATGTTACGAAACAGCTCTAGTCTCTCGCGGGTTCAAAAGCGGGTCAAGCCTGACCCAGTTCCTTACTATATAACTTTGTTTTTAAATTTCATTTCCTCGCCTCCTTTCAAAAAAAAAAACCCTTGGTTTCTTTTCTCTCTCTCATTTTTCCATCATCCGGTGGGCTTCCGGTGTCGTCGGTCGTCATCGGTTATCGCCGGTTGTCGCCCGCCGTCACCGGGAGTAAAGGAAACCAACTTATTGATTCATTTTCTTTTTAAAATTCGAATCTACCTTGGTTTTCTCAAAAACCCACCCAAAAATCGTAGATATAAAAAAATTCGAATGTCAGTCTCCCCGTCCGCCTTTGGATCGTGTCCCTTTTGAAATATGTTGGTTCCGATCACCTCCTAAGGCTTCCCACCACTCCGATCTACGAAAGAAAGTTCGGATCTTCCTCTTTTTCGAAAGGTTTCTTTATTTTCTTGTTTCTACTTATGATTTGTGGTGGTTCTTTTTTTATTACAAATCATTGTTGCCTTTTGTGATTGCTCTGACCCTCTTTTTGTGTGGTGTTTTTTTTCGTATTTATAGGAGTGGTTTTCGGTGGCCGGCTGCTGGTGGGGTAGGTCGGTAACAGACCAGTGTAGGTTTGTTGGCGGCGGCGTCAGAACAATTATATATGCCATTAACACTTAACAGCTGTAAGGGATGATTTAATTAGAAATTGCAATTGCGAGGATATTGTACTTTTAATACTAATTATATGTATATTTAATTTTCTACTCATTGTCATTGTTTTCGTCTTCCAAAATAAATAGCTTAACAGAAGAGGCAAAAGGGGGTGCAGATAAGGCCGAGCCAAAATGTCGAAACCAGAAATGGATGGTAGTGCGGCGGAGGACAAGAGCCAAACTTCGAAGCCAGAAATGGAAGGTAGTGCGGCAGAGGACAAGAGCATAACTCCCCCCAGTTCACCGACCGCGGACAAAACGGGAGCTAAGAACGTCTACATCATATCACTCAAAGGGATCAAAGGGCGTCTCAAGAGAATCCCGTCGGCTTCTGTTGTCGGCATGGTCATGGCCACCGTCAAAAAGGAAAAGCCAAATTTGTGGCAGAAGGTGTTGCCGGCCATTATCGTCGGGCAACGTGAACGTTGTTGGGAGGACGACGTCCACACATACTTCGAATATAACGCCGATGTAATGGTCAAACGTAAGGGAGAAATGAAAGGATCTGGTATCACCGGTCCAATTGGAAAGGAGTGCAATTTTAAATTACTGTCGCCACGTAATGCACCATCACCGCGTTAACGGGTTTCAATTTCCGTTCAAATACCAAATAAGCCCCTATGATTTTGATTTTGATTCATAGAAACTCTTGATTTAATTAAAATTGAATATTAATTAACTTGATGAAAATAATTAGGTTAAATTATTTTCTATGTCATATACTATAGACTAAATCATTTGGTTAGTTGTTGATTCATAGTGTTTTAAAATGATATGGAAAAAAAAAACAAAGTTCAACATTTTCTTTAAACAAATAATTTTAATGTTCCAAATTTAATTTAGGTATTTAGTTAAAAGATAAAAATTATATTTAAATTATCTCAAGTTACATATTTTGTTATTTATTAATTAGTAACTTATTTGTGCATTTTTATTAAGTTCATGTTATTTTTATAATAAACGTTATCTAGCTTAATTTTTATTGAATGCTGTAAATATTTATTATGAGCGAATGCGATCCTCTCAATTCTTTTTATTACATTCACGACCACGTGATTTAAACTCTTTAATTTTGATTTAATGTATTTTATAATTTTTTATAATTTTTTATTGTGATTTAGATCGGAGCAATGTCATTTATCAATTATTAGGGGTGAGCATTTGAATGAGTCGAGTCAAAAAAATAATCAAATTGATAAGTCTTATTCTATGGCTCAAACTTTATTTGAAATTTTTTCGATTCAAGTTGTTCAAATTTAATTGTAAAGTATTTATTAGGTTATGATACTAATTGGTTTCAATTTAAAATGCTTTTTGTAATCATATACAATATATATATGGGTAATTGTTCTATACACAAGCGCTTGTGGAAACTTTTTTACACAAGCGCCTTAGTTTTAGGGGTTAGGGACTTCGTTTAGGGTTTAAAATTTAGGGGTATAAGTGTAGTAGTTTTGAATTTAGAGATTGTTGATAGAATTTAGGGTTTAGGGTTAAAATTTAGGGTTTATAGGTTAAAACCTAAATCCCCACTCATATTACCCTAAAACTAAACCCTAACCCTAAACCCTAAATTCTAACCCTAATTCCTAAATTCTAAACATGAACCCTAAATTCTAAACCTTTACACTAAAAGCCCTAAACTCTAAACCCTAAACACTAACCCTAAACCCTATAATTGAGGCGCTTGTGGAAATAAAAACTTTCCACCGCCAGTGTATAGGATATTAATCCTATATATATATATATGGATAAATATTTTATACACAAGCGTTGGAAACTGAAAGTTTCCACAAGCGCCTTAGTTTTAGGGTATAGGGAGTTAGTTTAGGATATAATGTTTAGGGGTTTAGGTGTAGGGGGTTAGAATTTAGGGATTGTTGTTTCAATTTAAGGTTTAGGGTTATAATTTAGGATTTATAGCTTAAAACCTAAATCATCACTATATTACCCTAAAAACTAAACCATAACTTATAAACCCTAAATTACAACTTTAAACCTTAAATTGAAACAACTATCCTTAAATTCTAAACCCAACACCTAAACCCCTAAATCTTATACCCTAAACTAACTCCATATGCCCTAAAACTAAGGCGCTTGTGGAAACTTCCAGTTTCCACTGCCAGTGTATAAGATATTTATTATATATATATATATATATATATATATATATATATATATATGTGTGTGTGTGTGTGTTTTTATTTTTTAATATGTGATGTATACATATAAGGTAAAGCTGATAGACTCAACTCGAATGCAAATCAATTCATCAATTACTAAAAAAAATTTAATTATTAGTAAATAAGAAATAACCATTTGTTGATTCTGTAATCATCTATTTTGTCCGAGGTGTTAACCCGTTTTTTTTTTTTTAAATAATAGGCTTTATTACTATGTCGAATAATTAAAAAATAAAAACTAAAAAACAAACAAATAGTATATATATATATATTATTAATATTGTATACATATTTATTATATTATATTAACATTAGAGTTATTAATAATATTATTATTATTAATGTTATTACCAACATTATTAGCATATTATTACTATTATTATTATTATTGTTGTTCTTTTGATTATGATTATGATTATGATTATTATTATCTATTATTATTATTATTGTTATTATGATTATGATTATTATTATCTATTATAATAATTATTATTATTATTATTATCATTATTATTATTATGTTTGTTATTAATATTTTATTTGTGTTGAAACGAATCTGAAAAAAAAAACTAATATATATATATATATATATAGTTTGCCCAAATTAAATAAATAAAAACCTAATTAAATAATAAAAGTCCAAGTCTTATTAAGAGTCCATTACAATTTAAAAACTAAAAAAAATATTATAAGGCCTGTTTGGCCCAAATAATTAAAAACCCTAATCTGATAGTAAGAAAAAACATTAATCATATTTTTGTGTCTTGCATCCGCCCAACCCCAGTCGTCAGATTTGGATGAAGGATTTGACGGTCCAGATCTAATTTCAGCAGAAACCCTAGAAGCCCTAATCCATCTGTCTTTTGCCCTAGCGTCGTATCAACCTCAGACGTCAGATCCGGATCGAGATCAACTGCCACGATCGAGGAGAGAAATCTCCTGAACCTCCACGCGCCGCACACACGCGCGCCTTTCTGTCTCCCTCACTCGCGCGTGCATCGCACGCCCACCTCTTCGAGTCCCCAGGCCGTCTAGATCCTCTCTCGATCCCGCACGACCGTCCACGTCCCAAGCTCTCTGGTTCCCTCCCCCTCGTACGAGTCATCACATGCAAAGAAAACCAAAAATGTCAGAAATTTTGGGTTTCGATTTGGGTTTTAAAACGAAAAATAGTCGAAAGGTTTTTTAGTTTTTATTTCGTGAAAGAGGTCTTCTGGTTTGTGGAGTTTCGAAAGGTCGTAAAAGGGATTTTTTTAGGGTCCCGATGCTGGTTTAAGGTTTAGTCCAGCGCCATGGGGATTTGATCCAGCGCCAAGCGCATGAAAAACTATTGCTCCAACCGCCGAGCCAAGTTCACTAGTCTAATTTATGATACTAACACATTTTATTAAACAATGGTAATGGAGGGTTCAAACCTGGGACTAAGGCGAGTAAATCCCATGCCTTTACCATTGCACCAAGCTACTCTTAGTGATATATATTGCACACTTTTATATACATATCTTATAATGCAGTTAGGAAAAAAAGTAAAAATGGTTGAAAGATGACTCGTATCTAGATCATTTGGGATATGTATAATCACACAAACATTCGATTTAATTTAAATCTAAAAATTATTAATATTCAATTTAAAAAATATTTGGTTTATAATATTCCAATAATTTTTTGCATATTTAATTAAATCAAATTTATTTTCTTTTAAATTAAATATTTAATATTTGATAAACATTCGATTTAATTTGAATGTGAAAAAATATTCGAAAATTTGATTTAATATTTTAAATCAATTTTCTTTTTTTAAATCAAATATTTTTAAATCGATTATTTAATATTTTAATAAATATTCAATTTAATTTAAATATGAAAAAATATTTGAATATTATAAATCAAATATTTTTTAAATTGAATATTTAATAAATTTTAGATTTAAATTAAATTGAATGTTTGTGTGATTATACACATTCCAAGTGATCTAGGTTAGAGTCCCCTTTCAACCATTTTTACTTTTTTTTTCCTAACAGCATTATAAGATATGTATATAAAAGTGTGCAATATATATAATTAAGAGTAGCTTGGCGCAGTGGTAAAGGCATGTGATTTACTCGCCTTGGTCCCAGGTTAAAAATAATTTTTTTTGACTAAATTGAACCAAAATATGATTATATTTAAAATATTAGACTAAATTATAAAAATTATAAAGAAATATGGGTCAATTTCAGGTTAAATATAGATTTTAGGACTAAACTGAACAAAAAAAATATAATTATATTTAAAATGTTGCACTAAATTATAAAAATATAAAGTATTAGGGATCAATTATGGGTTAAATAAAGATTTTGATGACAAAATTGAACAAATATATCAGCATATTAAATATTTGAACCAATTTATAAAAAATTATAAAGTAGTAGGGGTCAATTATAGGTTAAATAAAGATTTTGAGGACTAAATTGAACAAAAACATCAACATATTAAAAATATTAGACTAATTTATAAAAATTAGAAAGAAATTTGGGTCCATTCGGGTTAAATAATGATTTTTAGAACTAAATTGAACAAAAATAAAATTTTACGGACTTAGTGCACAATTTACCTCTTTAAAATAAGTAGCTAATTTTTTGTTTATTAGTGACACGTGGCGCGTTCTGATTAGTCAACCAATTTTTTAAACAGAGATTAATGGCAAGGGCCAATTGAGATCACGATTTAAAGTTTAGAGGGTAAAATGTTCCAAAAAATACTTTAAGGGGCAGTTCGGTATTTTGTGTATATTTTAGGGACCAAATGGACCACTAAGCCAAACATTTTAATGAAAATAATAAAAACATCTTTTCAAATTTTCACTACTTTTTATTTTCAATTTTTAAAAAAGCTTTTTTTAAAAATAAAAATAACTTGTATTCTTTATAACTAAACGCACACCAATATTTTATATAATTTATAATATGGATTTGATTTTATTGAAAAAAATAAGAGTCGAATGATTGTGTACTATATATCAATATAATTACTTTTATAATATTATAAATTCAATTTAATTCCTCGAAATTTAATGAAAACATAATTCTAATACTTTTTTAATTTTAATGTTATCAAAATTCATTAACCACGATAACTTTTGATGTTGAATACAAAGAAAGTGCAAAGGCAGAAAGTGGTACAAATGAGTTGGAGTTGGTTTGCACTCCTTGATGACCTGTTGAATTTAGTTAGTGTTAAAATTATATTAAGTTTGTTATGGTAGTTGATTACTTCGCCTATGAGAGTTTGATTTTTATTCATAAAAATGTAATACATTTTGTACTTAATTATTTATCTCTTCAAAAAGTATTCGTGGCACAAACATTTGAATTAGAGGTGTTTGTGTATCGAATTGGACCGACTCAATGCTTGATTGTTTTAGGGATTGTGATTTAATCTTGAAACACACCAATCCATTGTATCATATTATTATTACGTTGAACAAACTAAATGCATTAAAACCAGCAAACTTCACGTATACAAAGAAGATTCAGTTCTTGTTCAACATCATTCACATACAGCAACTAGCAAGCTATAACACCGAGGGAAATGCATGATCATCAACCATCAAAAGTGAAGCCAGTTCCGGCAAAAGTCCGGTCCACGATCTCCGTCGTGAGATGATTCTTCCCTTTTCTGAAGTAGAAATTGTTTTTGACTTCGACCCGTCTGGTTTACCGTCAAGCTGCTCATATTCTCAAAGCTACAAAGCTTCACTATTTACCTTCCACCTTTTGGAATTTATGTTTTGTCCCCACCCAATCCTAACTCCGTCCCTAGTGATAAGGAATGTGTGTGGCAATGAGAGGGAGTCCGGGACTGCGGATATCGAGCTTTTTACCGCGGGAATGCAATCATGGGAGATTCGTACTGGGTTCGAGTGACAACAGCGAAGGTAAGAGCCTTGAGCCAAGTGGTGCCACTTTTGGGGGCACTGCAGCCATAGGTATCAGTTGGTTTGGACACGAGTTACTAAATTTAGCCAGTGTTAATCTTAGTTGGATTGAATCCTCGCCTATAAAAATGAAATAACCTGCTCTTTACCTTTTCTTTCTTTCTTTCTTTCTTTTGTCATCTGTTTTGTAATGATTCTTATCATCTTTAGGTGAATCACAAAACTGTTAATTCTGTTGCACATTGAAGAGGATATGTTCAGAATTCGAACATTTGACCTTAAAACATTTAAAATACATGCAAAATGATGCACAAGAATCGAAAAAAAAAAACTGTAGATGCAGTATATACATACATACCGGCCAAAGAAGAACATTTACTCCCTCAAAGTATGCAATCCACCTTTGTCGAGAACAAACTCATCTGGGTCAAGGAACCGGTAAACATAGAAATTTCAGGTAAACGAAAAGTAAAAAGAAACCAAAACCCAATCATGCCCTGGAAAATGTTGTCTTTATGGAAGCAAAGGACCTGAAGTAGAGGCCACCACAAATAAATACTTTTGAACTCTGATGTGTTTTGTTAATGCTTAAAACGAGCATACAGTGGAGAAGAGAACTTAGGCGGTTGCTAACAATTTCAAGAATAACTACAAACAATATAAGGGCTGAAAAAGTGGGGAGAAGAAAAAAGATGAGAGGGATGATTTCTCTTTTTTGTTCGCTTCTCATTCTCTTTGGTTCTCAACCTTAATTTACTAGTGGGATGAAGTCGGGGCTAATGACTCAACATATTAGGCTCAATTTTTAAGTAATATACTTTACAATCCGGTTATATGGATTGGATGTAGTTCTACCAGGCACTGTAGCTCCTAATTATGTCGGTGTTGCTTGCTTCGAGAGAGTTGTCATAATAGGCTCCTTTCCGAATTGCCAACCATAGAGATACTAAGACCCAATTTCCAAGTTCTTTAGAGTGGAGACATAACATGTTTTAATTTTGGGTAAACTACACCGGATACCACTAAATTATGGTATATGAGTTAAAAATATCACCAAATTTTAAAATTAACATTGAACTTTAATATTCGAGTCGAAAATGTCACTCCGTCGTTAACTCTTCCATTAAGTTAAAACGACGTCATTTTGGTGCAGCTGTTTTGAAGCCTAATTTAGCCCAAAACAACGTCGTTTTTGCTAGAGGAAAAATATAATCATGCGCTTAATATGTTTTGAACCCAAAACATCTAGGAAAAATAGCTAAACCTTAACCACTAAACCAACATTACATTATGTAATATTTTACCACAAATATTATATATCTCAAACTAATTCTGATTAATTCAAATTATTTTATAAAATAAATAATATTATAAATAATATTGACATATAAATATATATTATTTTCATATATATACATATATTATTTTTATATATTATTTTAAAAAATTCCCCAAAATATTTATAAAAACAATATAGTTATATTATTAATAATATATAAAAATCCTAAACCCTAAATTGTTAACCCACAAACCCCAACCCTCAAACTTAAATTCTAAACTTTAGAGTTTAGGATTTAAGTTTTAAGGATTTTTTATATTTAAACTTTATATTTTAAAATAATATATTATATTATAAATAATATAAAAATAAAATAAAATATTTCTATTTAAATTACATAAACTTATCTATTTGGTTCAACCAAATTATTTTATAAAAAATAATTAAAGTTATGGTGCGATTAGTTAAAATAAACATATATATTATTTATGGAAAAATATTATTTTCTGTCAATGAAGTCGTGAAACCTAAATTTTTAATATAAAAAAACATATATCTTAAGGGTAAACTTTGGCCTTAGTTCTTCATAGTTTAGATCATTTTAGTTTGATCCGGATTGTTTTCTTTTCTATACCCTTGAGCATTATGCTAACTTATGATAAAAAAAAGAAATATATAAACGCATCATTGTTATGCCTAGTAACTGCCTATACAACTATGTTTAAAAAACAAAAACAAAAAGAGAATATTATGCCACAAATTCTCTAATTTCTAATATATTCAGTTCAGTCCATATATATAGATCTAATTATTATGCTTTCATATATGTTTAAGTTTGACACAATGGTTAAACTTGGAATTAAATATCAATATTTATTTATTTTATTTTATTGATAAGAGTTTATATGTTTTGAGTTTTACGTGATATGTTTAAATGAGTTGGAAAAAGTCATGACTTCTTCGAAGATAAAATCTAAAGAGGTAAAGTTGCTAGATTCTTGGGAGAATTAACGGTTTGGCAATCTATATTGCAACTTCCTTCTCAATCTGTTAAAGTATTAATATTTTCTTTTAAATTATCAATAAGGATTTTTTTATAATATGTTTGTTCGATTAGATTTGTTTCGTTCCCTAAAGTGAATGAAAAGTTGTTATAAAATCTATATTTGCTTCAAAGCAATATTTCTTCTATGTTGAAAAACTCGACTATAGACTTCTCTCAAGTTCACGAAAATTCGTCTTGATCCAAAAGGTTTTATGGGAGGCATTCCCTGAAGTGAATGCAAGCATGATGTTTATTCCATGCGATTATTGAAATCATTTCATTCCCTGAAGTGAATGCAAACATGGTAAATCATTATTCAATTAAAGACATAATTTCGATATAATCCAAGTACATTGGCTGGACATCCCGTTCTGTGAGGCTACTGGTCTCAAAGGAAGTTTTTAAAAGACCTTGTGGACTGGTTTAACAATGCCGCGTACGAGGATTAAATCTTTGTTCTCTATGATAAAGATATGTTAATAAAAACATACTCCACTTTTCACGATAAATAATATTGTCTTTAGACACAATATCATGAGAAAGGTTTCAAATGCCCACTGGCTCTACTCCATTCCCTGAAGTGAATGTGAGATTATATTATAGAAATAATAAAATTCACATTAGAAGTTGTGGTCATGGTCGAGGCATGGACATAGACATTATGATCATTTTAAGAATAATTCTACCCACTGGTAGTGAAGTTATAAGGATGACAAGAGCGATAAAGATCTTTCTAAGAAAGTGAAATATTTTTTTATTACCAATGTGATGTTATAAACCATTGGTCTAGTACTTACCGTACGTTGAAAAAATCAACAATGATTGAATGATAAAGCAAAGAAAATAAAAAAAAATCTGTTTGCGAAAAATGACAAAGATAATATTGGTCCAACTCATTTGGACGTTGTTGATTTCCTTATAACGCTCGAATAGAATAAACCATCTTCTAATTATTCTCATAACTTTGAAGAGAATTAATTATCTTTTTATTTATTTTACTTTATGTTTATTTACTTTATACATTAATTATTTACATTTTACATTTATATTCATGTTAATATTTATATTTATATATTATCATATTTATTTATTTTGTTTAACATGATTACTTATCAAATACAATTTATGGTGACGATTTATGCTTAGCAGAAGCATATGATATATTTTTTATTTAAATGCAAGGGAAAAATGTGAGTATTATATCTCAAAGTACTAAAAGTAGTGATGCTTCAGAAGAGCAATATGTTCTTGAAAGAAAGCACATTATGAAAAGTGCATAATTGCGAATATTGCAATAATTACCGCTAATGGTAATAATATCGTCACCACTAGAAGTGAAAATTTTTAAGAGAGCAATATGAGTTCGCAAAATATTCTTTTGAAATTATAGATAATATGTGTTATCAATTAGCATTTGAAATAAGCCAATGTGGATATAAGTTATGGTAGTCAAAAAGTCAGTTGAAAGCTCTAGAAAAGTTATATACATTGCTACCAAAAGATAATTTTCATTGAAAGCTCCGAAAGAGCTAAATATATTCCTATTCAAAGGAACAATTTTGATGATCGTGCTATACATGTACGAGTTAGATTAAATCACATGTTATGGTAAACCAAAAGTTTACGAAATTCAAAAATGTATATACACACTTGTATGTAGTTGGTATGATCGGTTAGACCATCCTGATCAATAATGATGCGAAAGCTATTGAGATTTACATGCACATATATTAAAATAACCTTGAGTTCTTATGGTGCTTATTCTCAAAGGAATGAGTTAAATTTCACTTATTAAAGAATGTGAAGCTCTTGTGTTGCTTAAAAGAATTGATTAAATTCCACTTACTAAAAGAACTTGAAGTTCTTGTGTTGTTTGTTCTCAAAGGATATAGACGATCACACTTACCAAAAGAATTAGAATTTGAAGTTCTTGTACTGAAGTTGAGACTGTATGTCTTGCATATCTGAACGAAATATAGGCTCATATATCCACAAATGTGGAAAATTTTATATGATTTTAGTAGATGCGTCTACATTATTTTATCAACTTACAACCAGAAGTTTGTGAGATTGATTCTAAAAGGATTCATATTATGCAATTAGACTATTCGTTTTGCAAAAGTTTGTGGGTTTATATTTTAGGCTATAATAGTTGTTACAAAGCCTATTGATTATGAAAAATATAGTTTAGTAAAATTTCAATTGGATGCCTCATATTTAATAGCTAAATTATGAGAACAAAATAGTTATTATTTATATGATTTTTTCATATAGCAACACTTATACGCATCAAGCCAACAAGTTATAATAAACTCTCTGTTATGATTGGTTTTTGGTCAGAAGCTATACATTTTTTATTTTATAATTTTTGAATGTGCGATATGAATTGCTCCACCACAATGCACAAAATGGATAAATAAAAAGGGTTGAGAATATATATTGAGCACGAGTCTCCTTTTATGTTTAAACTCTTAAACATTAATTGGAGAATCATTTATGACATGATTTTTCTCAACATCAAGGGGAGATAATAATTAGCTGGATAAAGGAAAATGAATTATCGTTATCTAGATCCTCGTATATGAACCATAAGTTTATAAGATCATTCATGTTATTACATGTCAACTGCCAGACATATTTACTGACCCAATAAGAATAACTATGTCTCATATACCAGCTGAAATGCTTTAAGTTTAAATTACATGTTAGAGCAAGTAGATGTAAATCATGCTTGAAGCATGATAGTTGAAATGGTTCCAATGATCAAAATTCTCGTACATGAAAAGTATTATGAGATGGTCATATATTGGAGGCGGGTGCTCCTAAAGAGACCCAAGACACAATTAATAATAAAACTCTTGAAGAGTTTCAGGTACCTAAAATAAATATTAAAATCTTGAAGAGATCTCGATGAGTTATGTCATTACGAGAATGGAACCAGAAAATTAGAAAGTTGTCGACAACGATTTTACAAACAATTTTACATAAAATACTTATATAGAAGTAAAGAAAGAAATCGAGGATCTTGTATAAAATCTATCCGAAAGTATAGATATTGAATTGGTCGATGTTGAAAGACGCTTTGAACTTCTAAAATAGAAGTATTTGGACCAGCAGTCCAAACACCTAAATGTGTAATACAAGTGAGGCACAAATAAGTAGTCGTAAATACGACTTGATCTGTGATTTATGAAAAAATTTAATTACTTCATGGTGGATGCAATTACTTTGGAAGTTATGAAAAATTTTATACGCGTCTAATTATTTGTGGATCCATATTTATCCTTGAAGGATTTAAAATGTTAGAAGCATTTAGAAATTTCCGAGGAAATTTATTTAGACATGTCTCATGAATATTTTGGTGCATTTGGTATAATCGACTTAATGAATACTAATTGAGAAAATACTATAAGAATGATCATATTTCCTTATGTATTTTATAAAGGAGTTTGAATCAAGATCCATTATGATAATTTTAGAACTCCTAAAGAGCTTCAAATTGAAAACTCATGAAGTACTTTCAATACAAGTACTTGAATCTTGACATCAAGTTTATCTCGACCTGAAGATCGAGCATTTTTATATATTTCTTTTTGTCTATGAATAGACATAAGCTGAAAGAATCTTAAAAAAGATTCAATATGAATAGAGCATATCTATTGATTATCCCAATAGTTGTAAGATTCACTACAACAAATTTATCATTTTGTGACAAAATTTCAAAATGGCGTTGTATATAACGTCACAAAATATACTATAAACGTGACGATTATTTTTTTGTCATCTTTACTGTTTAATGATATATCTTCTATGACAATTTTAAAAAGTGTCATTGATATTCGTCACTATATGTTTGGAGCCAAAATTTCCCTCCAAAAAATTTGGCGGGAAATCTTTCAATGACGTTTAGACAAAATCGTGACGTTTTAAAATTGTCTCCAATAAAATCGAATTATTAGTGACGATTTATTTTTATGACGATCTGATTTGAAACAACAATATTGTATATTTGTCAATAATAAATTGTATTCGTAACAATTTAATTCGTCATGTTTTATAGTACAATATACTATGTGATCACTACAGCAAAACAGTTCTTTAGCGGCACCTTTAGCGGCGTTTTTAGGGTAAACGCCGCTAATTTTATATATTTTGCGGCGCTTAAATTACAAACGCCACAGTTGACAAAATTTGCGGCGTTTTTGGAAAAGCGCCGTAATGTTTATGTACTTTTAGTGGCGTTTTTTGGAGAAACGCCGCTATAAACAAGTATTTGTGGCGTTTTTAATGGGAAACGCCGCTATTGTATTTTAGTGGCGTTTGAATTTGGCACACGCCGCAAAAGGAAGAATTCGTTTAACTTATTTTTTTAATCACAATTCCCTATTTCCCTTACCCCCTAATTCCCAAATATTTCCCAATCCCTTGTGCCCCCTCCTCTCTGTCGTCTCTACGGCTACTCGTGCCCTTGGCCTCTTCGTCATCTCTGTTGCTGCTCGTGCCTCCTCCTCTCTGTCGTCTCTGTTACTGCGTTTCCATTGCCTCTGCTCGTCGCCGTCTCTCCTCTTGGGGAAAAGATAGAAACACTAATCGGTTAGGGCTTTTGATTTGAGATGAATGAGTATTTTCGAATGGATTAATTGGCTAGGGTTTTGTTATAGGAACAACAGTTTTTTTTGTTTGAAAAATTCAATTAGGTTAAGATTAAGGTTTCTTTGAGGGGGATACACCGTTTGACCTTGAAGTAATCAAGGGTTTTCGAACGGATTAATTATCTTTGGAGATTTAGAAGTTCGACTTCATTAGTTTTATGGGTGATTGGTGAAACATTCGTTAGAATCAGAAACCTCTAGCCATAAGTTGGAATGATTTCTTTTATAGTTCGTATATATGTTTAAACTTTCTTCTAATCAAACCTCCTTTTATTTGTCTGGTGCAGCTTGATACTCAAGTTTTGAATTTCAGAATCAAAAGCTGCTGCAAAAGTTAGAAGCTCAGAAGGTTGAGTATTCTGCTTTTATAATAATCATTTTACCCCCACTGATAAGTTTGTGACTTTGTTTATGGAAAAACTCCATTACAGTATATTTGAGTTTATAACAACCTTTTTACATCTCAGTAAGTAATATATATAGCAAAGTCACAAACTTAAAGGTTATTATAACCTCCCAATGTATTTAAAACTCCATTACAGTATATTTATTAGGATTTTTCATTTTCTAATTTTGCAAATACATTGGGAAAATTTTAGTGACAAAATTTAAATACATAATCGAAATAGTATAATCTTTGATTAATCTTAATTTTGTAAGACATGAATTGGATGAGTGGGATTGGTTTTGTATTATGCAATTTTGGTTTGGATTGGTGCCTGAAGGATGGATTATGTGCTGTAGTCAAAAAGGTTTTTCTAGTAATGGTATGTGTTTAGTGGAAAATGTAAATTGTGAATTGTAAAGCCCTTTTTTTATTGTACCTTGTTTGTTTATGTGGTATAAACAAGAGAAATGTTGTTGCATGCAGGAGAAAGCAATTCATCAAGGTAATCTATCTTTTTGTTTTTTATTGTCCCTTGTTTGTTTGTTTTTGTAATTTGTGGAGACTGGAGTTGATGAAACATGTTTACCATTGTTTTCTCGCTATTTTTAGGATATTTACAGAGAGTAATTATTGAAGTGCGATCAGCAGAGTTGAGCACTCATCTGTTTAAATTTTTTATGTTAAGCTTGGGCTAATGAAGCCAATGAAGCAATGGAACTTGTGTGTCCACCGATCACCATGGGTAAATTTTCTTGATATCTTTTATATATATTCATTATTCTGTGTGTAGTAGTCACTGAAGCTGAATTTCTACATCATATATCCAATTAATGTTTATGTTACCTTTGTAGTATACTCGTGTAGGACACATGTTATCTACCGATTTCCGACATGCACCTCTCTCTATATATATATTCCTTTGATCTTGTTATATATCCGACACTGTTGCTTCTTCATAAGCAAAGAAAATCAACTCATATAACCTTTATTTTCTGGACCATTCGTCTATGTTTGGGATACAAATAATATGTTGAATTTGGCTACAAAACTATTTGGGAGTTCAATTTATAGCGGTTGATGTTGGTTGAATCGAAAAACTTGAACAAATGTTAGGAATGCATCTCAAGATATTCTTTTGGATGACCCCTTTTCCCTTTATGATTCTTACATCATAATGTGCAATGCATAAGCTAAAATTTGTTTATGGATATAATTAAGTTCTGGATTGCTAGATAAACAAGATAATCCATAATTAAACATTACTAGAAATGAGTTGGAGAAAATGGAAAGAAGAAAGAGACATAAAACACCCTTCTTTTCGGTGGATTAAGCATTTCTCTTGTTGCTGCGATTTATTAGTTTCCGAATGGATTGCTTTAGGGACAAATCTGCATGTAAGTAATTTAATATGCTTCTTTTATATATTATGGTATAAAGTTCTGAAACTTGTTTCAATTACAGGATGTCATGTTCGTTTCAAGAAACATAATCAAGAATCTGAAGCTTGTTCCCAGTGGTGGTGCTACATAATTAACTGTTTCTGCCACCTTGAAGCAAAAGAGTTTATCTGTTGAAGGCATAGAAAAGGTGCATGATGCTACATAATTACAGGATGCCATGATTGAATGCTACCCTTTCTCAACGTTCGAGTACATGCTTGTCAACATCTTTAGAAATTTAGTAAAGCCAAACGCCGCCACAGAACTTATTTGTGGCGTTTGTAAAATAAAATGTCACTACAGGTCAGGCTTTCGCGGCGTTTGTAAAGCCAAACGCCGCCACAGAACTTGACTTTTTGCGGCGTTTGTAAAAATAAACGCCACTAAAGAACACTTATTTGCGGCGTTTGTAAATATAAACGCCGCTATAGATTTGAACTTTTTGCGGCGTTTTGTACCTAAAAACGCCGCGAACTATTGCGGCGCTGCTTTAAGCGGCATT
The DNA here is from genome assembly GCA_958450335.1 of Hibiscus tridactylites. Classification (NCBI taxonomy): domain Eukaryota; kingdom Viridiplantae; phylum Streptophyta; class Magnoliopsida; order Malvales; family Malvaceae; genus Hibiscus; species Hibiscus tridactylites. The sequence continues at coordinate 82,781,899 of OY288268.1, read as the reverse complement.
TCTTGCGGTGCTTTCTTAAGCGCCGGAAAAGTTTTTAGCGGCACTAAAAAACACCGCTATAGGGTTAAAAAAACGCCGCTAAAGAACTGTTTTGCTGTAGTGGATGTTTTATCCATGCCTCAAAATAAGTAATTTTGCAATATTATTAATTATAAAAATAAAATTATTAAAAATTAAAATTATAAGAATAAAATTATAAAAATATTTTTATTGATGTTTTATATTACGATATAAATTATTCAAAATAAAATTATAAAAATATTATGAATTATTCATGAGAGTTAAATGTTATGTTACGCATCATGGAATTTTAAAAAGTATTTTTTAATTTAGATTTTCTCAAAAATATTATTTTAAAAAATATATAATAATTTTTTTAAATTTATTTATAACTTTTTAAAATGATTTTGCAATATTTTAAAATTTCAGAATATTCTAATATTTATAAAATTTTAATAATATTTAAAATTTGTAAATTAATTTCAAAATTTTTAATAACAAGCTTAATTTTTAATAATTTTAAAATATTTTTAAAAAAATTACATTTTTCTTAGATTTTAAAATATTTTTAAATTAAAAATAAAAATCCTAAATATGTCATGTTGCATCACTATGTCACAAAATTTTATTATAATAAGATATATATTCATAAGAGGATAACGATTTTTTTGTTGTAATAAAGAATTTGAAAACTTTTTATTTCTATGATGTCTAAGAGAATGTCGAGTAATTAGTAAATTACTATTGTTACAAAAAACATTTATAAATTTTGAACTTTTTCTAGTTTTATTAAATAATAATTTTAAAATAAAATACAACTCAAAAAATAACTCGAGGGATTTTGATTTATCTAACATCTCGAACAAGATCAGTTCTTGATGATTTGTTATACCTTATTCAAGATTTTTGTAAAATAAGTATATGAGCTCAAAACACACGTAAATAATTTAATTTAACCGTAAAAACTGTTCCTACAAAAAAATATTATTTAAGAACTCTAATAAATTTGATGGTAAACATCTTTAAAAGTTTGAACCATGAGATAAAATTTAATAAATTTCAGCCTCAAATTTAAGTAATTTTAAAATAGTGAGAAAATGATTAAATTGTGAAAAATAGAAATATGAGTAAAGTTGTGATTTTCATATGTTCAAAACACTTTCTAAAAACATTTAATTGTTGGAGGGTTAAACTTGCAATTTAACCTTTTGTTTATCAATATACATATGTTGTTTTATTTTTTGTTCTAAATAACCTATAACCCTAGCCGCTCTTCATCACTTCCCTGAAAACCCCTGCCTACTTCTAGTCTATTGTCGCCGCCATTTGTTTTCAATCTTTCCTCTGTTTATTGCCGTCAATGGTAGCAAACCACACTGTCCAGTGGTACCCTTACTACTCCGTCCAGGCGTCCAATGTTACTCTTACCACTATGTCATCAACTTTCTTTCCAAATCTAAAGACATACATCGTTCGACCACCGATTAGTCGTACACAGTCTTTCAAACGCCTTCTCGCATCATCGTTCCTCATCTCTTTATCATTTACAAGAAAAAGAGGGACAATGCAAAGAAAGTAACGTCGATGCTGGTGTATTATATTTTCGATGATCATGTATATCAAGCACCACAACTTTGCAATGTCTTTGCAACTCGAGTCGTAAGTTCTATATAACAAAATGATAATTTTTGGGCACTCATTTGATTTCAGTATCGTAACATATTTCTTTTTTGTTATCAATTATCTGTCATTTGCATTATTACCTTGGCAATGGCCACATCATAGGAAAGTTAAATATATAAGATTAACTTTAGTACCCTTAAATTGCTGGTAATTGACCCTTTTTCGAGATATATATATAACTTCAATATTTTTTTTGTTCTTTTTTATATTTCAGATGGTGGTTTTAGCTTGGAAAGAAAGCTAATAATTGGGAATATGATCCCCTGATCCTCGTCTATTTCATTCTTAGACAGTTAGTTACTTCATGCATTTTTTCTCTAAAATAAAATGAAGTTTCGATCTGTGCAACATTAGCAGGTTTTTGTTCCGCTGCTGGAGGCATACTGACCAGCTCTATCATTATTGTTTGCTTTAGAAGAAGAACCTTGCGCATTAGAATATCTGCATTCCTTAGAAAATTCAAAAAATCAAGTTATTGAAGCTTTCCTAAGAAACAATGGAACTTTTGCTCCTAAAAGATGCACTTATTTAGACGTCAAGAGAATGATGAACTAGTTCAAACAAAAGTTGGAGAAATAAGGTTTTGGGTGGGTTTACAAAGGAAAATTGCCCGATAATTACCATTTTTTATCATGAAAGTGCTCAATACGTCCAAAGGCAACGGGTAGTACTTTATCAATGAGATGGCAGAGGCTTTCTATTAGGGGACCAGATATGGCTGCTTGTTTTTGACATTTTTGCGGAAGGGATCAAATTTTAATGGTTGTTTAGTTTTAGAGTTTTTTGTAATTTTTTAAAAACAATGTCTTATTCTAATTTGTAAAAATATGAGCTTTTATTGTAATGTTAAAAAAACATAAGTCGTTACTGTAATTTATGAGAACTTTTGTCCTTTATTATAAATTTCTAAAGTTTTGGCCTTTATTATAATTTATAAAAAATTGTTGGCCTTTATTATAATTTATAAAAAGTGATGGCCTTTAGTGTAATTTATAAAAAAATGTCTTTTTATTGTAATTTATATAAAAGTTTAGACCTTTAGTGTAATTTTATTTTTTAAAAAGAAATTTAAAATTTTTAATAATTAAATTGTGACGATATATATTTTGTCATTTATACAATAAAATTTTTATACTAATGGTGACGATTTGAATGAATGATGACAAAAATTTATGTTATTTGGTGACGAAATTTGATGTCACTAAATACAAATAATGAGACGACATTATTTTATAATGTCATTATATGTTTAACAATGCGTGACGAAAATAGATAGATCGTCACATTTGACATTTAGTGACACACTTAGCGTGACGTTCACCGTGACGTCAAATTTTATGTCACAAAACATAAATAGTGACATAAATGTAAGTTTCAATGGCAATATTTTCAACGTCACCGATAAATAAATTTGTTGTAGTGATTATTGGATGTGAATAAAGATAATTATATTTTTTATTGGTCTTGAAGCACTATATATTAGTTGGTCAAGAAATATCTATGAATATACAAAGATCATTACATTTAGATCTTCAAACATTCGTCGATGCCTCTTCAAATCTGGTAGAATAATTGTTATGCACAAGACAAGACAAAAATGTGTTTGGCTAAGACCATTGACCCAACATATCCAGAATATATGTGATTTACTTTAACAAGATATGATACAAATGCTATCTTTAGAAAATGAAAGGTGGATACATCATGGAAAATATTGCTTCAAAGTTTCATCTCATGCTATCTTTAGAAAAATAATATTCAAGTTTGAATTGTGAAGATTCAAAGATCTTCTAAGATGTTTTCATGAAAGGAGTAAATATGGTTGCATTTTTCCCCTTAACCGAGGTTTTGTCCCAATGGATTTTTCTAGTAAGGTTTTTAATGAGGCAACATGTTATGCGTATCAAAGATGTGTGTACTCTTTTTCCTTCACTAAAGAATTTTTTTCCCACTGGGTTTTTATCTTAGTAAGGTTTTAACGAGGCATATTATCTACATAGATATCCAAGGGGGAGTATTATGAATATTTATCTACGTGGATGTCTATCACGATTAGAACTTTATCTACGGAGTTTGATTTACTTTATCATTAGGAATACTATCTCATTTAATTAGAGTTCAATGTAATATGTAATTCTTATGCCTATAAATAGATGATTTGATGAAGACATTGTACGCAAGTCTATATTTGAGAATAATATAAATCTCCTTCTTTCTATCATCTCTTTGTTCTTCCATTGTTGTTCTTTATTCTTATTATTGTTCTTTGTTATTTTATTCACAACAATTTTTACATATATCAATAAAAATATATTATTTTTTAAAAACAAAAAATATTCATAAAACAATGTATTTATATTACAAATAATGTAAAAAAACTATAAACCACAAACCTCAAATCATAAAGTTTAGGGTTTGAGCTTTGAGCTATGTAGTTTAAGGTTTAGGATTTAGAGTTTAGAGTTTTATATAATATTTATAATATAAATGTATTATTTTTTATGAATATTTTAAAGTTTTTTAAACAATATATTTATATTATAAATATTATATGCAAAATAAAAACAATACACTTTATTTTTATATATTTTATATATACAAATAATATATTTTAATATTATTTATAATATTATTTATTTTATAAAATGATTTGAATTAATCTGAATTAGTTTGAAATATATAATATTTGTGGTAAAATATTATATAATTTTATGTTGGTTCATTGGTTAAGGCTTAGTTCTTTCTCCTAAAGGTCTTGGGTTCAAAATACCCTAAGTGCATGGTTCTCACATTTTTTTTCTCTAGCAAAACGACATCGTTTTGGGTTAAATTAAGCTTCAAAACGACGTCATTTTGACTTAACAGATGAGTTACCGATTAACGACTGAGTGACTTTTCCGACTCAAATATTAAAGTTCAGTACTAGTTTTGAAAAGTTTTAAAATTTGGTGGTATTTTCGACTCAGATGTCATATTTAGTGCTATCCGGTATAATTTACCCTTTAATTTTTCGTTTATGTTTTTGCCGTATTTTAATTCATTTCTTTTGGTGGTTGATACTTTAATTTATCTCGTGTTTTAGCATTTGTTTTTATGATTATTCGTGTTTAGAGTGTTTTGGTTATAATTAAGTTCATTTTTAATAAAATTTATTTATTTTATATTCTTGTTCAAAAATTTAGATTATTTAATCAATACGTTAAATGTAGACAACTATAAAAAATATATATTCAACAAAAAAATAAAAGTAGAAAGTATAAAAAGAATTCATAATCCAAACTTAGCATTATTAACCTAAAAATGGAGATTAGTTAGATGATGAATCTAAGAACATGCCAACTCGTGCAAGCAAAAAACACCTTTTGGAAATCATCAATCAATTCAAAATCATGACGGTCCGTACGATCTCCACTTCCCAAAATAAAGAATCTCAACCGTCCACCAATTTAATCCAACGTCCAAAAATCCGTAATTATTCTTCCCATCTTTCCAACTCGCCTTCCTTGCTTCTTCTCGCGGTCGCGAATCTCTTCTTTCTATTTTTTCTAAAATTTGCCTCTTTTTTAACAATAAAACGAAAATAACCCTAGAGAAACCTAAATAGATAAAAAAAGTGAAATATTGTAGTTTAATTAGTTTCGTTGAAACCCCGAGATCTGATTTGTCATAGAAGGTTAGTTTCCAATTCATTTCCCTTTCAATTTTTCCTATTTTTTATGTATTTTGTTTTAATTTTTATGATAAAATGTGAACAATTTCGTTATTGAATATTCGTTTGATTTACTTTTTGAGGAATGGGTCTTAAAGGATAAGGTCAAATGTCAATGGGATGTTTGTTTTCTGTTGAGGCTCTTTAAGGATAGTACATTATGGTGTTTTTATTTCCTCAAATTTATAATTTTTATATTAATTTGCTGCCAACGTTCGATCTTTTAATGATGGAAAAACGAATCAGAAAGGAATATGATTGATGGGCAATGCTATGTTGTTTAAATAGGGAATTTAAGTGCTATAATTTTAGGGTATCTTTCCTGAGTATAGTTTGGATTTTTGGGGTCCCTTATGAGATATTCACTTATTCAGTTTGCCGAGGCCAGTTTTGAACTTAAGGTCTAGGTTTTGGTTGAAGATTGGTCATTGGATGAATTTTGAAGTGCTGGATCTTTAAGAAGATAGCATTGGCCGAATTCTTTCGGCACAATGGGTTTAATGGAGGTTTTAAAGTGATGAAATGGGATTCCGGTCTGTAATTGATTGGTTAGTTAATTACCTATTTTTCTTGATTTGCTAGAGGTTTAATGCATTCTAGTCTACGAGTTAATTTTTAGAATAGTTAATGATACTAACTAGTACCTTCGTCTCGGCATTCGCTTTGGAACGTTTGAGCTAGAGTAAGATGCTATTGTGTTATCAAAAGTTTATCAGAATTTGATAAGATTGGTGTTCTTGCAGGGCTTATAGAAGTCTCTTTATGGCTGAATTGTTTATATCATCTTCTATGTGCTATGCAGCTTATTGCTGCACGTCTTGCCATATTGGAGAGCGATGTCAGACAGGACATGGAAGTATAATGATTTTATAGTTCGTACCATCTGTAGAAAATAAATTCTATAGGTGATTAACTAGTTTTACCTTTAGTTTAGAATTGTTCTGGAGTATGAAGTATTCTCTTCTCGCAGAGAGATCGGCGGACCTAAATAGAGATCGACAGATAGAAACTAATTTTAAGTAGATATCATATTGAAATTTGAAAATTACGATGGGGCAAGCAGGTTTTACATGGATTCTAGGTAGTAATCTTGGGGTTGCTTTTTTGACTTATTCTCTAGATCTAAACCTATCTTTGGATGCAAGTGTGCTGGTGTTTTCTTTGAAACAAGAGAGATTGCCATCGAATAAGTTTAAAAGGGGTTGAAATACAGGAATAACTTTAAGATTGCATCAGATAAATACAGAGAATCCAGAATATAGATGGCAAAAAAGATTTTACAAGTTCCTTAATGCGGAGTTCCGCTTAAGCTGATGTTAAAGGTTTTACCTTTAATTGAAAGTTGCTGACAACACTGTTCTTATGAAACTAAAGGCTAGAATATCGAGTGATTTGATTCTCTCTTTTTTTCACTTCACGGCTATGTCGTTATGCACAAGGGCCCTTAGTCATTTGACCAACTAGTAAACGGTTTGCTTTTTGTGCCCCTCTCAATTGGTGTGCATAGCGTTAAAAAAAATGGTGTGCATATGCTTTAGCTTACTGTATTATGGCATTGGTCTTTTAGTTTGTCTCTGTTTTTTCTCGTATTGATAAAAAGGACATCCGGTAGCTAGACGTTGTCCTTGTTTATATGGTTGTCATTTTTATGTGATCTCATTACCTCACTTCTGTATGGATGTTAATTGCAGGTTTGTGACAGTTGTGCAACATTTTGGCAAAAGGTACCTCAGTTGAACAAGCATATACTTTTGGCATATTCAGTACAAAATGGAAGATGGATTGTCGAGCTTTTGGGGTCCTGTCACATCCACTGACTGGTGTGAGAAAAACTATGCTCACTCGTCTTACATTGCTGAGTTTTTTAACACAATATCCAATGTCCCATGCATTCTTTTGGCATTCATTGGCCTTGTAAATGCCTTGAGACAACGATTCGAGAAGAGGTTTAGTGTCCTTCACATATCTAACATGATACTCGCCATTGGGAGCATTATATACCATGCCACATTACAGCACATGTAAGTATTTTTTTCACTTACACTTCCATTATCATTCCCCCCAAAGCTTCAGATATTAGATGAAAGTCTCCATCAGAGATCCAATTTTAGAAAACAAATAATAATAAATGTTCCTTCTCTTATCACACTTACGTACTTTTGGAATTTGGTATAAATGTTTTACTCCTGTCTCCTTCTAAGTAAAAGAAATATGCATAAAGCTTCTTTTGCTTTTTCTGTTTGCTTCCAAGTGTATTGGCTCCCTATGTTCTATGGTTCCTTTAGCACATCTTTTCAAGGAGATATATTGGACCAACACCTTATGTTTTGCCTTAACTTGAACGGGTTATGCGGATAATATATAATCAATCAAATGTGTTAATTAATAATGTTAAGCTTTTTCCTTGGTTTTGAATCATGTCTTAAGTTGCAAAATAGAGGGTCTATCTTACAGGGGCATTAAATTTGCAGATCCCGTAGATACATTTTATTGTTGTTTATTGTTTTGGCTTAAAGCTTTTACTCCAGATGGAAAACCGGCACCTATGGAAAGTTAATTTGAGAAAACATTGCTCATGTTTTATATTTGACAAGTTAATTTGAAATGTAAAAATTTCAACTTATTTTCAGGCAACAGCAAGGTGATGAAACACCGATGGTGTGGTAAATGCTTCTATATTTTTACATACTCTACTCACCCGATTGGCACTATCGGAGTACAATGCCTACTTTTCTGTTCTTTTATGGAGTTGTGTATGCAGTGGTCCATGCCGTCTTCCGCTTTGGATTTGGCTTCAAGGTGCATTATGTCATTCTCTGCCTTATCTGCGTCCCTCGCGCGTACAAATACTACATCTACACTAAAGACGTCTCTGCAAAGCGACTCGCAAAGTTATATGTAGCAACTTTGTTCCTGGCGAGTCTTTGTTGGCTATCTGACAGGGTATTCTGCAAGGAGCTATCTAATTGGTACTTCAACCCTCAAGGTCATGCTGTATGGCACGTCCTCATGGGCTTCAATTCGTATTTTGCCAACACGTTCCTGATGTTTTGCCGTGCTCAGCAACTAGAATGGAATCCGAAAGTCGTCCACTTCTTGGGTGTTTTCCCTTATGTCAAGATACAAAAAACAAAGAGCCAGTGAAAGATTTGGTGCATGCAGGTGAGGTATTCTCTCTTAAACCTTGTTAACCCAGTCTGATTTTGGAACTAGCTGTTGTTTTGGGCAGGTCAGAGGCATAGGATTCACAATTCTTTTCTACCTTGTCTTTAAAAAAAGGGGATATATATATATGTGTTTGATGTAAATGATTATTTAATGTTGATATTATTAATGGGATATTGTTTTTATTTTTGTTTTTTGTTTACTGTAACAGTAGTCTTTTTTGCCTAGCAATGGGGAATGAAAAGTTTGTCCCTTATTTAGCTCTTCAAAATCAATGCATGCCCTTTCATGGAAATATCATGCCTAAATTTTTGTGGTCAAAGTATGCTAAGTTTGATTTTCTTCACTTTTAATCATCATTGTTAAAAAAATTGTTAGCCAATCATGTTGCGACATGTGGTTCTCTTTTTTTTCCGTATGCCTTAGTCATTGTCATCGACTTTCGTTTGTTGCCGTTGTCCGATGGTTTCATGTGCCAATTCCGGTACCAAAATGTGTCTCTTCCCTCCTTCCTCTATATGCTACGGGTTTCTTTCAATTTCATCTTTTTAACCCCACGAGTCTAAACTTGAAAAATTTAACCTAAAACCTTTTTTTTCTTTTGACAAAGAATATAGAAATTTCCCTAATTAATTTTGCTTGCCTAGAAAAAAAAAAAGAAATTGAGTGAGAAGGGAAATAAAATAAACCCAGATGGGCAATGGGTGAATGAGGCGGAAGACGAAGAACAACGGAAACTGATTCTGTGATTCAGGTACATGGTTTGATCAAATACAAACTTTAAAAAGTATCGAAAATTTTATTCTAAAATGACTAAATCGCATTACTTATTTAGAAGAGGGACTCAAAACAGAATTAAATCATTTTATGAAAGTCCTGCTTGCCCCCTTTGACTTCCCTATTAGCATAAAGAAACCTAAAATTGAACATGTAAACCACCTGCATTTAAAATTTTAAAGAATCGTATTAATTTTAATTTTGGTACTTGAAGGTCCTGCATTTAAAATTCTTGTATTAATTTGAATAAAAATTAAATTCTTCTTTGTTCAAATCGATTAAACACCACAAATATCGATAAACCAAATTTAAGTATCTAATTGACAAAAAGTTTTAAGTATAAAGCTTAACATTGAAATTTGAGGTATCAAATTCAAAATACATATTTACTTTTGGGATAAACTTGTGAGCAAATTAGAATTCAAAGAGGGTAAATTGTACAGATCATCGCTCAACAATCTTTTTACTCATATTTTGGTCACTCAACTTTTAAAATTTTCTATTTAATAACTGAATTTTATACATGAAACGTTTTTGGTCACTCGCGAATATATTATTATTATTTTTAAATATTTTAATATTATCAAATATAAAATAATTTAAAATATATAATGAAACAATATTTTATTATTATTAAATTTTAAAAAGATTTAAAATAATCGTCGTCATTTGTCATCACCGGTGGCCTTCAAAATTGGTGGTCGTTTGACCTCAAATTGCATTGGGCGACTCGTTTTGATACGCTGAGTTCGAATCCACTAGATGTTTCACGGAAATTATCATGAAACTTACGAATCTCGATATAAACGTTTCGGTTTCCTCACTTTCGATCTTCTTTTCGGGAATTTCAAAGGACTTTTCGATAAAAATAAAGGTCAGATTCGAACTCGGAAGAGTGAGACGAAGTAACCGATAAAATATAAGACTGAACGATCACCATCTACAGTCGTCGACGGTGACGGCAAATGGTAGCCCGCGCAGAATTTAGTTTTTCTTTTTATTTTTTATTTGAAATTATTTTTATATTAAATAAAAATAATAAATATTATTTCATGCTATAATAATAACAAAAATATTTAATGTATAAAGTTTAGTTATTAAATAAAATGTTTTCAAAGTTGAGCAACGAAAATAGGAATTAGAAGATTGTTGAGTGAAAAGCCCTAATCAATTACCCTATAAGGTTTAGAATTTAGGGTTCATGTTTAGAATTTAGGGTTCATGTTTAGAATTTAGGGGTTTTAGTGTAAAGGTTTAGAATTTAGGGTTCATGTTTAGAATTTAGGGTTTAGGGTTAGAATTTAAGGTTTAGGGTTAGGGTTTAGTTTTAGGGTAATATGGGTGAGGATTTAGGTTTTAACCTATAAACTCTAAATTTTAACCCTAAACCCAAAATTTTATCAACAATCCCTAAATTCAAAACTACTACACTTATACCCCTAAATTTTAAACCCTAAACGAAGTCCCTAACCCCTAAAACTAAGGCGCTTGTGTAAAAAAGTTTCCACAAGCGCTTGTGTATAGAACAATTACCCTATAAGGATTAATATCCTATACACTGGCGGTGGAAAGTTTTTATTTCCACAAGCGCCTCAATTATAGGGTTTAGGGTTAGTGTTTAGGATTTAGAGTTTAGGGGTTTTAGTGTAAAGGTTTAGAATTTAGGGTTCATGTTTAGAATTTAGGAATTAGGGTTAGAATTTAGGGTTTAGGGTTAGGGTTTAGTTTTAGGGTAATATGGGTGGGAATTTAGGTTTTAACCTATAAACCCTAAATTTTAACCCTAAACCCAAAATTCAAAACTACTACACTTATACCCCTAAATTTTAAACCCTAAACAAAGTCCCTAACCCCTAAAACTAAGGCGCTTGTGTAAAAAAGTTTCCACAAGCGCTTGTGTATAGAACAATTACCCTTAAATAAAATGTTTTCAAAGTTGAGCAACGAAAATAGGAATTAGAAGATTGTTGAGTGAAAAGCCCTAATCAATTCAGTCGAGCCTTCCTCCTCTTCTAGGCTTCAAGCTGCCTATTGCGGGTTCCGAACTCCTCCGCCGTCATTTTGATGTGCCGCGAGGTCCATGTAACATAGACCAATGGCCACTGAAACGCCAAAGAAACCTGGGCCTCCTAAACTAGTTACGCTAAATAACGCATCGAAACTGGTAAACATCTCTTTCGCTCTCTTTTAATCGTAATTTTGATGTAAGGTACTTGGAAAGAAAATATAGTGCTTCGTTACTAATACGTGACATGGAGATGTCGAGATTTGGTTATATTATTGATGTTTGAAGGAGACCTTGGAATCTTAAGGTCCTACCCTGTTTTAGATTAGTTCAATTCAATCCATGTACTGGTTGATTTTAGTTTTTCCATTTGAATATTGAATGTAATTAATTTGCTGTATTTATCGAGGATTGTGTGATTATGATCATAGTTTCTACTCGTATAATGAAAAGGGAAAAAGCTTTGGTTATAATTGTGTCACGACCAGTGTTGTCAATGCACGGTGCACCTAGACACAGTTAGGCTGGCATTGCACTCGGGCAGGCTGCATTCGATTGCACTCTTTTACTAGGATGATAGGTAAGAAAGCAGATAATTGTATAGGTTGCATTTATGTTTTTCATAATTTTATTTTTACTAGTAAGAAAGGAATTACTTGTCTAATTTTAGTATTTAACAGCATATATGGGATCATAATGAAATCATGCATATTGGCCTACAAAAAAGGACAAACTTTAGCATGGTTTGTGGGATTTAATTGGCTCACTATTTATAGTTTATTATCATGATTATTCATCTTAATCTTATTCCATGTATATGCATAGACTTGCATGCAAAAACACTTAAATACACAGACTGCACCGCTCTTTCTGTACCTTGTGTCTCATGCTGTATACAAGTTCTAGTGTCTAGAGTCTAGACTCTAGAGTGCAACTAGTGCTCTTGCCAGTTCCGGTTATGTTGGAATCCAGGAGTCACAGTTTGTTCTTTCTTTTTGGGAACCATCGACCAGTTTATTAGTTTATTATTGACATGAGTGGTTTACAGGCTGAACAATGGATAATTAAAATGAATGGATCTGCACATGACCAAGTAGTGGAAGTAGAACCAGAAGCTCGGCCAGAAAGGTCAGTGTGACTATCTTCTATTGTAGTCGTGTCATGTATTCATGTACCATTCTCATAGAGGCTTTAAACAGGCTTGGACTAGGAGCAAAGATTCCGCGCCAATCAAAAGTTGGACTCTCTAATGACCCAGTTGCGAGAAAACTATCTGCCAAGTTGGGTGCTGGAAAAAGAAAAGCGTCCAAGAACCAGGACTCCACTACCCCTTCTTGTGGAGACCTGGTCGACGAAGATGAGGATTTAGATAGCAGAAGTAGTGCATTTTCTAGGAAGAGAGCCGTTCCTCCGACTTCACAATTACAGGTAAAGAAAAAACAGAAGTAACTTGTAGCCTTGAAATGCCTGAATGTAGCAAAATGCTATGTACTGTTCTAGTGTATTTAATGAACTTGTAAACACTTTTCCAAAATGGAAATATACAAGAAATTTTGAAGCTTTTGCTCTTAATGTCAATGTATTAGTATATGCAAGATTCTTTTGAGAAGTTACATTATCATGGTCCATGTATTTCCCATTGTCCTCTTCATTACAGCAGGGCATTAGGTGAAATTTGACTTGGCTTCTCGTAGGTAATTTATTGAGTTCCACATGAATGGTTGGTTCTGTTTGAAAAACGTTTCAGATGCCTTTTTTTCCCATTGATGACTTGAATTTCATGGGTTTAGTTGCTGACAATGGGTAGATAAAGATTCAGCCACATACTACGGTGGTTGTGACATTTCCTAATAAATTATTAGACTCTACTTCTTTGTTAGGACCATGCTTTCCCATGGCCTTTTAGTTGTCGACGTGTGCATGATGGCATGCTGATGAATTAGGTAACATATCAGAATTCAGACTTATTTAGGTAATAAAGGGATAAAAGAGCTGAGTTGTAGTTCTGCACTTAGCCTCATACTTTTTTACAAGATGTTCAGTGTTATTATTATTTTCAGCAATCATAGCTTCTACAGGTACATATTATCAGGCAAATGAAATCTATCAAAGTATTCAATCACTCCACTCATACCCAAGCAAACATGTATAACAAAGGAAGAAAACCAGTTAACTGAACTCTAGGAATGAATGAAATCAATCAAAGAACACACCATTCACACAAGCAAATACACACTAAACCCTATAAATTCTATCACTAAGAAATAGCAGTTTTCATCACTTTGCACCAGGAGAAATGACACTGTAGTGTAGTTATTGATTAAACGCCTCTGAAATCAGGTGTTCGCTTCGCAATGGATCTCTGCACATGAAACAGGAAAGCTTCAAAGTCACTAGTAAGATCTCTGGGTTGATGGTTATTTGACGCGGCAAGGTTACAAAAATACCGTCGCAGCATCCGATAAAACACTTAGAAGGAGAGTTAAATGAAGCCCTTCTTGCTTGTTGGGACTTGATTAGCTTGCTTTTCTCCCACTCTGACCCATTGGAGAGATGCATTATTGGTATGAAGTATGAACAAAACCGAGTCGGTTGCCTTGTACAAGTTGATGTCACTCTTCTTGCCCTCCAGCATGATATTCACATTCAGGACTTACATTTATATAGCTTGTTATAGTGTCTTCGACTAAGTCGTCAAGGATATCTTCACCAATCTCAACACTGATAAAATCTGCATCGAGTCGAAGATCCATCCATGTTCCTTTCTTGGCCAAGTCTTTTCTGACTACCTGGTCCAAACTACGAGGCAGCGGCATCGGGAGCACGTGCCAATAAACTCTTTGCCAGATCTCTTCAATGGTATTTTTCATGTTCGGGAGAGGGCGGATGTTGGTTTTAACAAATGACACGCCAGGGTAACCAAAATAGTACCCACAAACCTCCACGAGAACTTCATTAATGCAGTCAAAGAGCAGTTTTTTGTCATGACAAAGTTGGTTGGGCAAGTATTCTACCTCATCGAGCAACAAAGGGTCAAGAAGCTGGTCTGAAGAAAGTGACCTGATGTAGAGTTCATCCCAGTTGAAACTTGAGGCTTGTAGCACTGCCTTTACATGCTCAAATATTGATTCCTTATCGTCCATACAAGTTTTAAAACGACTACTGTTGTTTGCTGAAGAACCATGTTCTTCGAATCGAATTCTTAATGGTTGTATGGATGTTTCACCTGAAGATTGGTGAAAAAATTGGCATTATCCGAAATGTGACACAACAAAGTTGAAAACAAATTCAGAATGTTATATAAGCACAAGGCTTTTCTCGAATGCCTACCAGAAATTGATCTGATGCTAGCAGGGCTGAAAACTTCATCTGCAAATATTGGCTCAAGAACAGATACGGGACTCGGTCGCTCCTGTATATCACCAACACTATCTAGACCTTCAACCTTTTTGGCGATTGGCGAGTTTGATGGAGATGCTAATGGAGAAAATGACTGTTGGTCCTCTTCAGACAAGTCCTGGAGATAGAAAAAAAGAAACCAGTTGGACAGGATATAACATATACGGTGCATGCAACAAATGGAATAACAGGGCAATAATTAGAAGAGCCTCTATGTTTCGAGCATTGCGAATATTCATCACTATGAGTATGAGTTAGTTCTTAATCACATCATAATATATATATATATATATATATATATATATACACCAGCAAGTGGCATTCCTCTACCTGTTTTGAGCATTGCAGATATTGTTTTTCATCACGAACATCAGATACATCAACAATTTTGTCATCTCTAGTAATTGAAGAGTCACTTGTCACAGAAGAAGCATCCAAGAGCTTAGTTTCCTCCTGAACCATCATTTCAGTTTCTTTAACAATACTCACAGCACCTGCATGATCTTTTTATGAAGGTGAACTATTAATAAACCTCAGTATTCATGACTGCATCATAAATTAAATAGATGCAAAATAATACCTCTGCAACTTGTTTCATCTTTAGTAGAAGAATCATTTTGATCCTCTCTGTCATCATTCACAAAAGTGTCGAGTTTATCTGAAACTATATCATCACCTTGGACTTCATCACCGGTTTTGTTATCAGAAATGCAAAGCTGAATCTCCAGTTCCTCAGCTGCTTGACTTCTATGACTAACATTGTTGAGTTCATGGTTTTCATCCACTTTCAGGGATTTTTCAGAGCCAGCAAATCTCGTATGTGGAGTTATAAAACTAGGCTCCGAGCTCCTCTTAGGGCTGCTAACAGGGGTAGAGTTATAATCAGGGAGAGAAAGAATCCTCCCTAATGTTTTCTTGACCTGTCTGCTTGAAAGATCCACATTCTTGTCTCCATTTGTTAGCATCTCGGAAAGATGTTTCTTTGCCTGGATATAGATGTTCGAATGCCTGGAAAAATTAGTCTCCATATCTGTACTCGTTTCGGGGCCCTTTAGCTTGCTCGTCCTCTCTCCTTTTTTGACACTAGTGGAAGGTTTGGCAACTCTTTCAATAAAGAAATGGTCTTTAGTTGGAGAACTCATTGTGATATATTCCTTAAATCCTCCAGCATCCCCCGGATTTCTCCTATCACTAGAAACTCTTTTGGATATTTCATTGGTGGGGATTCTATGTTGCTCTCTTCCCATAGCATGTTTCCACTTTCTTTTTATTTCAGCTAGAAAAAAGTGGGAACCAACTTTCTCATTCGGCTCTCGATGTCTGATGATGTGCTTGGGTTCTGGCAATGAGCCATGGCTGCTTCCAGTTTCAGGCATTTGTGAGCATGTCGGCCCAGGCTTCAGAACTACAATTCTGGTGGAAGCTTCGGAAACCTTATTTTTGTTCTGTGAGTCTCTTTCCTGAGACTTGGACCTTCTTCTAAAGAAATTCCGCTGTTTTCTATTAACAGGTTCATTCGATTGTTTTAAACCAACAAGCTCCTGCTCTGAAATGTTGGATCCGGCAAGAGGCTTAAACTCTTCATCTCGAACATCCGGCAAGTCTTTAACATATTTCACCAGCAATGAGTTAGGATCTCGTAGAAGTTTCAAAAACAATTCCTCATCTAAACTCAAAACTTGAAGTGCATCCATGACTTCTTTCGAGGCTTGGAGTTCCCCACCTTCTGTAAGTTGGTTCCTGCTAATAAGCTTCTGGCTTACTAAGAACTTGATAGCCTCACTCAATCTTTCTTCGAAACCGGAACTCTTCAGGCTTCGCTGCATATGGCCTTCAGCAGGCTGATCATTATTCACGCAATCGTTTCGTTTTTTATCAATTTCCTGACAAAACTCCTCTACAAGACTGTCTACATCAAGACTGCTTGTAGTTTGTTGCTCGGATTTATGCTGGCAAGATACTTCCAATACCAAGTTCTTGGCAGCATCAACATCCAGACTGTTACCAGAACTTTTCTTGCGAGTTTTGTTTTTTCTTTTCCGGATCTTACTTCTGTTGTCTCCTTCCCCTGAACCAAACTCTTTTGCTTCATGTTCAGTATTATTTACCTCTTTCTTAGTAACTTGCTCTCTCGACATTTCTTCTTCTAGGAGTTTCTTCACACTCTGCTTACATGTATCTGTCGCCATCGCCTTCTCTTCACCGGAACTTGTTGACATGTCAAGTTTATTTCCTGAATTTCCCATACCTGCTAAATTAAAAGAGTGCTTAGAACCAATGTTGCTCCGACTATTCATTTTCTTAAGTACCCTGTATGAACACATTAGGACATGGGTATGTGAACATAGCCCTATGAGATGTGTATTCATATCCGACATTCACAACTAAGTCCGAGTAAGATAACTTCAAACAATAAGGACCAAAGAGGCAAACAAAAATTCTACCTACATAAAAAACAGATTTCAGACAGGATGACACGAACAAGCCAAATGATCTATAAATGCTATAAGGACAATCCGAAAAGCTGTTTATAAATCACTTTTGCAACTTCAAACAAAGTAAAAATCCACTTGTAGTGAAAAATGCTTCAAAATTCCTTACAGAACTTACCAACTGCATCGTCATTCTCGCGTCTTCGATCAGAAAGCAGTCTCTGAGTCATTCGACCATGGCGGAAATCGAACATGGTGACCAATCCCCACATACAGCCCAACTGATCCTTCTCATATCGAAGAGGGCATCTATTCGATCTTTTCCCCATGATAAGATTTTGCTGCGAGGGACTTCGAATCTGATAAATAGATAGAATCATCAGTTAGGACACAACAAAGAGCTCCAAGTTCTAAAGTTTTCACCAATTTCATAAATTATTACAACATAAGAACAAGGGAGACTGGGAGAAAAAAGGGCACATCTTGATCATAGAGTTTGCTACATGTTCAAACCAAAAACTGGAAATTGACCATGTCAGAATTCATGAATTGCAGAAAAATTTATCATTCACAACAGATGAACAATAAGTAGAACAGTTAGGACAGACAATAAACAAACAAAAATTTCTTTAAACAGACATTTCTTTAAACAGATCAGGTTTTAGAGACATCGGTTCATAACTTTCCTTACACAATGCTAAACCCTTTCCTTGTAAGCCCTTTTCTTACACAAATATGGCTCTAATTTCCTTCATGCAGCACCTAAATCATAGTCCAATAAAGTCACATAAACTCAAAAAAAGTCTAAAATCAGAAAGCAGATAGATTTGATGAGAGAATAAAGAAAAATAAGACCCCCAAACCAGAAAGAACTAGGAGAAAGTAAGAGACACAAGAAATGCAACTGATATGTTACCATAAAAGGTTAGAAAAAATAATAACAATATTCCAATTTCAACAACTCAAGTTTCCCCAAAGCAGAGTAAACCACAAGCTTCAAAGGGCAAAAACTTTCTTTGGATGCCAAGCTATCATTAAACTACCTTTCTTTTTGCCTTAAAACCAGTGCCTCAGATTCTTCAGTAAAGGACTCAACAGAATTGTTAACTTTCCTTTCCCTCCCTTTTTTCTTGGATCTTCACTTCAATGGAAAGATCAATTGAAACTGAAGATTACAGATTGATGAGCTCTTGAAACCAGCAAAAAGACATGCAAAATCATCAGCTTGGGGAAGTGAAGTCCTTGAAGACTGTGCCTTTCTGCATGGCCTAAAGCTGAATTCTCATAGATTAAAAAGGGCCAGAATTATACTGTTTTTTGTACAACTAACATACTTGAAGTGCTTCAAAAACTGGGTAGCTTCTCTTTTTTGTCATTTCCAATAAAGGAAAACAGAAAGCTCTCCTTGAATGTCATATCTCAAATTACTTGAAACAAACAAACTCTCACTTCTTCCATTGATAAGCAGCCAAGAACCAAGCTTTCCATGAACACCCAGATCAGTATTTTGTTGAGAAAAAACAAATCAAATCGGATTTTTTTCTTCTTTTCCTTTTAGCACCAAGCTTTCCCACAAACAAACTGGGAAAACTGGCACCGACCCTTGATTTTTTTATGAAGAAAACTGGGAATGGGCAGGCATTATAGACTGGGAAAATAAAGTGAAAACAAAGAAGAAAGATCAGAGAAGGTTAAAAAAGAGAAAAAAAAATGAAAAAGAAATAAGAGAAAGTGAAAGTGGAAGAGAAAGAGAGGTTTAACATTACAAATATTGTTGGCCAAAGACAAAGGAAGTCGTCAATAGTTGGGAACAGAAGACGTGACAGTTGTGAGGTTTGTTTTATGGAGTTGAACCCCACTTTTAAGACAAGTTTGAGAAATTAAATTAAATTAAAAATAATTCGAAATTATATTAGATTTGTTCATAAATTAGGTTAGAATTTAATTTAGTTTGGATTTGTAGGATAACTTGAATTGTTATTGAAAACTATTACGATATGATATTTTAATTTAATATAAATAATAGGTATTTTTAATAAACATTAGATTTATTCACGAGTTAGATTAAATCAGTTCATATCCGAGCAATTTATCTTTGGCTTAAGTAAAGGTAAGTTTATATGTTTGGAGTACATAAAATATTTATAATTTATTTGAATAATGAATCTAAATAGAAAACAAAGCAATTTCAGTAACAAGTTTTTTAAAAATCGATTTCTAAATTTATTTTAGAAAGGCTACAAATGATAAAATCAATATCTAAATTTAAATTTAGTTTAAATTTTAATTATCATAATTTATTATTATTAGATAAGTTACATCACATGTTACTCGGTTATTAATAAAATTACTAATAGTCATCAAATTTTGAAAAAAATATAAATAGATCATTCAATTAATCGGTTGTTACAAATATGTTACTTTGTTGTCAAGTGTGTAACAAACATTAACTCTTTAATTTTAATTGATTGACCTGATTATAATTATAAAAAATAAGTGATATGATAGTTATAATTAATAAATAGAGCAACTAATTATAACTAAAAAATTAACATTGATTTTATTTCTAATGATAAAGTAACGATCAATTAGTTTTATTTTTGAACAACGATCAAACAATTCAATTGAATGATCTATATATAACATATATATATATATATGTTACTTTTATTATTTTTACAGCTTTGAAACATCATCCAAGTCCCCCTTTTCATCTCTTGCCGGCTTATTATTTCCTCTCATAAAATTAGACTTAATTAAAAATAATTAGTTTTTACAAGTAACATATAGTAATAAAATACTATTAGTATTCATAAATAAATACTGAAGGCATTATTATTTTTAAAATGTAATTAGGTTATATGAATTAAATAAAAAATGACGGTTTTATATTATCATTTAGAAATTATCAATGTCGGTCGATTGGTAAAGGACTAAAGGCCATTATTGATAAGGAAATGGGAAGCTGGAATTAAAAAAGAAAATACAAAAATAGATCACTATATATTTGTATATTATATGGATATACATCATACATGACATATATCATTTTTCATATAAAAATACTATAAATATTTAAATGATTAAATATAGTAAAAATTTAAATATCGTTTCAATAAATATATTAAATACATGAGAAAATATATGATACACTGCCGATGGAAACATTTTGTTTCCATAAGCGCTCTAATTTTAGGAGTTAATGATTCAATTTAGGATTTATAGTTTAAGTTTAGGGGTTTAGAATTTATAGTATGTAGTTAGAATTTAGGGTTTAGTGTTAGGGTATAGGGTTTAGATTTTACGGTAATATGGTAGAGATTTAGGTTTTTACCTATAACTCTTATATTCTAAACCTAAACTCTAAATTCAAACAACAACCCTTAAATTCTAAACACATAAATTAAAAACCCTAAATTTTGAACCCTAAACTAAATCTATAACCCCTAAAATTAGGACACTTGTAAAAATAAAATATTTTCACCCTAAATATATTATCCAAATCGTTTTTAATTGTGTCATGTATTGTTTATTAAAATATTTTCCAAATTATAATATAATATAAAGATTTTTTAAAAATATCTATTCTGTTAGGCATGAATAACATGTCTAATTTAATAGCAATTACTAAATAAAATGAGTAAAGAAAACAAAACGCGTGAGAGTACAATTATAAAAAAATAAAAATAAAACAGATAATTAGTTGAAATAAAATTATACTAGTATTTTTTGAGTGGCTTCTACATATTTGTGAACTGAAAGGAATAGGATAGATTCCCGTATGAGCAATGATCTCATCACTCGTCTTAAATGGATAGTTTTGGATTAGTTTTAATTTAGTGGAACGACGTACTAGATTTTTTACACAAGGTCAAAAGTTTGAGTTAAAATATTGTGAATTGAGTAAATTAAATTGCGAGGTCGCCTCATAATGAGCTTTTGTAGTATCTGATCTGAATTAATCAATCAATCAATTTTATACCGGTAGTTATAAAAAATAATTATACTTATATAAATATATAGTTAGGGATGGCAATTTGATCCGAATCCGATTCGATCCGAAGGAATTTATCCCATCCATATTCGATTGAAAAAAATCTGAATCCAAATCCGAGTAAAATATTCGAGTCCTAATAGGAGATGTGTTGGATATGGATCATGCCAAGATCCGATCCGAATTCGATCCATATCCGAGTCCGAATCAAAATATTTAGGACTTTTAACTCCTTAAAACAAAATATCATGTATAATATTTACATTAAAACAAGAAGACAACATAAATAAAGTAAAAAGTTAAACTAAATACATTAAAAGAAACATAACTACATATATTTTCTAAACGAAAACATAAATGTATATATTAGGTAATTTGGAATAATAGTAAAAATAAAATTAACTTTATATATATATATATATTAAAAGTGATAATAAAAATATAAATGCCTTAAGAATGTAAATTAAATAATAATAATATTTATTATGATTTTTATATATTAATTAACCTTAATATAGTGTAATATATATATTTATATCATATGTATGTATAAATAAATATGAAAAAAAACAAATGCAAGATCAAGTCATAGATAAACAAACAATAAAATAAATACAATGGAGAAACAAATAAATGTAAATATCAATGAATTACTAAAAATTAAGAAAGTTAGTGAATGAAATAGTAAGTAGTGTGCAATCGATAGATACAGTTATGATATATTATGCTAAAATTATGAATTAAAATAGAAAGTAAATTAAAAACATAAACAATAAACACAAAAAATTAAATGTGGTTAACAAATAAGAGATAAAAATGAACAAGTGTAGAATTAAATAGTATAAATTAAATGCGTAAGAAATTAAATATACAAAATTATGGACTGATTTGCGCTAAAATAAAATTATTAGAGGGTCAAAATACAATATACCCTAAAAACACTAAAATTTGCGAATCTACCCCTCAGACTTGGGTCAAGACTAGGGATGACAATTTAATCTGAATCTAAAAACTCTGATCTAAATGCGGTTGAAACAAATCCGAATCCGATCCGAAAAAATCCGATCAAAAAACAATCCGATCCAAATCCGTTTGAAAAAAAATCCGAATCTAAATCCGAAAAAAAATATCTGAGTGCGATTGTAACGGATTCGAATTTGGATTTTATACAATTTGATCCAAATCCGATCCATTGCCATCGCTATATATAGTTGGTGTAGTACATGTCTATTTTATGAGTTTACATTTAAAATTTGTAGTTATTTCTCTCAATAATGTCTTGTACATACATTGCTTTTAAAGATTATACTTCGTCTAATAAAATAAAATAATTATTTGGAGTACGCGTCTAGTATTAGTGCAAATTTTCATGATGGAATTATGGTGGTGGAAGCTTAGCCACCCACCATTGTTCGCTCTCAAAGTCAATAGCCATAATGATGGTAATTATACTATTTTTTTTGAATTTCAAATCTCCATTTTATTAAAAGAAAAATACTGAGAAAAATAATGGGAAGAAAATAGAATTTACGAACACATATATTATTATCAAATAATTATCTAACACAAATTATTAATATATTAAAAATATAAAAATATATACTGATTTAAATGAAATTAGTATACTGCATACAAGTTGTTGAATCTAGATGTGATATTAATGTGCCGAAAATAATAAATAAGAAAGGATATAGACTTACTCCTTGGGTTCATGCTTGCCTATTTTTTGACATCATAATTCATAGTCATCATTATTATAATAGCATATTAAATGGTAATTTTAAGTTTTTTTAAGAAGTGTTCATTTGATATTTATCTCAACCTGATTTAAATCGATTAAATTGAAGGAACAAGTTAAATTTGAATAAATAACACTTTTTGTTAGATTAAATTAAACAAATATAATTACTAGATTAAATTAAATACAAACAACTAGTTGATTTTGTGGGATGAGACACTAAGCTTTATAAATAAGATCAATAGTTTAAATTATGAGACGTTAAGTCCTTTAAATAAAATTAATAGTTTGAATATGAGACACTAGGTCCTTTAAACTGGGTTAAAACTTAAAAATATCACTTTTATATTAAATTTTTATAAAATTTAATTTGAATTAGTCAATCAATAAATTAAAATAGCATAGACAAAGTAAAGGCATGGCAAGGGGGATTGACTGTGGGGGAAAGTAAAGCATGCAAAATGCAAAAGCAACATTTCCCCAAAGCAATGAGCTTTAATGGTTGACCAATGCCCATGTGATGTGAGGAGGCGGCGAGGAGCAGCTGGGCTGCCAACCGGCCGCGCCACCTTCCCCCACTCTCACCTAAACCCTACAATTTTTTTTTAATATTATTATGGCATTTTTATATGTTTTGTATATAATTGTGTATGTACGATTGACTTTTTAGATATTCTAATTTAATTACAAAACAATATTTCTGGTCTCATTTTAAATTTAAATAAATTTATGTACAATTATAAATTACATTATTAAAATCTGAATCACTAAAAAGAAACACTATCATCTTTGTTACTTGACCATTCAATAGGTTTGTTATGTGATTTTAACTTGTTAATTTAGTCGTATGAGATCCATATATATATATATATACTTTTTGATGTTACGTGGCATTTTGATTTTGTTTTTTTGTCATGTTTTTGTGGCAAAATTGGGCTAATAAGCCAATTTGGAGAGAAATTTTTGGGGAATAGGGTGCTTTGGCCGAAATTTGGTAAAATAGGCCAAAAACTACAGTGGCACTGTGACCACGCCACCTGCTGCCGGCGAGGTCTGGACAACGCCACCTCCTGCTGGCGAGGTCCTGTTGGAGGCAGGCTTGGCAGCGTGGGCGGCTCAGCTCCTCAGCTGCATGCTTCTCCCTGACGTGTCTGCAAATGGCGAGGTGTTGTTCATGCATGTGCCATGCAGGCACGTCAGGCTTTATCCATGTGCATGTGCCATGCATTTACAGATAGGGTTGGCTTTAGGGTTAGAGATAGGGATGGGTTTAGGGTATATGGTTTAGTAGTTGGTTATAATATGATTTTTATATAGTATTTGAAAATATTGTAAATATTTTCAAATGTTTTAAAAAAAATACTAAGATGGGGGGTCGTATTTGAAAATTATATATATATATATATATTTAACATATTATTAAAATTTAAATTTTTTAATAAACAAAGTAAAAAAAAATCATTGAATTCAGATTGTACCGAATATTTCGGTTAACCGAATAAACTGTTAACTGGTTGAATGGTTACTATATAGGGTCGAGATTTGAGTGACCCGAACTTACCGATTGACCGGAACAATTTACAAATGGTTAGTCGAACCCAATTTTGCACACCCTAATTTAATTTTAAAATTAAAATATACATCGAACCCTATTTAATTTTACCCTTTAATAGCAGGTGTTTTAATAAATCTAGGCCGTACAGAACCCTATTTACCCTTTAATAGACAGACGTGCCTAAACCCTATTTAATTTACCCTACATACACTTGCCTGACTTGCCAGTATGTAGGGGACATGCAGGTGAACAGGACCTCGCCAGGGTAAATAGGGTTCTAGGTACGGGCTAGATTTATTAAAGGGGATTAATTTTTTAATATTATTTTATGTGTATATATAGAGGGTTTAGGGAAGATGAGATGAGTGTGTAGTGGTTGAGAAAAAAATTAAGAGAGCTTTTCGGCAAAGAGGGACGAGTTTGTGAGTTTCTGAAGAAATATTCGAAGAGGGTGATTGAAGAGTTCGTAAAAGCCAGTGAAAATTAAGTAAGTAAATTTTTCCTTTTAATCTAAATTTTTTAATTTTAGAGAGTTTGTGTATTTTTTGTATGATTGAATATATATTCAGATGGTACAAGTATTTTTAAATTTTAATAAAAAAACCCAAAAATTTAATGTTGTGCTTATGTTTTTTAATATTTACAGAATATGAGTTCATCAACATATTCGGACACCGAACCCACAGTTGGACGTTGGGGCGAATCGCTTGAAGATTTCAGTGATGATGAAGAAAATATTGTTCCTATGAGTGAAGAAAAAGAAGATGGCGTTCTGTTACTCGATGCTAATGATATTGACGCTATTATGACAGAAGCGTCTCAAGGCAATGGTATTGATGTTGAAGAAGATGTTTAGGCCGCGGCTGTTAGTAGGCTCGGGTTGAGAAATGAACA
Source organism: Hibiscus tridactylites (assembly GCA_958450335.1). NCBI lineage: Eukaryota > Viridiplantae > Streptophyta > Magnoliopsida > Malvales > Malvaceae > Hibiscus > Hibiscus tridactylites. Next base: position 82,756,548 of record OY288268.1, on the reverse strand, counting down.
GCCGGCTGTTTGGGGTAATGCTGCACCGCAGCGCCAACAACCAGAACCTCCAGCCTATGAAGCTCCAGCAGCCCGCATGTATGAAGTTGACTATACTGCAATGCAAGATCAAGAATATGAAGCTCGCGTATTTGGTTCTTCATCATCTTCGAACTTTGGAGAACTGGAACTAAAGGCTCAATTTGAAACAAAAAAAGCCGTGAAGCTTGCAGTTCAAGAGCACTGTCTCAAACGCCATACGTCATTTTCTGTTGTTGAGTCCAACAAAATTATGTATTGTGTAAGGTGTTATTATTGGAAGAACAATTGTCCGTGGTGGGTAAGAATTTCTTACAAGAAGAGAACTGAAATGTGGGAGGTGTCACGGTTTATTGATCAGCACACATGTACCAATATGGCTTTATCACAAGACCATATTAATTTAAACTTTGATCTAATATGTGCTTCAATCAAGACTTTGGTTGAACAGGAACCAAGAATTTCGATTGCAGTGTTAGTAGCATCTATCCGCTCCCAGTTTGGTTATGTTCCGTCTTACTACAATGTGTGGATGGCAAAGCAAAAGGCGATGACGGAACTGTATGGTGATTGGGATAAATCGTATAATGAGCTACCAGCTCTTTTACGAGCAATACAACATTTCATCCCGGGGACCGTTGTAGAGTACGAGACCTTGCCGGTGTTCAACTTCCAAGGCGAATTAATTCCTGGTAAAAGAGTATTTAGTAAATTATTTTGGGCGTTCAATGCGTGCATTCAAGGGTTTCCATTCTGCAAACGCATGATTCAAGTGGATGGTACATGGTTGTATGGGAAGTACGGTCATATATTACTCGTGGCCGTTGCACAGGATGGAAACAATAATATATTCCTAATTGCCTTTGCCATAGTTGAAAAGGAAGACGCGGATGGATGGGAATTCTTTTTGAAGCACCTACGCAATTATGTTGTAAAAGAAGACGAGATTTGCATGATTTCTGATAGAGGAACTGCGCTCTTATCAGTAATTGACAGACCTGGGAGTTTATGGATACCTCCACATGCATATCCAGCATATTGTGTACGACATATTGCAGCGAATGCGAAGACGCGGTTCGGAAACAGTCAGATCAAGAGAGAGGTTTTAGGCGCGGGTAAGTTGTTATTTGTTGTTTATAAAAATTTTAATTTTTTTGAGTTCAACCAAAATTTATTGTTTTATTTAACTTATTTTTTATTTATAAATAGGGTATGAACTAGTTCAACCAAAATTCCATGAAAGGATCAGAAGGTTGAGGCGGCACGGTACAGGTGTGATAAAATTTGTAAATGACATCCCCACGGAAAGATGGTCACAAGCCTATGATGAAGGTAGACGTTATGGTCATATGACAACTAACCTTGCAGAGGCTATAAACTCTGTTCTTAAAGGAACACGGCATCTCCCAATTGCAAGTATTGTGTGGGAGACCTACTTTAGATTGTGCAAAGTGTGGTCCGACAAAGGGCAAGATGCCAACGCCCGAATAAAAAACGGACAATATTGGTCGAAAGCCCTGCGAAAAAAATGATCGATCTTCAAGCTAAAGCGTCCGCTATGCGAGTCAGATCATTCGACTCAAATAGATGGGAATTTTCTGTGGAAGCTATAGTCCGAGGTGAGCAAAAAATGTTCACTGTGAAACTTCATCAGAAATGGTGTGATTGTGGTGCATTCCAAGCATTTAGATACCCTTGCTCTCACGCACACGCCGCCTGTTTGCATTTTCGACTCGACCCTTACGGTTTTGCGGATGATTGTTATAAACTAGAGAATATTGCAAATATATATAGAATTCAGTTCAACACAATCCCGAACCAAGACTATTGGCCGGTAGAGCCAATATACGAAGAATGGTTACCAAATCCAGTGCTTCGTAGAAAGTTGAAGGGTCGACCGAAGTCTACTCGTATTAATACGAATATGGATGATCCATATGATAGAGAGGGAGAAGTTCAAGTTAGACATTGTAGTCTTTGTAGTCAACCGGGTCATTCAAGAAACAAGTGTCCGCACAAATCAAATCTTTCCAACTATCGTGCCGGACCGTCAACCTAAATGCTTTGTTTAATGTATGTCTAATTTTATGGTAATGAGAAAATATTGCATCTTTTCAATTTTTATTTGTTTCAATTTTATCACACGTGCACCGTCAACCTATTAATTCTTATTTTTTTCAAAAAAGTTTAACTTGTTACCTTTGAAGAAACCATCTAAAGGTAATATAATTTGTTCTTATTTAATATACTTTAAGGAATCGAAATTAAAAGAAATACATATAACATTAAATATTCCGGGTTCGCAACCTATTAATTGAATACGAAAATTAAAAAAATATACATAAATATCAAAATGCAATCAAAATTAAAAGAAATACATATAACATTAAATATTCCGGGTTCACAAATTACAAATAAATAAAAACAAAACAAAACCATATTTTCCCCTCTTCCCCCTCCCCTCCTAGTGGGTAATTCTTGCCGGTGGAGAGGGTCTGTTTGTGAGTACCGCGGAGCAGGTTGAACCTGTCTACGAGCTCTTGGATTAGGAGTCAGCTCATCGTCATCGAAAAATTGCTCATCCGTTATTTGCATAGTAGGTGGTGTAGCAAACATTTCTTCAGGATGAAATGATGGGCTGCTAATGGTAGTTGTTGACAACATAGATGCCATGCTACCAACACCAAAACCTTCCCCATATACAGATGATTGAGGATACTGAAATTGTGGTACGTATCCTTCATCATCATTGTAAGCCGGCTGAGAAGATGAGCTACCACCGGTTGCAAAATTAAAAGGTGATTGCTGCGGAACATGACCAAATCCAAATGTTTGATGACTTTGTTGAAATGGGGTTTGTTCCGAAACATTACCAAATGGTGGTTGCTCCCAAAGATTACTGCTTACATGTCTCGGGGGGGGGGGGGGGGGGGAGTCAGATCGCGCCCACGAAGAAGTCCAACCTCGGTTGGTTGCTCCCGAAATTCCTTCCAAGTTTGGTTCGTCTGTTGATTGCTAAGAGCTCTGACCAAACTCGGTTGAGAGGCGAACCTGTCTTGAGCAATGCGGGTTTTCAAGCCATCTATTTGCATCTTCGACAGATGCTATGAACGGTTTCCCATTTGTCGAAAACCATGAATAGTATTCTGTATTAAATTCAAAATCTCTGGCTTGAATTGGACTCAAATCATTAGCCCACCGCTCCCATCTTTCCTCCCACAATTCAATGAAATCGGCTTGCTTCACAATCCAATTCTCATTGAATCTACCTCTATGAACAGTGTGAATTTTTTCTCGTGGAGCTCTTGGAATGGGTTGATGGAAGTTAAACTGCCTCAACACTCTGTCAGCACATTGAAACTCAACAATAGAAAAATTGATCAAAGGCACAATCGCACCCCAGAATCCGGCACATTCAAGCACAGTAGGTGGTAGGCAAGCCCTGACGTCGTCATTCGCGTATGGCTGCCAAATAAACTGTAAAAAAATTATTAATATGAATTCATTCACAATGAAATATACAATTTTTCTTTCAAAATTAAAATATACAATATACAAAATAAGAACAAATAATAAATTAAATTATATTAAATAAGAACAATTAATATATTAAAATAAATTGATTCAGATACCAGATCTTTTCCTATTGTTTGGATCTTTAATCTTGTCTCTCTGACAGTGTTGTGAACCACTCCCGCATTCTTCAACGGATGCCTCCATCTGCAAAGATATATTGAAATTATATTTCGAAGTCATTGGATATAAATTTTATATCAATAAATATTTATATACAACTGCAATCACATTATTACCATCCAGCAAGCGGAAACTCTATATCTACCGGTACAGAAAAAATGGGCGTTAGATAAGGCAGCATGTACCACGCCCAGGACTGCAGTAATACTTGACATCCACCCATATCTGAATTTGCCTTTTCACCATGCATAATTGTGACCTTGCACATTTCATGGTACAAAAATGCTAATACTGCTGACCCCCAACTATATGTAGCAGCTGTGTCCAAATTACCCAAGAACTGCAGGTATTGTGTGTGAACCATATTACCAGATGTATCTGGCATCAACACACCACCAATAAGTTGCAGTATATAAGCTCGAGCTGCACACTCAAGTTCTTGATGACCAGATTCATCGGTCACAATAAATTCCTGCTGCAACCATGATACTCTAACGCCTAGCTCGTCCACACAGCTCTGAGGAGGAGCTTTGCCCAGGTACTGCATGCAAAGCTCATATGTATTGTAATTATTTTGTCCAACCAATGGTGTCCCATTTGTTGGAATACCAAGTTGTACCGCAACATCCTCCAGGGTTATTGTACATTCACCAAATGGAAAATGAAATGTGTGGGTCTCTGGTCTCCACCGTTCAATCAATGCAGTAGTCAACCTGGGGATTATCTTAAACCCACGAAGAAAGGTGGCATTATAAAAACCAGCTCGCTGTAAGTAATACACTAAACGCTCATCGGGTTCCTTTATCTTCATTCCTCGACGGCGTATCATATGCTCTACATCCTATAATTAATTCATTATAATTTTGAGTTATAATAATTACATTGTAAATATGAAATTTTAAATTACAAAACATTTACTTACTTGCTCTTCGTGAATATTAGACGAAATGTGTTCATGGTCACGGTACAACAAAACTCCTTCAGATGCCATTATCTATTTCTACAGCTAAAAAACAATTAGCATTCGAATATATACAAAAAATATATATTAACTTCAACATTTCGAATATATATAGCTAATAAACTAACTTTAAAAAATCAGATTACAAAAAATACATGCCCTTACCAGATTCAAAATTCGAAAAACTAGCTTCTTTTATTCGAAACGACAATCACAACTTTGCCAAATTCTTCACCTTCACATTTTTTTCTCTTCTTCTCTTCTCAATTACCCAACTCACACACCACCCTAACTATATATATACACACAAATAAAATAATGTAAAAAAAATTAATTGGGCAACACCTGCTGCAGCCCGTGAGCAGCAGGCCTGCCAGCCTGCACCTCGCCATAAGGAGAAGGCGAGGTAGGCCAGCCCACGTGAAGCCGCCCAGCTAGCCCGCACCAGCCACAGCTCGCCTGCAGCAGCTGCCATTGGCTCTCCCAGCCGGTCACCAGGAACCTCGCCAGCAGCAGGTGGCGTTGTCCAGACCTCGTCGGCAGCAGGTGGCGTGGTCACTGTGCCACTGTAGTTTTTGGCCTATTTTGCCAAATTTCGGCCAAATCACCCTATTCCCCAAAAATTTCTCTCCAAATTGGCTTATTAGCCCAATTTTGCATGTTTTTGTCGGTAATAGAATCATATCCAAAGGTATCATTATCCAATCGTGTTTATATTTGAATTATTTTATAAAAGGGTAAATGTATATGTTTTGATAAATGAATTTGGCATCAAAGTTTAATTTAGTACTTTATTATCGAATTGAATATCTAAACTTAAGTTCAAGGTTCAATTTGGTACTTAATTTCTTTTCCCAATAGGTGTATGAATTTGGTTTCTTTGTTCAAATTAGTGCCTAAACTTCATTATTTGGTGCAAATAGATACTTGCGACTTTACTAATTTAAGTATTAATTTGAAGGGAAAAAAATCAAATTCATATATCTAATTGAACAAAAAAATGTAAATAAGTACAATGGAATTCTTATAAATTTAAAGAAAAAATATTCCGATACAAAATCTAAATGTTTGAATTCAGATTATGATTATATGAGTCTCAATATCTACACATGCATGAAATATTCTACTGGTAGTAAATACAATATTAAAACCTAATTATTATTTAGAGATATAATCCTCCTATGCTATGTAAAATTTAAAAGTTTACATATTTATTGAACCGTTAGATGAAAGTAAATGTATGACTGAAATTAACAGTAAAAAATGACAAATTATCACATGTAACACGATAAAAAAATAATTTTAATCATTTATTTATCCTCGTCTAACTGTTAAAAAATATGTAAAAATAATTGACTTTTTATATGGTGCAAATACAAGTACAATTACAATTATGAATAATGACCATAATCTATATCACATAAATACCACAAGAATTAATTATTACAAAGCATAACTCAGACTAATAATCTAAATGTATTTGGATAAGGTCCATATATATATATTAGGATTTAAATCAAAATAAAATCTGAATGGAGAAGTCCTACATTATGAATATCGAACTTTTTTTTGAAACGGTTTTTATTGATGAAAACACAATTCCAGGCCTCGTTAAAAAACCTCCCTAACCTAGGATGGAGGAAAAAGAGTGCCCTGGAAAAGTGCTGATACAACAATGGTTCTAACAGCTTACAAAAAGATTACACACCAAAGCACAAGTCCGAACGCTTGCTAATTAACTTGTCCACTCAATTTGAACTCGCCATCTTCGGATTGATCCAAAGAAGCGGAGCTTTTCTCGAAATTCCAGCCTTTGCTAGTCTATCGGCTAATACGTTGCATTCCCTGGAAATGGCCTGAATGCTTCCGCCAACCTCTTGGCAGATTCTAGCACAGTCATTCACGATGGATCGGAATATGGGAGGTGCAGAATACGGCTTGTTTATCCAGTCGACAACCATCGCACAATCTGATTCCATTATCAATTTAAATTTGGAAAACCAAGGAATAGAACGGACCAATGAACATGCTTCCAGAATCGCCAGAAGCTCCGTGGTGGTAGCATCAAAGGAGCTCACAAATTTTGAAAACTAAATCAACATTGACTTTTTGTGGTTTATGCATACCCCGCCAATGCCAGCTTTACCGAAACCCCCCGACGTTGCTCCATCAACCTGAAAAATGAGAGTATCGACTGGGGGAGCAAGCCTGCTCGGGCACAATCTCTGTTTTGGAGCCACTTCAATTGATCTCAGAATTTTCGGGTTATTCAGCATATTAGAAATGGAAGGAGAGGATTGCAACCATTTAGCTTTAATCCAATAAGACAACCTAGTCATAACGCATTCGAACAACTCGTTTAAGGAAATCTTCGAACCTCTAAAAATGGCATCATTACGACAGCACCAAACAGACCAGATTAAGCTTTGAAAAGCCATTATCCAAACATCCCTACACTTGAAATAAGCAGCCATAGACCACCAATTAAGCATGAGGACTTGCAAATTACCTGGACAAATGAATGCAATATCCCATAAATGACACCATTTTGCCCAAATCTGCCCGGATACTAAGCATCTGCAGAAGAGGTGGTTCACGAACTCTGCTGCCTGTCTGCAAAAAGGGCACAGATCGTCAATCAGTTTCACTACCCTTTTAGCCAACATGTCCTTAATGGGAATTCTCCCATGCAACAACTTCCAAATGAAGGATTCAACTTTCGGAGGCCCAAGGTTTAACCAAACTTTAAGCCAAATATCACTGTTGTTCGGGTTGCTGGGGATGCTGAGTTCACAGAAAGATTTGGAACTGTATAAGCCAGTAGGTGCTACAGCCCACCGAAGAGTATCGGATTGTAATCTGCTAGTAATCGCCATGTTAATAACATTGATAAAATCCAGCCAAACGTCATTTTCCCATGTGAACAGACTTCTTCGAATAGAAATGTTCCATACCCAGTTGCCCTCCTCGACTCTTCTTAGATCAACAATTGAGCCAGACTTATTCAACGCCAGAGAAAAAATCCTCGGAAAGGCAGATTTTAGGGGACCCACTCCCATCCAATTATCCGACCAAAAAGAAATCTGACTCCCATCCCCTACCACGATTTTGATGTTTTGGATGAAAGGGTTTTCGGGGTCCGAGAGTGGCGCGATAATACCCTTCCATGCCAAGACTTGTTGTTTCCTTGGATGTTGCTTGGTAACAGTGAATTAGAGTTTTTTTCATATTTTGCAGCCACGATTTTTTGCCATAGGCAATTGCTTTCCGTACCATACCGCCACAACCATTTATTTAGAAGAGCCCTGTTTTTAATGTTAAAATTGAACGAACCCAACCCGCCAAGGTGTTTCGGTAAGCACATAGTTTCCCAACTTATCCAATGAATCTTCTTCTTATCTGACTGATCCCACAGAAAATTTACCACCAGACTTGTTAGCCGCGCACTAATGGATTTGGGCATTGGAAATAGAGAGATAAAATAAATAGGCATGTTTGCTAAGACCGCCTTAACAAGAACAATTCTGCCAGCAAAGGACAGAAGCCTCGAAGACCAGCAAGATAGTTTAGATCGAACTTTACCAATAATCGGATCCCAAAGCTGGGCCGAATTCCTTTGAACACCGAGAGGTAGCCCCAGATATGAGCAAGGTAGAGACCCCCTTCCGCACTTAAGAATGGACGCCCATGTATCCACCATAGATTCAACGATATTTATGCCATAGATTGAAGATTTTTTCAAATTAAGCTTGAGCCCGGAAACAATCTCAAAACCTTTAAGGATGCGGACTACGTTCCTGACTTGTGTTTCGCTTGCTCCACAGAATAATATTAAGTCATCTGCAAATTGCAGATGAGAGACTTCAACCTTATCTTTACCAAATTTTACTCCATTAAAAAAAACCTTTGTTCACAGCTTTAAGAAGAACAGCACTAAGGGCTTCAGCGACCAGATTAAAGAGGAGTGAGGATAGGGGAAACCTTGCCGAAGACCGCGCGAAATAGAAAAGGAAGGCGTGGGCGAACCATTAACCAAAACGGAGATCGATGCTGTAGATACGCAAACTGATATCCATTTGCGGAAAAGCTCCCCAAACCCCATGGTTTTCATGATAAACAATAGAAAGTTCCAATCCACTGTATCGTATGCCTTACGGAAGTCAGCTTTGAACACCACCCCTTCTAAACCAAGTCTTCTCACATGGTCTATTGACTCGTTCGCAATAAGGGAGCAGTCCAAAATTTGGCGCCCAGCGCAGAAAGCGAATTGATTTTCCCCGATCAGATTTGGCATGACAGCATTTAATCTAATGGCGAGGGTCTTGGCCAGCAGCTTGTACACCGAACCCACTAAACTGATGGGTCTATAATCATTAACTGTCGAGGGGGCTAGGACCTTCGGAATAAGTTGGATAAAAGAACTGTTAAAGGAAAAATCTGAAATTTCACCCTTCGCAAATAGCTCAAAGAATCGGAGAATTTCCCCCTTTAGCTCAGGCCAAAAGCGCTTCAGAAAGTTCGTATTAAAGCCATCGGGGCCGGGCGCTCGAGAACCATCTAATTTAGATAATGCATCCCATATTTCGTTCAGCGAAAAAGGTTTTTCCAGCGCTAAGGCATCTTGCAAACTGATTTTCTTGATATCACGGTCCAGATTTTTCAATGGAATAGTGTTGCAAGAATTGAATCCATCTTTAAAGAAGCCCGAAATAAGACGTTTGATCCCAGCGGGTGTTTCAGCCACTACATTGCCTAACTGAATCTTATCAATAAAATTCTTCCTTCTTCTAGCTGAGGCAGCCGAATGGAAATACTTTATATTCCTATCTCCCACTTCGAACCATTTGAGGCGAGACTTTTGCAGCCAGTCCCGCTCCTCTTTTCGGATAGCCTTTCAAAGTTGAACGCGCACATCTTTAAGTTTCCCAGCTGCAGAGAATGAATATCGAACTTGAAACACCAAAATTACTAAAAATTCAATCTTACCATTAAATCAATATCTTATTATTTTTAAAATTACTGTCTAATATAACAGGGAATTTTGCCCATATAATGTCGCGGAAATTTTTATTATATGAAATAAAGATTTTTTTTTACTAAAAAAATAGAGATCTTTCTAAAATAATTAGGGAAAGTCGTCTACACTTCTCCGCGTCTTCCATTATCACCGTTCAAACATATCAAATTCATGAAATAACCACCTTACTTCATCAAATAATTTTCCCTGCAACGATATCGGAAAAGAATTCAATAATAATAATAATAATAATAATAATAATAATAATAATAATAATAATAATAATAATAATAATAATAATAATAAACAAAATGATAAAGATGGGTCCACCACCTATTATATTCACCTACATCAACCGTGACTCGCCTCAATATGTTATGAGACAAACAAGCTGCCCCCCGGCAGGTTCTCAGTTCTCAACCCCACGTTTCTGAAATTGATAGATTTATATTACATCACATTTCTATATTTTATCATACTATTGTTATTATATTAAGACTATTAAATAATATATCGTATTTAAGTTTCCTTCTTTTGAAATTCAATAAATATTTTAGTAAAAAAATAAATAATATTTATTCTAAGAGACACCTCGTAATCATCTTAAGACTATTTTTTTTCATTTGTTATGCTAACAATTTTTGTTATATATCTCAAAACATTTACATTCATATTGTATTGTTACTTTTTGCTATTAAATATTTCTCGGTTGAAGTTAGAACTTAAGTACATTTTCTTAATAATATATTTTTTATCAACAAGTTTTATTAGAGAAAAAAATTATACAAATAGATATTATTGTATACCTTATTAAAAACCTCTCTAAACTTATAATATAGAAAAAAGTACACCATGATAATATTAAGAGGACAATACACTAAGAGAAAATAAAAAGAATAAAACCCCAAAGCAATAGCACAATAGCAAAAAAAAAAACTCGGTGCACAACAAGCTGAAAACCATCGGCTTCACGATCACAATTCGCGTAAGCAACCATTTTTCAGATATTGTTCAAGGGCGGAGCCGTGATTTTTATATAGTGGGGTCAGAGTAGAGTATATGAGATATGAAGAATTTCTATACCACTACAATAAGTGTTGTTGACCTCGTATCTCAACAAACCAAGTAGAGTCAATTCTAATATTTTCTATGAAAATTTTTGATACAATTCTAATATTTTTATATGATAGGCATTTTTTTAGTGGAATCAATTGCACTTCCTAGTTTACCATGTACATCCACTCATGACACTGTTACACCCCATCGCTCGAAAACACTCAAAGTTTCACCAAAATATCCGTCAACCTATTTGTTTCTCGAAAGACATTATGAACATACACAATGCAATTCACAACATGAAACATCAATTCATTTAAACATTCCCATAAACACACAAAAATCCTCTAATTACTTCAAAGAATGCCATATTAAAACTGATAAATTTAAAAAATACTCTTAACTCAGCAAATCAAACTAGCAAACACCTAAGTCTTTCTTTAGCTTTAGTCGACTGCGACCTCTCTTCTTCATACGTTCTGTAGCAATCATTGTTCTTTAGCATTTAAAAACGCGAAATCATATTTGACACCGTCTGGACATTTCTAGAAACTTTTTGCTCTACCCCGATAGAAGCGACATTCTCAACTTCGTTATTCTATTAGAATTCAGCAACTGTCCCGCCAGTAATCTTGCCCGAACCTGTGACCTGCAACTCTTCAGCCGTAAAAATTTTCTTACTTTTCCATTATTCACCATATGTATCAATTCCACTCCAAAAGCCATATACGCTTTAATTATCAGCTCAATCGTAATCGAGTGTCAAACGGCATGTCCACTGCCAAAGAATCAATCGGACTCATCTCTCTAACAACAAAATCGACTTTCTCGTCCATATAGTTTGATTGGTTCGATTTAATAAATAAAAAAGTCGGATAAATTTATTTAAATCTATTCATTTAATAAAATACTAATTAAATATAACAAAATAACACAATTACAATTAGTTTGATCGGTTAAACCGTCTGACAAAATATTTCTTTATTTTCTCTTGGCTTTTTTTCTTATTTAAGAGGTGACATAAGGTTTTTGTTTTTCCTTCTCCTTTGTGCATATATGCTAGGATTGTGGCAGCTTTCCATTGCTTGGTTTCAAAGATATTCAATATTATTAAAGGGTGTTAGTTGGGATAAGATTCACAAGGACCACATTCAAATAAAAGAGATCATATGTTCCGAATTTCAATAATTTCTTACACACAAATTTCATATAAATAATGTTCCAATTTCAAAGGAAAAAACATAAAATGGCTCCCAAGTTTGATTCAACATTTTATCTATTTTATATAGGAAAATATTTTGTAAATTTTAATTTATAACAAGCTTGATAATTTTTTATTTAGGGTTTAAAAATTTATGTTTTAGGTTTAGAGTTTAGTATTTCAAATTTAAATTTTAAACTTAAATTAGACAAATTATATGAAATAAATGTTACACAATTTGTGTATTAAAATATAACTCTTTTATATATACGAAATTTCACATTTCATTTTAGTTCGGGTGGTATTAAGAATTCTTTCCACTAAAATGCTTATAGATCAATTGAAAATAATGAAATTGTAACCCAAAAATAAAGCATAGAAATGGTTGGGATTTAGATGACAAGGTTAGGTCATATTTTACATTAATTTGCATTAAAAAAATCAATTTAGAAGCTATGATTTTATGGTCACGAAAGTTTATGAAGTTGGTGGTTGTCTAGTAAGAATTGATATCAACTTGCTACATCATATTTTACACCCCTATTAATTTCCAAAAATTATATCATACTATCATAAACAGAAATCATCTGCTTTTTTGGTGCCTATATTCGCGGTGGAGCTAGTTTTTATATATAATGGAGTCAGAATGTCGCATGGTGTATGAAGAATTTTTATACAACTACAATAAGTATTGTTGACCCCGTTTCCCAATAAATTAAGTGAGATCAATTTTAATATTACCTATGAAAAACTTTGATACAATTCTAATATTTCTATATAGTAGGTACTTTAAGTGGGTCAATTGCACCCTAGTCTTTCAAAATAGCTCCGCCCATGACCCCTATTTATGCCCCATACTAAAAAATTAAGTTTAAGATTTAGAGTTAAAGTTATGGTTAGAGTTTAGGATTAAGGTTTAAGGAACTAGGGGTAGAATATATTTCTTAGGATTTAAGATTTAAAATTTAAAATTAGAACTTATAATTTAATTTTTTAGTGTTGAGGTATAGAAAAAGCATCGAAAAGGGACATAAGATTATTGTTCATACTATCATACCCTTGTTACGCTTTGGAAAATTCCAGTGAAGTTTTGAATATGATATTTATATATAATGAAATTTATCGAATATTCAAATAAGTTTAGATATAAAATTAAATGAAAGTGGTAAATTATACGAAAACATGCGATACACTAAAACATGGCATAACAATATTTAAAATATGAAAAGATATATCTTAATATAGCCCTATTGTTATTTCTCTACCATTAAAAAAAAAAACTATGAAAAGATACAAAAATTTCACAAACATAATATAAAAACACAAATATACCAAAATTAACATAAAATGATAAAATGATTTACTAAGTATAACACGTAATTTTTGAAATAAATTCATAACAATTTATGAATATACTAGAGAAACTCTAGTATCTAAGTCTACCTTACCACATTTGCCCATTTTACAATATTTAATTACAAAGCAAATTGACCGAAAATTAACTAAATTCACAGTTCAACTATCTCATTACTTAACATAATACCCCTTTACAATTTTCAATTATCTAGCTTAGTTGGCTGAAAATTAGCCATTCTCAAATCTCAACTTGCAATTGAGTTATCTCATTCTATTTAGATAGGGTGTAATTGCATGAAAATGTAATTACAATCTTTGTAATTACACGTGAGTATAATAATAAGGAATTTTAGTTCTATATATATGTTTAAGTTTAACCGACAAAGTGTAATTATATCTTAATTTTCTATATCGTTTTTATAGTACAATTTGTAATTACACGATTACAAAAATTTGATTTTCTTTAAAATATTAATTATAAAATTAAAGAGTGTAATTACACCAATTCTCAACACTCAATTCAACATAACCCATAAATAATCAGTGGCAAGACTTGGAGTAAAAATTTGAGAGGCAACTTAAATTTTAAAACAAAAAATTGGAGGATTAAACAATTTTTTTAAAAAACAAGTGTTTAACTAATATTTTTGATAATTTTAAGAGATTTAACAAAAAAAATTAAAAGTAAATTTAATTAAAATAAATTAAAAATTTAATGCTTAATATGAATTTTTAAAAATCTTGAGAGGTCAAATTAAAAATTTTCAAAAATTTAAAGTGCAAAATTCGAGTATCTTAAAATTTTAAGAGGGTCATGACTTTTACCAGTCCCTTAAAGTATTTGCTCTTATAAATAACGATTGATCAAACATAACACATCTATATAATTACACTCGAAATCTAATTACCACGTGACTTTCCAAACACAAAATGTTATCTTTTATTTTAATTTGGGGGAAAACCAAATAAGTAAAAGGAAAGGAGAAAAGTAAAAGAAAAGAGATAGCCACGTTTTTAACCGTTGGCAAAGCCAATATTACTCTTTGTTAAAGTTGGAATTTTAGATATTTATTCTCATCCCTCCATTATCATAAAGCATCGGATCCCAATATATCTCTTTTGAATCCCCCGAAGTCTTTTGAAATGACTCCCAACTCATACTCCATATATAAGAAGAAAAGAAAAAGATCCCAATAAGTTGTGTTTCACTAAAAAAATAATAAGGGCAAACTACACTAATGACCACTAGACTTTCAGAGCATTTGCTCTTTGGTCACTAAAATAAACAAAAAAATTGACTTGTAAGCGTGTAATGAAGGTTTTTCGATTTTGGTGATTAAAGTATAAGCTTCTTAAAAGTTCAGAGATCATTAGTATAGTTTATCCAAATAATAATAGTAATAAGTTAGACAGTTTGTTTCAAAACTGTCTTTCTTTGGGTGAAAGCACCGGTTAGGTCCCTTCTATTACATGAACTTGATTAAATTAGTCCCCCAATTATTAAATGAATTAATTGGGTCTTTCTATTGTGGGTGTTGCTTCAAATTAATTCCTTTACTATTAAATGGATCAATTCAATCTTTGTACAAGAAAAAAAACCCAAATTATATCGTTTTTTACAGATTTAACATCTACTATTTAAACCAACTATATTGTTATAAATAGTTTCATAATTGAGTTTAAATAAAAATGTTTTTATTAATTAACTAAACCCAAATCAAATTGATTTTAATTATGAGAAATTTTTCGATCATCGATGGGTGAGTGGATTCTAAGTTTCTCTAAATTTGTGGGTAATTGATCGGTTCTTGAAGCGGAACTATGGGGAGTGTTGGAGGAGCTGCAACGAGTATGGTCTTTTGGGTTTGTGGCAAGTGTGGATTGAAGTTGATAATGCCGATGTGGTTAAGATTTTAAAAGACAATGATAGGCGGCATCATTACTTTTCGATTGTGCATCATATTAGGCGATTACTACGCTTGGATTGAGAGATTCGCTTGACTCATATTGGTAGGGAGGCGAACTTGGTAGCTGATTCTTTGGCGAAATATGGCTTAGGTCTGGATGGTGGTGAGATATGGTCTGTGGTTCCACAGTATTTTGCATGTCAGGCGTTTCAGTTGGATTGTTCTCGCTTATCTTTATGATATTTTATGTTAGGATGAATCTACCATGTGCGACGAACATTGATGAACACCACTAACGATGAACACCATTAATTTTTTTTAAATTTTAAAAATATAAAGGACTAAAATTATAGTTAAAATTATCTCTTGAAAATAAAAATCAAATTTAATAATTACTTTATAATATTTTTTAATAGGTTAGAATCAAATATATCTAATTCTCTTAAACTCTAACAAAATCAATCTCTTATAAAATAGAAATCAGTTTATAATTTTTTAATAAATTTAAATTTGATTCTAATCTAAAACATTAAACTTTAAATGATGTTGGCGTAGAAATTCATCGTATAATTTATAATCAAAACGAAGCTATTATAGCAAAACCATATAATAATTTAATAAATTTGTTTTAGATCAGCTTGTGGGATCTGCACAGTGATTTCGAAAAATAACTAAAATACTTGTTTTAGAATCAAATTGATTTTAATCTATTAAAAATTATAAACTGTTTTTTATTTTCTAAGAGATTGATATTGTTAGGGTTTAAGAAAATTGGGTATATTTGATTCTAATCTATTAAAAAATATTTGTCATGTTTGGCAATTAGCGGATAGCTGATAGCTGATAGCGGATTACATTAGCTGATAGCTGATAGTTGATTGCATTAACTGATTTGACTAGCGGATTGTATTAGCTGATTGTATAAAAGTGTTTGGTAAAATTAACTGATAGCTGATAGCTGTTTGATTATTTAAACAACCAAAATAACATATAAGGACATGATTATATTCAATACTTGTTTGAATAATTTATCAGTTATAAATATTTTGTATCTAATAAATATTAATTAGATTTGTAAAAATTATTTTTAATATAAATTTTCTAAACATATTTGAAAGATTTATATATTAATTTATTATTTATATAATTATTAAAAATTATATGCACATATAAATATGTGATGATAAAAATAGAATTAACTTACAAATATCACCATATAAATTAGTAGTAACAACAAATAAGTCGAATATTTAATATGTTATTATTTATATTAAAAATATTATTATTTAATTTAAGTTATTTGGAGATTTTTGGTAATTGTTAAGGGTAAAAGAGTCATTACAACTCTAATATCAAACCTCTAATATCAAAAAGCTCATATTAGGAGTTTTTTCAAAATTAGCTTTTTCACCCTAATCCGCTCTTTCAATCCGCTATTTACCAAACATCAATATTAGCGGATTTGACTAGTCAAACCTCTAATTATACCTCAAACCTCTAATTTTTGCCCAAACCGCTATTTACCAAACATGGCCATTATAAAATAATTATTAAATTTGATTTTTATTTTTTAAGAGATAATTTTAATTATAATTTTAGTCCTTTAGATTTTTAAAATTAAAAATAATAATAGTGTTCATCGTTAGTGGTGTTCATCAATGTTCGTCACCCATCGTAGAATTTTTCTTTATATTATTTCTTGTTATTTAAGTTGCTAGGTGTACTATTTTCCTTCGTTTAGGATTAGGAAAATTTTTAAAAAGTCATTTAGTTAACTCCATTTATTTATAAAAAGAATTTGATTTTAATTATAAAATTTTATTTTCCTTGGAAAAATGTTTACTTTTTTATGCACGAATGATAATATGAGTTGGCTAATGGGAGAGAGAAATCAGAGTGGGAATATGAGTCATGGAAATTAATTATTTGATGCCATTGGTAGGTTTTCCCTAAGCTACATCGACAAACGTACATTATCTATGGCTTAATATCTATTTTAGTCCTTTTATTTCAGACAATTTTTTGCTTTAACTCTTTAATTTTCTTTTGATCCGTTTAACCTTTCAACTTTCATTCCGTCGACACAGTAAACTCACATAAATTTTTGTTTAAAAAACTACATAAACTAATTAGGCTTTGTTAAATAATTTTTTATTATTTTAAAATATAAATAATAACTTGTTGGTGGTCTAAATAGGATAGTGGTGGTGAACTTTCGAGCGGTTTACCTAAAGTAGTCTGGATAGAGAACCACAGTCTATTCAGATGATAAAGATGAAAAAGAGAAATGATCTGATGGACCTTTATATACAAGGCTCGGCTTGGGAGAAACTGATAGCTTTTCTCATATATAGAGAGATACGACGACGATGTTAAGTCTTGTCTTCGTATGATATAATGAATGAGGGTAGAGTAGTTCTATTGACGAGTGTGCGCTGAGTATGGTTAGAAGGGTAGTACCGAAAGGTCACCTCTAAATAGCTTGGTGAGCAAAGAGATGTGATACAGAGGAGTTATTTGGCAGGGATCATAAATGATTTAGTTGGATCATAATTTAACTTGAATTGACCTAAATCATGAACATATTTGAGGAAGAAATGAAAAGTGTGAAGTAACAACTAACTAGTTGGTTTAGCGAGATAAATCATTAGGTCTCTTAAACAAGAACGAAGATTTAAATTCTGACATTGTAAATGTAAAAAATTAAATTGAAATAATCTCACTCATATTAAACTTATCCAAAACTGATCTGAATAATTGATACAAATATAATGATTGTTAGAAGAATAAATATAAACTATATTAAACAAACCCCTTCATTGTCTAATCAAGATTAGCCATCTAAACAAATCAGATCAAAACAAAACAGCCCCTTTCATAAAATCAATCAGAACTTGTTTATTATATTTAAAAAGATGACCATGGAATTGACATTTTGCTGCTGAATCGAGTGCACACATTTTTTTATTAATTTATTTCATTTCATTTGTTGTTGTTTGTTCTTAAAGAAAATTATTTTCAAAGATAACAATGATGCTTTTAGTATCATAAAATCAATGGTTAAACAACAGGTGGGGGTCCTGGATTGGTTAAAAATAAGAACTTGTTAAATAAAACAAAACATGCCCTAAATTCAACACCAATGATATGGATTTAATTATAAAATATATAATTTTCAACCGAAAGACACAACCATTCTAAAATAATTTTCAATTGTTTATTTGTCTTCTAAAATTTCTAATTGAAACACAAGAATAGAAATATATTTTATTCAAATTTAATTATAAAATTATATAATATTAATAATCTAAAAAAGAAGTTATATGGATTTTATAACCCATGTTAATGAAATATAAATTTGGACCTTAACGGGCCATAAAAATTATATAATATTGTTATTTCTAAATGATTCAGATTAGAATTAATGAACATATATCATCTTTTCGCCTATATTTTCAAGCATTCTTTTTCTTTCATGTCATATTCGTATCATGTATATTATCGTCCACTTTTCCTTCATTCCTAATAGAATTTACAGGTTCTAAATTATCTTAATTTTTTGTTTTCCTTTAATGTTTTGTTTTGGGTGTATATTAAATAATCAATTGGTCCGGCAGGCCGATTTGGTTTGGTACCTTATTCTACCCGTAGGAGATTAGCTAAGGCACATGCCATGATGCAATAATATCGTAAGGGCTAATCAACTTTCAAATTCCAACGTAATCAAATTTAGTCAAAAAGTTACATTTTTAACAATTATTGGAAATGATGTAAAAGATCAAACATTAACCTCAAATTAAACTTCAAAATTAGCATGATGTGCTAATGGCCCCTATATATGTTTGATCCAGAAGATGTCGAGAACAACCACAATCTGTGCATGGTGGCAAAACAATCATGGGAGAATTCTGCGTCTTCGGCGTGGTGTCTCTCGTATCACGTACATTTTCTCCATTTCATTGAGTGGTCGACTTGATCCGTCTGGTAAACTGACAAACTTCCACCCGCCACCACCTCCGCGCTTTCCTTTTGCTCCCATTTTCTCCACCGTGAAGTTCCAACCTTCAGTGGGGCGCCTCCGGCTATATCTGTGTCGCTTTACTTGACCAGCCATCTATATATAAGCAAGGCAAGAGTGGCATTAATGAAGAATATGAAACAGAAGTAACAGAGAGACAGTCTAATTTTCGTATGTCAAGTGAAGTAAACATGGATAGAGGAGATATGCGGACATCATCCTTTGCCCTACCAGCCCGTGTCATCTGTGCATCCTTTTAAGTTCCTGAAAACATGGTTCTCTGGATGGATCCTTATATCACCTATAAGGTTAGACTTAAAATTGAAAAAACAGCTCATGGTGTTGGGAATATCCTAGGAAGGAAGCAATCTCTCGGGCAAAGATGGATGGGCTTAAACCAAAAGCCAACACGGAAAATGGCAAATGATAATTTATATCGCAATTCTAATCTGTTTCTTTTTTTGAAGGCAGAGAGGGAGGGAGTAAAGCAGCACCATACCTTCATTTTATTGAAGTTAAACCTCTGAACAAATTCTTCATAAAGCATATCATCCTCTTTCTTCGAGATCTCATAATGATATTCATCCGGATCCTTGGTGGTGCCATCCCAACCCTCGGGCATAACCTTGTACTCGGGTTTGTATGGAAGGGATGCTACATGGAATTCCCGGTCATGGGCATTTAAAAGTCTGCAGCAGGAAATACGCTGGCATTCATAATTATGATATTACCATTTTTTAGTTATTTATACACTCTTTTTGCCTTCAAGAACTATTTTTAAGGACAAAAAACCCAGCATCTATAAATACAGGATATTATAGAAATTATCACAGAAAGTGAGACCGGGAGCTACCCAAGTACATGAAAGAGAGGTCCCCCAGCAATCAAAATTATCAAGCATGAACATATATGACGAGTAATTTCAACAGCCAAAAACAATAATCACCAAGAGACCAAACAACAATGAAGCCAGCGGCTATATTGTTCTGCCCCGTTATTTTTTCTTGAAGAATAGTTGAACATACCCTGGGAGACATACATCCATTTCCAACACTAACACCGGATACTAAGTAACATACCTTAGAGCAAAACAGCAAGAAAGAATCACGAGTACACTCGATAGCTATCAAAATTAGACAAGATATAACAAAACAAGAAAGCCGATAACCCAGAAGTAAAATCATCTAGGATGCACCATTGTTGCATTTCTGTCATTCTAAATACCATCATTATACCACAATTCTAGCACTTAAAGGTTCAACAGTTCAATGCATCAAACAACCACTTTCATGACCTTAAACTCATCAATCAAATGCCTTCAAACACTGGGAAAACAATAAAACAAACAAAAAAGAGAGAACAGAACTGAGGAAATTACTCAGAGCAACTGTCAAGAAGCAGCTCGACAGAGTCATCAAGAGGAAGAGCATTTCTCTTCTCCATTTCCTCCTCATCTTTCTTAAGCCAAAGAATAGCTTCCACTCTCTGTCTCATAATCCTATAATCCTTAGCCAATTTCTCAACAGTATAAACCTCGGGATTCTCCTTATGCAAGCGGTACATTTCAGCCTTTTCAGAGTTCTTAAGATAAGCACCTCTAGCACCAGGCTCAAGCACTTGCTTCAACAAAACGCTCGTTTCGAGCAACCGCTGATCCCATCCATCCACGTACTCCTTCAACTTCCTGTTCTCGGAATTCAACTGTTCCACCGCATGGTGTACATTCTCAAGATCCGAAACCGGTGCAGATTGCTCGGAAACTCCACTGCTCGCTTGGGGACTCATGGTTCCATCGAAATGATCCTTGGTCAAGCGACTGGACCACGAGGAAGCAGTGCTCCAACCCAGATCATCGGATTTTGAACAAAAGGCGCGTGAACCCAATGCTCGAAATGTGTCGATTTGAAGGGATATGGGTTTCTTTGGGGACGAGAGACGGGATATCAGGTGGCGAAGATTCTGCATTTTTTGCAACCAGTTTGTTTAACAAGCTTATGCAGGACCCATAGGTTCAATAAAGAAAAATTAGTAGCTGATATTCTTCATTGATTTGCAAGTAAGTGATGGGTGAATAGGTAGAAAAGAGAAGATTGAAAGAGTTAAAATGCCAGATATATGAAATCAAGAGAAAGAAGCACTTCAAAACCCTACTTCCTTTGAAGATGGCGGACCAGACACCGGTGAGGTGTTTGTAGTCCAGGTTGGGTTTGGGCCGCCTTAAGTATTATCAAATCTCAACCTCAAAATTTTTGGTTTTGTTATATATGTATATATATTTTAATTATACTAATTTTAATTTTTTATTATAAATTTTTTTGAATAAAAAGTTGTAATTGTCAGAAAAGAAATACATGATTATAATTTTAAAAAATATTTTTTCACTTAGCACTCTAAGCAGGATTAGAGGTTAGGTTAGAAATTTAAATCCTAACTTCATGAATGAATGGAGAAAATTAAGTTAAAAAAATTATTCACATATTGAATATTTACAAAATAATTCGAATTAGTCGGTCAATGAGTTAAATGCCAATAATTAAATAAATAATAATACTTTTTTTTCAAATTTAAGTATAAATATATTATCAGAAGCTAAAAAAATGAATAAATACAACCATAAGATAACACCATATGCTAAAAAAAAGTCATTTCCAACCATAACCCCAAATTAATAAATTTTAGGTTTCCATTTTTGATGTATATTCCGCTAACATTTTAATTTGTTTTTGATATAACCACATGTATCGATCTATTGATCGACTAATCCAGGAAAGTCTATAAAGAATCTAGCATTTCATTACGCTAAACCAACAGATAGTTGGTTGATTTTTTACATATATGTATATAATTTTATACTTAAAAACTTAGGCAGATGCTATTCCACAGGTCTATTAACAGAGTACACAAAAGATATGAACATAAGAAGTACATATAAAAAGAAGAGAATTTGTCTTCGTTTGATCAAGTATACCTAACAATGGCTACTGATCTATAAAGGATCACAATTGTGGGCAATGAAACCCAGATTCTTTCAGATATGATACTACTGATTAACATTGAATCAGTTAAAGAAACTGCTTTAGAAACTCCGTAGCCACCAACCTCCCTCGCGTACTCACCGACATTTTCAATTCGCTTATCTCTTTATCGATATCCTGAGATTTTGAAAACAAAGAAACAAAAATTATGACATAAACAAGGTACACATTATCTACCAGGCAAACGATAGAACTCTGATAGTGATAGGCCAAGGTTTAAGTTATTCAAAACCCATCTTAGCAAATCGGGCACGGAGCTGGAATGTATTTGCTCTGATTCTTTATTTTTCATGAAGTGTATGTATTTGATGTATATTTGGATATAGGTATAGAGACATGAGTCATGTCTGACATGAACGCTATCCGACTCTTCCATCCAGTTTGAGCGACATATAATATAAGGATTAATATCCTATACACTGGCGGTGGAAACTTAAAGTTTCCACAAGCGCCTTAGTTTTAGGGTTTAGAGAGTTAGTTTAGGGTATAGGGTTTAGGGGTTTAGGTGTAGGGGTTTAGAATTTAGGGATAATTGTTTCAATTTAAGGTTTAGGGTTATAATTTAGGGTTTATAGGTTAGGATTTAGTTTTTAGGGTAATATGGTGAGGATTTAGGTTTTAACCTATAAACCCTAAATTATAACCCTAAACCTTAAATTAAAACAACTATCCCTAAATTCTAACCCTTCACACCTAAACCCCTAAACCCTATACCCTAAACTAACTACCTATACCCTAGAATTAAGGCGCTTGTGGAAACTTTCAGTTTCCACCGCCTGTGTATAGAAAATTTATCCATAATATAAATGGCAATAGGATGATGAAACCACTGAATAATTTCAGTTCTTAAGTTCAGTTCGAGGAAGGATGGGAATTATAGTTGAAAGCTTTTTAGAATGGAAAATAGTGTCCATAAATCAAAGATAAGTGCCAGAGTTCAACAGAGATCCACAGTCTATAATTGGAAGAAAAAGATAATTGATAAGGTCAAGAAAATATTTACTTCCATGAATTGCACGATAAAATCGATGAGTTTTTGTTTCTGCATCTCTTCACAGTGGTAGTTTGTGATGAGGAAACTGATGTCATAACCCTGCTCAATGAAGCAAGCAATTGAAAAAAAATGAAAATCGCCTTGAAAATTCACTAGCACTATAAGCTATGAAGAAACAAAAGAATTTTTGATTTACATTCACAATAAACATGTGTCATGATCCAAGAACATGCTTTACCAACTTAACAAAACAATTCATCATGATATTGTTTTCTCTGCTCGCTATTTCACGCAATTAGTAAATGTTGATTATAATTGAAGGTAAAGTGTTTCAGGAATAAGTGTCAAAACAATAATAATGCAAAGGAAATCAAGTTAAACAAAAGGTAGTCTCAATTCATGAATGGGATCAAAATTTAAGAGCCATGAGTAGTCAAATTTCATTGCTGTAACGGATATATAGTAAAATTATAAAGTAAAGAGACACCTATGCTAAAATAATCAAGAGGTTAGTGTGTATTAAAAGGAAAGAAATAAAAGTCTTTACCCACAAGAGGCAAAATATAGTGATTGTCATGATTGTATGCAAAAATGTTGTACACATAATCATTCCTCAAGGCAAGTTGGTTGTTTAATCACATCAAGTTGTCAAGCAACATAATTTAGAAGACAAATCAAGTGCCGACTATGAGATCAAAATGTATATACCTGCACTGGTTTTCTTCTCAAAACTTGAAATGCTTCTGCCCTCATTGACAAAAATCTAAGAAACTTTTTAGCTAGTATATTTTCAAGTTCATCAGCCTGTTTTACCTATACAAGAAAAAGAAAGTACACACGTACGAACAAAATGTGAGACAAATTGCAAAATTTATCTTGATTTTAGTTAAGAATAAACTTCCATGAGAATGATCATTTATCTTAAATCCAATGAAGTTAAATGGAAGAGAAAACATAATCCCATGAAGACCAGGAGATATTTCCTATCGAATAATTCATCTCAGGCTGGAAGAAAATTTCTCTTTGGTAAATCAACTAATAGATTTCAAAAGTTGAACCAAGTTCAACTGAAACCTTCAACAAATGGTGGACTGAAAAACCAGGGGAATACATATATTATTCCAATTAATTTGGCGAAAAGAAAAAGGGCCCCAATGGTTTATCTTGGAAAACTCTATATCATTTTAAATATAAAATACAGCATCATGCATGTGATGCTGTTTATTTAATGTAAAAGCAGGAAAAACATTCAGACCATCTTTACAGCAATTACCTCTACCAGGCAAAAGAAAATCCAGGGAAAGATTATTTATTTTCACCTTGAGGCTTATCCGTAGTGAATTGATAGATGTTTCTATTAAGCATTTTTCGGCCTCATTTCGACATATCAAAACCTGCAATTTCAAATGGGCATATTAAAAAGATCCATAACCAGCAACCTAAAAGAAAGTTTGACAGGGGATAACTGAACAAATAACCAGCAACCTAAAATCAATTCTATTGGATGCATGTATCTTGATGTTATTCCTCATCATTGCATTCTAGGAAATTGATAGTTGAGAGATGGGAAAATATCAGACTTGTAGCATACCCCTTGAGGCTTATCCATAGTGAATTAATAGATGTTATTCCTTTAATTGTTCATTTGTTATAAAGCAAAAGCAAATGGTAGAAAAGAGGGTAAACTGGACTAAAGATGAGCAACCAATTAAAATGAAAAATCAGTAAGGTATAATTTTCAATTTGGTCATTCTTCGGTGTGTGTGTGTGTGTAATAAATTAAGCTAAAAAGGAAATAATGAATAATCTGCCTATGTCTCATAAGTCAAGAAGATGGTTCTTACAGGATTTAGCAGAAGTTCTGGGCTTGACCTGCAAAATATGAGAAGGAAAACGTTAAAAGTTTAGTCCACAGTTAGATTAGAGAGGTAAGACTTCCACTTTGATCGTTGGTCAATATACAACAAATATTACAATCAAATAAAGTTTATCACTGAATTTCTTTAGAGGTATTATTCATTACACTGCCATAAAAATGAAGATAGTTTCATATGAATTACTACTAAAAATGCATGAACAAGCAGACAAAAGCTTCAAATGCTTAAAATATGGTAACTATTAACTTTCTAGAGAAAGGCCCATGTAGCTCCTCACTGAAAATCTTGCTGCAGAAAAGAAGAAACTAGAATTTTCAGATTAGGCCAATGTCTAGGGGAGGGGAGGGAGCACGACAATCTAAATAAAAAAGATGGGATAAGAAAATTGCATGAACAAGACAACGTGATAAAAGGCTTGCATAAACGAATGGCTTCAGAGACTGAAACGATGCCTGCATCTCAGAAACAGAAAATCATACTGAAAGGACCAAATAACTTATTTAACTTTAATGAAGCAAAATTAACTGGAGCTCCGACACCATGGCATTAGTACTATTTAGGAAGAAGGGGAAAAATCTAAACAAGACCTTGTCAATTTGAGGAAGAACTTTCCAATTAAATGTAAGAGCATAACTAAACAGCAAATCAGTTAAGATTGGTCTATGATCAGCATATGATAAGTAGCAACGTCTGTTAGCATTTCTTATTAATATAAATTTATCCATTCAAAAAAATTCAAATTCTTGAATAAGAAATTAAAGATGAAAGTGAAATCGTTACATACTTTAGTTCAACTTCTGGCTTGTTATGCCTCTCAACTTCTTGACAAGGAAAATTCTGCAACCAACATGTAAATAAGAGAGCAAGATCGAACGAGCACACATATCACGTAACCAAAAAAAATCAAAAGAAAGTCTTTGCCAAACAACACGTTTAAATGAAATACATCTTCCATTATGCATATGGTTGTTCAAAGGAACACCAGCCTGTAAAGATTAAATACACCTCATAACTAGAGTACAAATATAGTATATGAGTAGGCACAAAAGGATTATCCAAAAGCACCATAACAACAAAAAGATCTTCAAAAATTTTAAATGAAAAATATAGGTTGGAATTGCTTTAAATTTTGTGATGATGTAGAAATTGCATACATGCACTGAAAATTGGAGGAAAAGGCTCCTCTATTCATTATCCACGCTCAAAAGAACTTCAAAGACCTAATAATTGGGAATCAAAAGAGCTCCCCATATACATTTCTATTTTCTAACCATTCCCATCTTACTACTCTAAATCCTCAGCTTTTAATCTATGAGCATTATGTCAAACAGAGGCTGGTGGCTAAACCTCCTTTTGCAAGCCATTCTAGCAACCACAAATAGTACAATACAAAATCTATTCATAAAACTTCAGAACATAAATTTCAGGCATTACAGTTTCTCTATCCATACTCTCTAGCAAGTACTTTACAATAAACTTATAAACTTCATTTGCATACCTGGAGACACATAGCAGCCTCAAGAGTGTTCCTTACGCACGTCAAATACAGCTTCAGTGGATTTGCCTAAAATTTTCAGTTTAAATCAACGAGGAATTACTGAAGAATGCATTAAGCTTTTGCGATGAAATAAAGAATCTATTAAAGAATCACTAATTTTGTTTTTAAAAAAGCAGAAACAAGTGAGAAATCAAGCAATAGGGTCCAAAAATAATTAAAAAAAATGAAAGGATAACAAAGGGGGAAAAAGAGAAACTGATAGTATTTTTTTCCTCAATAAGAAAAGACAAACGTAAAGCAATTGATCTAGAACTGATCTATAGCGTAAATATCAATATTTGTTTACTTTTTTGTAGTTACTTTCTAGGCAACCAAACAGATTTAAGTAGAGAAAAGGAACATTTCGGAGTTCTTACCATTTCTTTTCTTTTGATTATTCGTGGATTTAAGCAACTGAGTGATAAAACGAAACGATTGCTTGAACTGGGTGTTATTAGCAGTTGGATTTGGCGGTATCGCTTTGCTAATGAAAGAAAAAGAATTCTTTGCCTAACGAAATCTTCTTCCTCTTTTGATTAGAGAGAACAATTGAACAAATATATCATAGGTAAATTCAAAAAGCAAAGATTGAGGAAGAAAAAAATGTCCGACCTGCCAGATTCGAACCAGCGACCTAAGGATTAGCTGAAGGCTTTGACCAACTACAGTCCTCCGCTCTACCAACTGAGCTAAGGTCGGAATGTATAATATGTCTATTGTTTATTTTTTAAATTATGTAATATCAAGTATAGTCATTTTC
Source organism: Hibiscus tridactylites (assembly GCA_958450335.1). NCBI lineage: Eukaryota > Viridiplantae > Streptophyta > Magnoliopsida > Malvales > Malvaceae > Hibiscus > Hibiscus tridactylites. The sequence continues at coordinate 82,729,115 of OY288268.1, read as the reverse complement.
ACACTAAAACGGATGAATTTAGCCGCTACCTTTTCTTTTTCCAATTTCTATTTTTTCTCATTGTTTTATTTAAGAGGATGACACCGTTAGTTCTTGATTAAATAATTGCTATCCACATGAATTGAATTATGATCAAATGTTTGGACGAACTAAATTGTTTTTACCTTTTGATGAATTAAGAAAATGCCTACTCATTTTCTTTTTAAAAATGAAATTAATACCTTTTAATTTATGAATTGTCATGTTGATTAAATTTTAAAAAATGAAACATTTAAAAATAAAATATAATCCATAAAAATGAAAAGTTAATCGCATTTCAGTTAACATTCCATGTGTCAAAACTCAAAAGGTTAACTTGTGAGGGGATTTTTTCGTATAATAGTATAAATTTAGATGCATAAATTTGATTTGGTATCTAAGTTTTTTATTCTTAGTTACTTGATACTTAATCAGTATAATTTGTTTTGAATAGTCTTAAGGTGATTATAGGATAATATTTGTTTATATATATTCTTAATCCTTTGACAATGCATACACACTTTACAGACAAAGCGATTTGAATTTGAGTCTCCTAAAATAAATATTATCTGTTTTTTTATCGGGACCACTTGTTAGGTTCTTAATTAGTACAAGCTTAAGATTAACACCGAACTTTCAAATTAATACACTTTAAAGGAGGTGAGAAACAATATTAAATTCGTATACTCTAATAAGGGAGGTGGAATACACTCGCGTTGCTCTTTACCAGTAGAAGGGGAAAATGTTTAGAATACTCCAAGAATAAGAGAGAAGAAAAGATGCATATGTTCAATGTGTAAAATGAGACTTGGGACTTCTCAATTTATAGTGGTAGAGGCAAACTTATAAAAATACACAACGTTAAAAAATTTAAATAGTTTTAAAATGAAAGTGCCAAAATAAGCCCCATATCACACACAAACATGAGGCAAATTTAAATAATGACATGCATGTGTGTAGGTCTTTGCCCCAGAAAATAAAATATAAAATTATATATATATATATTTGTAAAGACAAAAAAATAATGTAGGATATAAATGACATTGCATGACAAAATTATTTGAACCTGACTCGACCCGATGTGCCTTGTTTGGACTTTTCCTTGTTGAATTTCAGGTTGGAGACATGTTTTGAAGAAAAAAATTAAGTCGGGACAGGTCGAGTTCGGGTTTAAGATAGAAATTTCCCGCACCTCCATGATATATTTATATATGTTTATTATATTTTTATATATTATATTTAATATTTTTATTATTTTTTCGGGTCAAGATAAATTTAATATTATTTTTATAAATTTTAAGATCGAATTATACTTTTATTATGTCAAGTCGGGTCAAATATAAAATATATAAAACTCAATATGAGTCAAAATCGGATTAAAACCTTTAAATTTCGTAGCGGGATCAAAGCGGTCAAAAATTCACGAGTCTAGTTACAATCCCTACCTTAAAAAAAAATTCATTCTTACTTCTAAACATTGAATGATCCTCTTATATCCCATTTGTCCTACCATCGTCTTTAATCAGAATTAAAATTTTATATGTGTACCTAATGTGACATTACATATTTAATTACAACTCGTAAAATATTTCGAATTTATCTTTTTGATATATAACTTCTAGTTTTATGGATCATATAGTTTCATTTCATATACTGAAACCATATCCTTTTAAGATAACATTCACTGGAAAATGGCCAATGTGACCATTGCATCCATGTGAAAATGATTGTACAAATTATTTTTAGCTAATTGAAACTAACAAATAATTTGAAGAAAAAATGAAAAAAAAAATTGGAGATTGGGCTATTTGTTTGTGGGTAGAGGGGTGTGAGGTTAAGAATCACTCAAAATTTCATTAGCCAATTCTTTGGCTAACTTGTCAGCACGATCATCGTTGCCACCAGCAAATGAGTAAACCCTAAATGCCAATTGGAAAGCTCTCCACAGCAAGTTCTTACTCACTTTCTTTTGTGCATCAGCCTTGCATGCTGCACCTTTTGCTTCTCTCCGTTCCTGCAAAGAAAAAAAATGTTATGGAATCCAGAATTGAACTATGAAGGGGATAAATTGATTAACTTTGAAATGAATAGGGTCTTAAAAAGTAATTAAACCATAAAAATGAGGAGTCAAATCTTAATTTCATTAATTTTAACTTACAAGATCCTAAAAAATATTTACCCATATAATTTTGGGAAGGACAAAGACTTAATTGCAATGGTTTCAAAACTATCAGTGACCCTCACACCCACTATAAGTAGATGTGTCCCTGTATGGAACATAGTTTGAGGTTTTAATCTAACCGAGTGGATTTGAGATGAGAATAATTTATAATATACATGCTCGAGGATAAGGTTATCTATTTAGTTTGTAACAATTAAGTTTTTAAGATATTTTTTTTCGAGTCGAGTAAAATTGATATGTGTTATATGAGAATATACTTGATTTTTATGAATTTTTTCATCTCTCGTATAATTGTAACCTATGATTATGTCTAGATATGTGTTGAATACAGATTAAAATGATTAATTCAAATAAAAGAACAAAAGAAATGGCTAACCTTAAGTGCAAGCTCCATGCAGTTGGAAGAAACGTCCACCATCAGCTCTTTGATAGTAACAAAGATATTGAAGTCGAAGTCAATCCCATGCCTCTTGTAGTTCTTGGATTCCTCATCTTTTATCCTTTCAATTGCATCCAATTCTACTTTAACCTTCACCCACAAACGTGTTTAATATTTATGTATTTGTAGAGTCATACAAAACATTTAACAAAATTACTTTAAAAATGAAAAATGGGAACAACATAATCCGAAAGTTACCTTGGAGAAATAGCGATCGAATTTGATCAACAGTTGTGAAGCAGGTGACTTCAGTTCCCAATTCTTTAATTTAGAAACTATGGAGTTTGATTTAGAGAACAATGCGGCAGCTGCCCTTATTGTTTCAATTTTCTTGATAGGGAAGTCCTCAAACTTTGCAAGCACCTACACCTTAAAGCATTAACAATCATGATGATTAAACAAGTTCAACTATGAAGAATTGTTGAGTTTTTATTAATTTTTTTCAAAAAAAATGGTCTGTCGGACATTCGATTAGAGTCCCAAACAATGGTTAGTATGTTATCGTGATGTTCATGTGCAGTTTTAGTCCTAATATTTTGTCCGATAATTGTTTTGTTGGTAGTTCACATTATTTAGAGGGTTGAGGAGAGTCACAGGAATTGTAGAGTATTCGCAGAAAATTAAAATTAAGGGTGTGTTTGGTTCCAAAGAATACAAAGAATTTTTATTTTCAGAAAATAGTTTTTATTGTTGGAGCTAAAACCGCATATAGACATCCCAGAAATACAATATGAATTATTGTTGGAGATTCTAACCGATTATCTAACCAAAAATACTTCAAAGGCTTCTTTCAAAAGAACGAGAAAATCCCTCAACAAGAATGACGAAATAATCCATGCATTGAACGAGTATAGTTCTATATTGTCAATGAGTTAAATAACGATATCAAACTCGAAGGTTAAATTATATATCATCAGTCCATCGATATACATACTGACCTGACTTTCATCTGTTAGAACTTCAAGAATGACTTCCATATCTTGTTGGAACTTAATGAGCTCAGCCATGTCCTTTGTTTGAAAAGAGTTAATGGCTGCTTTTAATTCCAATATACTCTTGCCATGATTCTCAACATCTTCTTCAATTTGTTTGAAGAATGGTGATCTGAGGCCCCCAATAATTATATTTAGTTTGTGATTTTATAAAGAAGGTTTATATAACATATAAGTATAATTTAGGTACTTAAATTATATCAACTTTTCATTTAGATACTCACAAAAATTCTTTAGGTGTCTATTTTGACAAAAAAATATAATTTAAGTACTTATTTTGACCAATAAATATTTTAGGTACCTAAATGCAAATGTTGATATATTTTAGGTACTTATTTGTCATATAAGCCTAAAGAAAAAGAAGCAAGAAATGGAACCTTCTTGCTAGTTCTTGTAAAGAAGCAGCCAATCCTTCTTTTCCTCCTGTTGAACCCCCAAGTTGCTTCTTGGATCGGCCAGTTATCTTAATTTGCAACCTTGACCCTTCCAACATTGCTTTCAAATCTCTAAAAAGACTACTCATTATGCTTGATTTCTTCAATTTACCAATGGATTGCTTTCGGCTAAACATTTTTCCGGCACCGATTGACGGTGGTTTTGGCGGCGGCGGCGGCAGTACGACACTCTTTTTCGGTGCCATAGCTGGCGGCAGAGCTGCCGGTGTGTCTACGGTGATGCTTAAATGTGAATATCAAACAAGTTTGCTCTATGTTGATCTTTGACAAATCAAAAGGAATTCAGTGACTTCCTAGTTTTGATCCTACCAATAAGACAAACATACATGATTAATGACACACAAATTACTAGAACTTAGTTTTAAAATATTTTTATTTGATATATTTCAAAAGATAAATATATATACTCCATATATTTCTATTTAATATGTTATATTGTTATGTCCTGTTCATATATTTACAAAATATTTTTCTTTGGTCTCAAAAAGATATATTCGAGGAATTATATAATTAACTAATTAATGTTCACATGAGAAAGTTTCGTCGAAGTAGATCACTAATTTAATTTTTTTATATAATTTTTAGTACTCAACTCATTGACTTGTTCATTCAGATTGAGTACTGCATAAATATGTTATATAGAAGCGACCAGGGATAACAACGGGGTAGGTGAGTTTTTAGAGACCCGACCTAAAACATAAAAATCTCAATACATCCTTGACCCAACCCCGATTTCAAATAATGTAACCCGACTTGAACCCGATAGTAGAAGCATAACTCGATTCCAAATCCACATAGCAGAAGAATAACCTAATTCTGAGCCGACATAGTAGAAACATAACCTGACCTCGACACGATCTTGAAATTTTAACAAAAACCCAACTAAACTCGTCAGACTCAAAATTTTAACAAAAATTCTACTCTTATCTCCGATTGAAAAAGAAAAATTTGAGCCCAATCAGATAGAGATTCATCGAAATCATAGAAAATTATCATTCTTACAAGGACCCATCAAATCTCAACTCAATTGCTTCATTCACAATATCATAATTTAAACTCGTAATCATGCTTAAGAAATTAGTATTTCATTCCGTTAAATCAACTTATAGTGAATTTGCTAATTATTTTTTAAATTTATACAGTCATAAACAATAAATGCAGAGAACTTACTCATGACCGAGAAGAGAACAACCTCTCTGATGGCCGCAAACGACGTAAGACGAGCTTGTTCACATCTTTATGTAACTCGAGAACAAAAAATAATGAACGCCATTGTGAAAACCTATAAGAAATCAAATAATGAAAACAATGATGGATTCTTCCTCCAAATTCAACGTGAATCACCCAATCATGAATTGGATTCTTCCTCCGAATTCAACATGAATTACATCTCAACCATTTAGTTAAGGAAGGAAATCAAAAGGTTTTTGTTCAAAGCAATTAGGGTGCTTGAAATCCCCACCCCTCTCCCAACCCAAGGAACAAAATTCCACACCAATAAACCAAAAACAACATGATGCACTCATGAAAATCTTATTAAAAAACCAAAACGTTTGTATCTTGGATGGTGGGATTTCAAATTAGATAAATTTAAATCCAAAAATGGAAAAAAGTAGAAATTAGAGCAGAGGGAAACGGAGGATCCAAGAATAATATTATTATAAAGAAATGAATGATGTGGGAAAATGTAAGAGAAAAACAAGAAAAAGGAACCCTTATATAGATTTTTTTAAAATAATAAAAAGTTTTGAAATGTATAATGCTTGAGAGTTGGATTCTACCATACTTGTAAGGTGAGTAGTATTGCATTCCTAGCAAATGCACCTTCAAATGTACACATTGAAATTGTGTTTTTGTTTTTAAGGGATGGGATAATTATTATTTATATCAGAGTTTGTGACTCAAATTTTTGTTTGGTTCAGTCTAAAATAGTTTATCGTGTGAACAATATGGTAAAGAAATAAATTAGGAGAAAATTCGAGGATCTTAATGTTTGATGTACTCTTGTATAATCCTCATTTTTTATTTTAATAAGTATCAATTATTGTTCCAAAAAAAGTATCAATTAGAATGAGCCCATTAACTAATCTTTTATATTTTGTTGGCCTATTTTGGGGACATGAATTTTTAAAATTACTTCATACCCAGAGTAAATATCAAATCCTCAATCACTCGTTAAAGTAGGAGAGACTCTTACCATCTCACCTAGACCCTGTAATTTGTTATGCTTGCGGGCCACAACTATAGTGATTTTTTTTTATGCATGTGATTTTTTTTGTTTTAAGAACTTACACATAAATCTTTGTGTTATTGTCTTTTTTTCTTATTGCTTTGCAATCTGTTGAGTTGTGAGGAGCTCGATTCGTTCAACCGATATAGCTCACCAAATGGTGGAGAGATGGATTTTTGGGTGGAAGGGTTGTGGAAGCTAAAAAGATAATTGACACTGTTGAGGTTTTTTAAGAGGTTTTTGGCAAGATTTTTCATGTTTTTAATAGCCAAACTTGTGTTTTCAAAGTACCCGTACCGATACGGTCCAACCCGTATCGATACCTTTTTGCCCAAGTTTGGTCACTGCCAAAACCCGTATCGAAACAGGCTTGGTCGTTTCGATACGGATCGAGATCGTTTCGATACGCCTGGTAAGCGTACCGATCCCCTTTCAACCAACCCCAACGGCTATTTCCCAACGGCCTTTTAAAAGTGAACTCGTACCGATACGCCCTCAAGCGTATCGATACGCCCAAGCTGATAAGAGCCCAACGGCTAGTTTCTGATGAAGGTCGTACCGATACGGTTCCACGCGTATCGATACGGATGACTGCAGAATAACATTTATGAAGGGAAATAAAGTCCTCAACGGCTCCAAATCATCCCCAACGGCTAGTAACGGCTACAAACTCAATTGGGAGTATAAAAGAGACCTCCAAGCATCTTGTAATGGGAATGCTTCAATTGTTACAACATTATGATGTCAAAATTTGTCTAGAGCTTTAATTGTTCATTTCTTGCTTAGACAACACTTGTGAGCTTACAATGTTAAATTTGCTCAAGTGTTTAGGTTTTGGGTGAGTGCTTAGAAGTGCAAACAAACACCTTTTAGAGGGATTTCTAGTTTGCTAAGTCTTTCTTTGTAAAGAAAGTATTCCTTCAAGCTTTGGGTAGAAAGCTTTGAGGGTTGTAACGGTTTCCTCCTAATCCGAGAAAAGGGGACGAAATTCTTAGTGAATTTGTTGGAAATCCTTAGTGGGGAGCTAAGGTAGTGGATGTAGACCTTGGTTAGATGGTTGAACCACTATAAATCCTTGTGTCAAATTGCCAATTTTCACCTCCCACTAATGCACCCAATTATCCAACTTCTCCACACTTGGCGAGCAAGAACGGTTGATCGAATCGAGCCCCTAAAATCTCAACAATTGGTATCAGAGCTTGGCTCAATTAAAGGGGATTCACATCCTATTGAGAAGATCCGGAAAGCTCGATCAATATTTCACAAACCGGCTCAATGGCACAATCAATCGACAAACCGCCTTTCTTCGACGGAAACCACTATACACATTGGAAGATAAAGATGAAATTCTTCTTGAAGTTATGAGATTACAAGCTATGAGACATAGTTGAAGATGGTTCGTTCGTGCCTCAAGGAAGCAAAGCGGAATGAAGTGTCGACGATCGCAAGAAGATGGAGCTTAATTGCAAAGCCTTGCACATGCTCTTTTGTGCATTTGGCCCAACCATCTATGAGAAGATGTCTTCTTGTGAGAGTGCCAAGGAGGTATGGGACAAGCTTGAAGTCACATACGAGGGAACCGATGAAGTCAAGGAGACCAAGATTGGGCTCCTAACCTTAGAGTATGAGAACTTCAAGAGGGATCCGGAAGAGAACATCGAGAAGATGTTTGATAGGTTCTCCACTATCACCAATGGTCTTAAAGGTTATGGAGAAGCCATCCCGAAAGAGAAGCTTGTCCGAAAGCTCATCTACTCCCTTCCCGAGTCATGTGACTCAAAGAGGACCGCCATCATCGAAGCCAAGAATCTCAAAACCTTGAAGCTTGATGAACTAATGGGGTCACTTCTCACTCACCGAATAATGAAGAAAAACAAAGAAAATGAGAAGAAGAAGGAAGAGATTAGAGCAATGGGGAAAAAGAATATCATGGAGCTAGGCATCAATGCTAGTGTCGTAGCTCTCAAATCCTCCACATGCCATCATGTAGATTCAAGTGAGGAGGAAAGTGAAGATGAAGAGATGGCTTATCTCTTCAACAAATTTGCCCGGTTCATGAAGAGCAAAATGGAAAAATCCAAGCATGAATCGATGAAGAAGATGAAGGACTCCCACAAATCCAAAAAGAAGGGATCATCTTCAAAACAAGCATATGTGGCCACATGGAGTGAAGAAGACTCCACCGATGATGAAGTAGCCCACCTATGCTTGATGGCCCTCAATGAGGGGGAGGTAACTTCTAACTCATCTATTTCAAATTCTTATACATTTGATTAGTTACAAGATGCCTATGATGATTTTCTTTTAGAATTCAAGGCATCATTTTCCAAGAACAAAAAGTTGATTTCAAAAATAAAAGTGAAATGATTTGCTTTTTTTGAAATTGAAATGATTTTCTTTCCAAAACAAATCTTGAACTTGAAGCAAAATTGAAAGATTTTGAACAAAAATGTCTTAATTTACAAAATTTGCTTCTTAAAGTTCAAAAAGAAAAAGATTTGATTTCCAGTGAACTTGAAAAAAAAATTCGAAAATCAAATTTTTATGTAAGACAATCTAGTGCCCCTAGATTTGTAAATGGGAAATGTTTTAGAAGTGTTTGGGTCCCAAAAGGATTAACCACTTCAACTAAAAAGGATGAAATTGAAAAATAGATTCCTAAGGGGACTAAATTTTGTGCTACTAATGTTTATGGATCCAAAGCAATTTGGATACCAAAAATTACTTGATTGTCTTTTTCTAGGTGTGATGGAGAGTGATCAACAAGTCAAACTTTGAGGGGGAGCTCCATGCACACATAGGAAGAACACTTGAAGAAGGAAGGCTTCACATCCTCCCTTGAGTTCAAGTGTGGTAAAATCTAGTTGCTTTTGCTTTTATTTGATTAATTTTCATTTAAGTCAACTAGTTAATCATATATGTTGAACTAACATTCCTATGATGCTTTGAGTAAGGGGGGGCCAATTTTAAACCAAAATTTTAAGTGTGTCATTTTTTTCTCTATTGTTATTTTGAAACTTAATGTTTTAAATTCTTTTTGATATAACAAAAGGGGGAGAAATGGTTTGAAAAATTGATTTTTCAAATGAATAAGGGGGAGAATCCCAAACAATTTTTCAAGTTAGTTTTATTATATCAAAAAGGGGGAGATTGTAGAACTAGTGTTTTGATATAATAATTGAAAAATGTTTTGGACTAATTTGAAAAGAATTTAAAACTTGATTTTAAGTCCAAACAACTTGGAATAATGTTTGAGGTATTTTAAGAGGTTTTTGGCAAGATTTTTCATGTTTTTAATAGCCAAACTTGTGTTTTCAAAGTACCCGTACCGATATGGTCCAACCCGTATCGATACCTTTTTTCCCAAGTTTGGTCACTGCCAAAACCCGTATCGAAACAGGCTTGGCCGTTTCGATACGGATCGAGATCGTTTCGATACGCCTGGTAAGCCGTTTCGATACGGATCGAGATCGTTTCGATACGCCTGGTAAGCGTACTGATCCCCTTTCAACCAACCCCAACGGCTATTTCCCAACGACCTTTTAAAAGTGAACCCGTACCGATACGCCCTCAAGCGTATTGATACGCCCAGGCTGACAAGAGCCCAACGGCTAGTTTCTGATGAAGGTCATACCGATACGGTTCCACGCGTATCGATACGGATGGTTGCAGAACAGTATTTATGAAGGGAAATAAAGTCCTCAACAGCTCCAAATCATCCCCAACGGCTAGTAACGGCTACAAACTCAATTGGGAGTATAAAAGAGACCTCCAAGCATCTTGTAATGGGAATGCTTCAATTATTACAACATTATGATGTCAAAATTTGTCTAGAGCTTTAATTGTTCATTTCTTGCTTAGACAACACTTGTGAGCTTACAATGTTAAATTTGCTCAAGTGTTTAGGTTTTGGGTGAGTGCTTAGAAGTGCAAACAAACACCTTTTAGAGGGATTTCTAGTTTGCTAAGTCTTTCTTTGTAAAGAAAGTGTTCCTTCATGCTTTGGGTAGAAAGCTTTGAGGGTTGTAACGGTTTCCTCCTAATCCGAGAAAAGGGGACGGACTTCTTAGTGAATTTGTTGGAAATCCTTAGTGGGGAGCTAAGGTAGTGGATGTAGACCTTGGTTAGAAGGTTGAACCACCATAAATCCTTGTGTCAAATTGCCAATTTTTCACCTTCCACTAATACACCCAATTATCCAACTTCTCCACACTTGGCGAGCAAGAACGATTGATCGAATCGAGCCCCTGGCCGTTTCGGAACATGTATTGAAACGCCTAGACCCATATCAAAATGCTCTGCATTTAAATGTTAGTTGAGAAATAGCCGTTGGGTTTTATGACCGTTGTGGTCGAAGCCACGTAGGCGTATCAAAACGACATAGCCCGTTTCGAAACGTTGGGCAAAATCCTCATCTAGGGAAAGCCTGTTTCGATACCAGTATCGAAATGTTTTAGCTACTGGAATACACCGTATTGAAACGCACTAAGGTGTTTCAAAACGCCTGGAAGGTTTTGTGTAGATTGACTTTTGAAAACATGTGAAAACCTTTTAAAAACTTCCCTAAACATAGTTTCAAGTTATTTGGACTTTGGAAATTGTTTTAAATACTTTTTAAATCAGTCCAAAAAATTTTTCAATAATTATATCAAAACATTAGTTCTACGATCTCCCCCTTTTTGATATAATAAAACCATCTTGAAAAATTGTTTGAGATTCTCCCCCTTTAACTTTAAAAATGTGAATAAGAGATTAAAGATATAAAATCAAATAAAGCTCCCCCTTATTCATTTGAAAATACCATTCTTTAAACCATTTCTCCTCATTTTTTTTATATCAAAAAGAATTTAAAACATTAAGTTCAAAATAACAATAGAGGTAAAAATTTAAAATAAATAAGAATTTGGTTTTAAAATGGTTCCCCCTTACTCAAAGCATCAATAAAATGTTAGTCCAACTTTTATGATCATCTAGTTGAATTAAATAAAAATTAAAATAAATAAATGCAAAAACAACTAGATTTTTACCAACACTTGAACCCAAAGGGAGGATGTGAAGCCTTCCTTCTTCAAGTGTTCTTCCTTGTGTGCATGGAGCTCCTCCTCAATGTTTGACTTGTTGAACATCTCTATCACACCTAGCAAAAAGCAATCAAGTAATTTTTGGTATCCGAATTGCTTTGGATCCATAAACGTTAGTAGCACAGATTTTAGTCCCTTTTGTAATCCATTTTTCAATGTCATCCTTTTTAATTGAAGTGGATAGTCCTTTTGGGACCCAAACACTTCTAAAACATTTTCCTTTTACAAATCTAGGGGCACTAGATTGTCTTACATAAAAATTTGATTTTCCAAAATTGTTTTTCTTTTCAAGATCTTTGGAAATCAAATCCTTTTCTTCTTAAACTTTTTGAAGCAATTTTTGTAAATCAAAACATTTTAGTTCAAACTCTTCGAGTTTTGCTTCAAGTTCAAGTTTGGTTTTAGAAATCAAGTCATTTTGAATTTTCAACTTTGAAATCAATTTATTGTTTTTCAAAATGTGATTTTTAAAGTCTAAAACCAAATCATCATAGGCATCTTGTAATTCATCAAAAGAATAAGAACATGAAGTAAATGAATTAGAAGTTACCCTTGAATCTTCTTCGATAGCCATAAGACAAAGGTTGGCTTGTTCATCGTCGGTGGAGTCCTCATCACTCCAAGTAGCCACATGTTCCTTCTTCTTATGGCTTGAAGTGCTTGCCCTCTCCTTTTTCTTGAAATCTCGTTCAAGCTCTCTCAAAGCTTTCTTCATGAACGGGGCACACTTCTTGAAGAGATGAACTATCTATTCTTCTTCATCCTTCTCTTCACTTGAATAGACATGATTGCAAGTAGAGGATTTGAGAGCCACGACACTTGCGTTGATGCCTAGCCTTTTGATTTTCTTCTCTCCCATAGCTCTAATTTCTTCCCTCTTCTTCTCATATTCTTTATTCTTCTTCATGGTTTGATGAGTAAGGAGTGACCCCATAAGTTCATCAAGCTTCAAGGTCTTCAAATTCTTGGCTTCAATGATGGCGGTCCTCTTTGAGTCTTAAGACTCAGGAAGTGAGTAGATGAGCTTTCAGACAAGTTTCTCCTCCGGAATGGCTTCTCCATAGCCCTTGAGACCATTTGTGATTGTGTAGAACCTATCAAACATCTTTTCGATGTTCTCTTCTGGATCCATCTTGAAGTTCTCATACTCTAAGGTGAGGAGCCCAATCATGGTCTTCTTTACTTCATCAGTTCCCTCGTATGTGACTTCAAGCTTGTCCCATACCTCCTTGGCACTCTCACAAGAAGACATCTTTTCATAGATAGATGGACCAAATGCACAAAAGATGATGTGCAAGGCTTTGCAATTTAGCTCCATCTTTTTGCGATCGTCGGCACTTCACTCCGCTTTGCTTCGTTGAGGCATGAACGAACCATCTTCAACTATATCCCATAGCTTGTAATCTCTAGATTTGATGAAGAACTTCATCTTTGTCTTCCAATGGGCATAGTGGGTTCCGTCGAAGAAAGACGGTTTGTCGATGGATTGCGTCATTTGAGCCGGTTGGTGAAATGATGATCGAGCTTGCCGGATCTTCTCAATAGGATGTGAATCCTCTTCAATTGAGCCAAGCTCTTATACCAATTGTTGAGTTGTGATGAGCTCGATTCGTTCAATCGATGGGGCTCACCAAGTGGTGGAGAGATGGATTTTTGGGTGGAAGGGTTGTGGAAGCTAAAAAGATAATTGACACAATGATTTATAGTGGTTCAACCTTCTAACCAAGGTCTACATCCATTACCTTAGCTTCCCACTAAGGATTTCCAATCAATCCACTATTGATTCGTCCCCTTTTCTAGGCTTAGGAGGAAACTCTTATACACCGATCAAGCTTTCTACCCAAAGCCTTGATCAAACCCTCTTTTACAAAGAGATAAATAAAGCAAATACAAATCACTCTAATAGGTGTTTGTTTGCACAATTAAAGCACTCACCCAAAACCTAAAACACTTGAGCAATTTTGGCTCACTAGTGTCTTTCTATACAATAAATGACAATTTAAGCTCTAAGACAATTCTTGATCATTTGTTGATTGACAATATGAGAATTAACCATATCTTGATGCTTGGAGGTCCCTTTTATACTCCTTAATGAGTTTATGGCCGTTACTAGCCGTTGGAATTGAACTGGAGCCGTTGAGGACTTTAATTCCCATTATAAATGCAGTTCTGCAGCTCACCGTTTCGAAACGCTCGAACCCGTTTCGAAACACCCTTTAAGTAGAAAGAGTTGTTGCGGTCTGACAAGACACTCGTATCAGAACGTTCTTGGCCGTTTCGGAACACGTATCGAAACGTCTAGACTCGTATCAAAACGCCCTGCATTTAAATGTTAGTTGGAAAATAGTCGTTGGGGTTTATGACTGTTGTGGTCGAAGCCACGTAGGCGTATCGAAACGACATAGCCCGTTTCGAAACGCTGGGCAAAATCCTCATCCAGGGAAAGTCCGTTTCGATACCAGTATCGAAACGTTTTAGTTACTGGAATACATCGTATCGAAATGCCCTAAGGTGTTTCGAAATGCCTAGAAGGTTTTGTGTAGATTGACTTTTGAAAACATGTGAAAACCTTTTAAAAACTTCCCTAAACATAGTTTCAAGTTATTTGAACTTTGGAAATTATTTTAAATACTTTTTAAATCAGTCCAAAATATTTTTCAATTATTATATCAAAACATTAGTTCTACACAATCGTTTACTCGTTGTTATATGAAACAACTTCAATTGATAGCTAGAATAATAATTGAAATATTTTATAATTTAAATTAGAATAAAATCTTGAGAAAAATTATATATGATTATTGTATTTTTTTAATAGAAGCCGCTAATTTTATTAAACGAGAAAATACCCAAAATTACAATAACAATTTACAATTATCATTATAAACTAAATACATAATTTGAATATTTTCTTAAAACTAGTCACTTTAGATCATACAAGGACCATACATGAAAAGGTTAAAAATTCATCCAAAAGACTCGATCGAAAAATAGAAACGAACAAATCTGACTGCATCGACAAACGAACCACAATAAGCGCAAACTATCCACGAGCGCAAACTGCGTATTCAGATTCAAATCGAGAGTCCAGAGTAAGAAAGATCACCATGATTACAAATAAGCGTCATCTTGATCAGTCGTGGCGTCGTCAGATCCAACCCTAATAAAAAAATAAAATATAAAGAGAAAAATGAACCAAACAATAGAATAGTTCGTGCCACAGGAACATAATCATTTATTGAAAAGTAAAAATAAAATAAATAAAACAAAAAATTCCGACGGTCGACAACCAGTATTAAAATCAGTGTCGCCGCCGATGTTTGAAAAAAGGATCAAGAGAGAGCAGCGGTTGCAGTGTTGGTAGAAAGAAAATTAGTTTTTTTTATTATTGTATTTTTAAAAATTTGTTTTATAATTTAAGTTTAAGATGACCCTCCCTTCAAATAATATCTTGATATTTCAAATTTAAGTTTTTCATTAAAAGTACGATATATCTTGTCAGTTGTCACTAAACTCAACACTTACTGTTAGGGATGAGCATTCGATCGGGTCAAGTTAAAAAATTTCGAGTTATTCGAGTTGACGCGTCATATTTTACAATTCAGACTTTATTTGAAATTTTTTCGATTTGATTTGAATTTATGAAATTCGAGTCGAGTAGAGTTTTCGAGTTCCTATACAAATTTAATTGTAATTATTTATCATGTTACAGTACAATTTGATTATAATTTAAACGATTTTCTCTAATTATATAAGATATGTATGTATATTTCTTCATATTTTTTTTTCATATGTGACATATATTTCTTCATATTATATATATACAAGAAAAAACTGAGGGTCTCGACTCAAACTTAAAAATTAATCTACTAATTATTAAAATTTTTGAGTTATTCGAATTTTTATTTTACAACTCAAACTTTATTTGAATATTTTTTAATCGGGTCGAGTTTATGAAATTTGAATCGAATCAAAATGAGTCAAATTTTTTTACCTCAAGTAAAAAAAATTAATTTTTTCAAATAAAGTAAGAATTTTGTTCACCCGAATTTAACATTACTTTTAAAAAGTTGATGACCTTTAGGGCGCGTTTGGTTCACGGAATAAAAGATTACTCCGGGGAATAAGATTCCTGGAATGTAACATTACCTGACATATTACTGGGAATGTTACATTACATTGTTTGGTATATTTGGTAGGAATGTAAGATTATTGTGTTTGATTGGAGGTAAATAAGATTATCTGAAAGTGAAATTTACTAAATTGACCGTGTGTTATATTTTCTTTTTAACGTGTTAAACTTTCAATATTAAATTAAAAACATATGCACAAAAAATTGTAGAATTATTTTTGTTACACTATTTAAAATTTACAAAAATAATATATTTATCCTATTATTAATATAATTATTATATTAACTATTTTTAATAAAAATATAATTTATATTTACATACTCTCGATACCTTCTATTAAAATATTTTGTAAATATTTTAAATGCTAAACTTTTAATATGCTCAAATTTTTAATTTTTAATTATTTGTGACAGATTGTCAAGTAAATTAAAGTAAATAAGTTGTGTAATACTAATAAGAATTTATATAATAAGTACCTACTAAAATATTTTATAAGATGATAAATATCTTATAAGTAAGAGAATATTGTGTGAAAATATTACCCATTAACTTATTAATTTACATCACATATATTTAATCATCTAATTAAATTAAATAAAGGATCTATGTGAACAAAATTTATTAGCTTGAGGGTAATATGGTCCAAATGGTGGGAATTGACAAATACTTAAGAAAACCAAGGGAATCAAATTCCCACCATTTAATGAAAAAAGACTACTCTTGGGAATACAATATTACCCATTGAAGGGAATACTCTCTAACCAAACGTGGGTACGTGATTCCGAAAAAGATTATTCCCCAGATAATGATCTTTTCCGCAAACCAAACGCCCCCTTAATGTTTCAAATCGAATCAAATAAGAGTGGAGACGGGTAAAAGCGGTCCGATCCGATACGTTGTGATCCCTATATTATAAACTGTCTAATCAAATTGAAGGTTACAGGTGAAACCCAGATCCGGCCCATTAAAACGAAGGCCAATCAAACAAACTGTCGCATTTACCCAACAACCGCCAAATCCATCTCCTTATATATAAAACCTTCCCCAAAACTACACTCTAATCAAAACTCACTGCAACTAAATTCCCAACCCAAACAACATAATATATAAAACCTTCAGATCTGTAAACACTCTTCTTTTCTTCCTTTCCTAGTTATGCGGAGGTAAGACTAATTATCTTGTTCATTTTCCATGAAAACCTTCGTTTTCCATTGAGCCAAACAGGTATGTTGTTGAACTCTCCTTTTTTATTTTGTAGGCCGGGGCTGCATAGGCAGCATGGAAAGCCAGGAGGAGGAGGAGGAGGAGCGAGGGGAATCTACGTTAAGCTAGCGATTTCTGTTGTCGTGCTTTTGATCTGCACGTTCTCGCTTTTCTTTTCTGAGTCGATTGCTGGAAATCGCGGATCTCTCGAGCCTTCTGAGGTTAGGAGTGGTGTTTAGAATGTGATCTCTCTTTAATTTTTGACTGTGGATTATGGTGTATTGGTGTTTGTTTGTTTTCTGATGAAAATGCTAGGAAAATGATAAGATAGTTTGAACTTGGAGTAATGACTGAGATTCGTTAGTTTAGTCATTGTTTAGAAGTTTAATGAGTTAAAATGAAGTAAAATTGAGCTACGTGTTTCATTTGATTTTGATGTGTTGAGATCAGTCATTTTTCTGACTTCGTAGCATTAATTCCTCTGTTCAATTAGGATTTGTGTATTGGATTGTTAAACTTAGAAATGGTATGATGATGAATATTTTGTTATAATTGGCTGCTAGGTTTACAGGATTAATGAGTATTTAATGACGTTAATCTGACATTCAATGCTAAAAGGACGGTAGAAAGCCTTGTATTTATGTTGTTTGAAAGTTTGACCAGTATAGGTGGACGTGGTTTTAATTTTTAGATTATGTGTTTGTTCTTTTGAATAGTTCCCTTTTATGTAATTATTTCTGGTCCCAGTCAAGATCATAGATTTATTAGAATGTTGGGGCCTAATTATAAACTGAGGATTTTCTATCACGTAATGCACTTAATAGATGGTATAGCCTATAGGAGAATCTCTTGGATGGCGCCGGTGAAAAGCCTTATTTGGCTAGTCGGGGATGGATTTGTATTTGGTTTTTGTAATAGTGTATAGCTCATTCTTTTACCTATTAATTACATGAAATTTGTCAAAGTATAAATGCTTTATATATTGATTTGGTCTGGTGTTATTCTGATTGCAAGGATGAGAGCTGAGCCAGTGATTAGGATTTATTATCATCCTTTTAACTTTTACTTGTTCGTTAGCAATATTAATCCTTTGAGCCTTTGACCATTATTTCATCTGATATGTTTATTCAGATTAACGTCGAAGAACTTTGGGAAAGTGCCAAGTCTGGTGGCTGGAGGCCATCATCTGCTCCAAGATCTGATTGGCCTTGTAACTACTCATAACTTTGTAGAAGAAAAACAAATCTATTTGAATTGGTCTCCGCTAAAGATGCAAGTTTCTTAGAATTCTAATTGTTATATTCTGGCAGCTCCTCCAAAGGAAACTAATGGCTACCTTCGAGTTCGTTGCAATGGTGGTCTGAATCAGCAACGCAGTGCGGTTTGTGCTAAATTTTTCCATAAACTCTAATCTGATGCATTCTGTTAATGGCTTCTCGAGTAAAATTAAATTGGGTGCAAGCCGGCTTGAGTTTTTATGTTAAATGTTTTAGATTCTTTACCCAAAAGTTCTTATGAATCATCACCTAAGTTTAAACTAGGGTTAGATTTTGGTGATACTGCTTCAATGGTGTACTTGGAATAAAAATAGTAAGTTTACTGCTTTTGATGTTTTAGATCTGTAATGCGGTTCTTGCTGCACGAATTATGAATGCCACGCTCGTACTACCCGAGTTGGATGCAAACTCCTTTTGGCATGATGATAGGTATTGTTGCCCTTTTTTCTATTTCCCTGAAACTAGCTGGTTACAGTTCAATAATGAAAACAGTGAAATTTCATTGTTATTAACACTAAGATTTTAAATAAACAGTTCAAACACTTGAGTAATTGGGCTGCATATTCTAGGGTAGTGTTTTAGGATATATTAATTTGTCATAGGCATTTTTCTTCCACAGTGTGGATGCCATATGTAGTGAGTGAAATTCTAATTTCTCACATTTGGTAGCTCAACAAGGCTAATCGAAGATCGTTAACTAATTGCGAGTGGTTTGATATTTTCCTCCTCTGCTTGATTTGTGAAGATTATGTTTGGTTTCTACGGGGTTTAGCTTTTCTAATCTAGGTTGCTTTCTCCCTTTGGTACCTTCTAAATAAACTTGCTATGGTTGCAGCAAGCTTGTGTTTATTTGTTTGGTCTACTTGAGTAATCATTATTTCAATTTATTCTAGTCAAAGCTAGCTGTAGGATGTTTTTTTACCATTGCTTCTCATTAGAATTGAAACACTATTGAAGGTGTCTTTCCAAAGTCTACATCGATCTACTGCACATATGTTTGATGTTTTATTTGCTTTGGTCGCGGAGCAGTAACTGTTAACCTGCCTAAACAATAACTGGAAAGATACATGTGTATATTACGTTGAATATGTTTCCCAGATCTTCATTGAGGCCAGTTGTCTATGTTTCTTGTGGATCTTTTGCAATTTAATTTGCTGATACCATCTTTATTTCTCCAGTGGGTTCCAAGGTATCTATGATGTTGAGCATTTTGTCCAGACACTGAGGTATGATGTACGAATTGTGGAAAGCATACCAGAAACTCGGAAGAATGGAAAAACCAAGAAGATAAAAGCGCATCAGGTGAAATTTTGATACCTTTAATTGTTAATGATACAAATAATTTTATCTTCAGAAGTTGTTGAAATTTTCTGCCTTCTCAGTTCTTGCTACTTTTTCACCTTGTCTAGATTCGCCCCCCTAGGGATGCTCCTATAAGTTGGTATACAACAGTTGCTCTCAAGAAAATGCAGGAACACGGTGCTATTTATTTAACTCCCTTTTCACATCGCCTTGCTGAAGAAATTGACAATGCAGAGTATCAACGTTTGAGGTGTAGAGTTAATTATCATGCTTTAAGGTTCAAGCCAAATATTATGAAGTTAAGTGAGTCAATAGTTGACAAACTCCGTGCACAAGGTCATTTCATGTCGATACATCTTCGTTTTGAGATGGATATGCTGGCATTTGCTGGGTATGTTGTATCCCTTATCTTATTGTACCTTTATTGCTTCATATGTAGCTACCATACATTGTTGGTTATGCACATTATTTTGCTTGGGATTTATGCTTGAGTATCTTTGACCACAAGATAAAATAAATGTAAGAGGTATTTTTTCCTAAAAAATAGAGAATAAATCAGATCTCAGGGACTGCCAGACTGTTCAGACATACATATATCTGCTTTTGAAACACACTCATACTTTCGGTTGAAATGATTATTATTTCTTTAAATATGTGTGCCCATTTCCTCTCCCCATTTTGAGGCTGATGCATTTTGCTAGAGGCAGGAAAAATTATCTGATATCTTGTTCAGTGTGTTTGCAGACAAATGATAGTAAATGCATCCATTTTCATTATTTTTTATCCACTGTGTGACCTGTAGTTTCTATATTATATTGACTTTTAACACATGGGTTGACATAACAAATGTCATAATCCGCATAAAGACCTTGATTGGCTGACGGGCTTGAATACTTTACAGGTGTTTCGATATATTTAGCCCCGAAGAGCAAAGTATATTGAAGAAATATAGGAAGGAAAATTTTGCAGAGAAAAGACTTGTTTATAAAGAAAGAAGGGCCATTGGGAAATGTCCACTAACTCCAGAGGAGGTAATCTATCTTATTAATCGTTCCTCCAATGGCTTTTCTCTCGCTTTCTTATACACAGTGGCAATGGTGCTTTGTACATAACCAAGCGTTTGAACTGCAGGTTGGTCTTGTCTTGCGTGCTATGGGATTTGACAACTCTACCCGGATATACCTAGCAGCTGGTGAACTATTTGGCGGAGAGCGATTTATGAAACCTTTTCGTGATCTGTTCCCTCGCCTTGAAAATCACAGTTCTGTAGACTCTTCAGAGGAACTAGCTACAAACACGCGGGGGTTGTTAGGCTCTGCTGTTGATTATATGGTCTGTCTTCTTTCAGACATTTTCATGCCAACATATGATGGACCAAGCAACTTTGCCAACAATCTACTTGGTCACCGACTCTATTATGGTTTTCGGACTACAATTAGACCCGACAGAAAAGGTCTCGCTCCAATATTCATTGATCGAGAGAATGGACGGACTGCTGGTTTTGAACAAGCTGTTAGGCGAGTCATGCTTAAAACAAACTTTGGCGGACCTCATAAGCGGGTGCCACCCGAATCCTTTTATACAAATTCTTGGCCAGAGTGCTTCTGTCAAGTTTCACCTAAAAATCCTGCTGACAAATGCCCACCGGATAATATTTTGGAAATTTTAGACAGGCAGTTAGAGAACGAAGTAAGTAGTGACATAGAAGCCTTGGCAGAAACAAATTCAACACGCAGGACGGAAGTATGAGAATTTTGTTTCGGATTTTTATACAGTATGCATCTCCTTAGAAACCAGAGAAAGGAAGTGATTTGGTCTGGTCTGGCCTTGTTGAGTTGTGGAGGTAAGCTTCATGACTATTATCTTCTTTACTTGATGCTCATTTTAGCCCTGGAATTATACCCGTTTTCCCACTCTGGTACTCAAAACTTCTTTTGTCCCACTTTACTACCTCAATTATCATTTTTACCCCATTTTACTCCAAAATTATCGAAGTTAGTCCAATAAAAACGTTTTAAGTACCAAAATGAGAAAACGGGTATATTATTATATTTCTGAAAAGATCATTTTGGGGTCTGCAGGTTTTTCAGTCGCAGTTCGAACTATACTGACAGGTCATAGGATCAAATTGGTTTGGAGCACATGACCCTAGCTTTTAATTGAGAAGGTAAGTTCTAGAATTGAGATTGTGTTTGTTTTAACTACTGAACTCTACCCCCCCTAAAAAAAGAACCTTAGGTATTGTATGATGTCTGATTGATATCTTTAGAATTACGGTGATGATGCTTATTCATTTACTTTCCTTGTATGCCAAAATATTTATTGACTTGTATACGACCAACGTGCCT